>JANFOE010001480.1:2500-375000 GCA_025667525.1 Glebionis coronaria | reverse complement strand
CTTACCAAAACCTCTATATATAAGCTTATAAACCTACTTATATAAGCTTAACCAAAAACTTAATTTCGGCTTATAAGCTTATATAAGATAATAGTCTTATAAGCACACTATATAAGCTAAAACAAATGATTACCTCCAATATTTTGAAACCCGGGTCGACCCGGACGGGTCAACCGATTGACCCGGTTCCGGCTGAAAAAACGGGTCATATTGACCCGGGTTTCACATTTGCGAAACCCGGCTCGACCCGTCGGGGGTTTACAGTGACCCAGGTCAACCCGGTTCTTGAGACCCAGCCGGATTTTGATTTTATCGGGGTTTTTTAAAAGATATGTAACTATCACGTATTCGCGACATAAATTAATTTTTACATATTATATTGGTTGGTAAACAATTTATATATTCAGTATACGGGAGTCTCTATGGTTCTTATAGATAACTTTTGTTAATTATTAAAAATATAAAAAAATATTTTTTTAGAAAACCGGATTGACCCGGGTCAACCCAACCGGATCGATTTGGAAACCGGGATTTAAAACATTGATTAGCTCCATTAAATCACATCCAAGCGTAATACGTTGATTTTTGTATTTATAAACATAAATTAGCAAATCCAAAATTTGATACGTAATTATCCATAGATGATCAAATTCAAATGATATAAGTCAATTTTAGTAACATAAAAGATAATCAGTTTTAAACCACACTAACAACCATGTTCATGAACAAACAGTGCTTGTGCTTCACTCAATAGTCAATGTAATATCATGGATACCACCCAATACTCTCCAGCATTTATATTCGTCTTTATATTTTCCACGTTACCACATTTTGTCAAGAATACCTCACTGGTGCCACATTTGGTACCTGCAGCCCGTTTAATTGCAGCAACAACTAAAAGCAGAGACTATTGGTTATTATAAGTGGAGCCAATAAACTTAACAAACAGACACCTAGCGCTCTTTTATTGGGTCTTTTCCTTTGACACAGCCTCTGCTTCCTTTTGCCATCTTCTCATCCTTGGTTTTCTTGATCCTTCCTTTCATTTCATGCAAATAGCGTCATTCTGATTAAAAGGCCATTCGGCTACCGATATCACTGTTTTTTCATCCAAACCTTATCAACTCAATATCGTTAATCAAGTAAATCACACAAGATAATTAAAACATCATCTAACCATCAACTATGCACATAGAAAACATGAACTGCCTCTGGATTCATAGACCAAAAGAGTTAAGCCCTGAGCAGGTCTTTACACATAATGACTTCGACGATGAAAATCGGGCAAGTAAATCAGTTGCAAAATGAAGCGCAAAAGATAGAATTAAAGATAGCAAGTATGAGTACTTTTAGCATGTGAGTAGTTTAAACTTTGAGATGATGTATTTGAATTGAAGCTAAATGGTGGAATAATTAGTAAATGTTCAGGATCTCAACGTACATGTTCCACAATATCATCGTGGCTATTTAGTTCAAAATCTTTAACCTTGATGTAACAAACAAAATATATAACACACAATGTCATATCAAACTGAGTAAAGGGGTTTGCTAAAAAAAACTGAGTAAAGGGGTGTTTGGCAATATGTTTTGAAAGTGATTAAGTGATATATAATCATCATAATCTTATAATTAGATGCAAAAAAAGAATTGCAAAAGATACTGTTTGAACTAAAATTTTGTTTGGCCCTCTAGAAAACACTACTTCACATAATAATAAACTGCACGAAAGCTTACTTTGTTGGTAGATTCAATAGTAACCTGGTATCCCTATTTAAATAAAAAACCATTTGATATTAACAAAACTCTCACGCCAAGAACAACTAAAACTGGGTAAGATGGCTTGCCTGCAATACACACTCAAGTTCTTGTTTCGCCCTCTGGAAACTCAGTATGTAGCGACATAAACCTGTACCAAGTCATACATCTGCAGGACATCGAGGATAATAATTTAGATTAGTTGGACAAAACAAAATGATTCAAAATAAACTCTCGTGTTCAGAAATTGAAAAACTATTTTGTAAAAACGTAGACACATGTAATGCTTTTAGCGGCAGTTCCAAAAGCTAGCAACAACTAATTATTATCATAAAGTGAAATGATAGTCATACCTAAAGAATTTAACATGACCTGCATTTTCCCGATACAAAAGCTACTACTGATCTTTTTGGTCAGTTTTGTTGCTTTCTATAACATAATTATAAGTAGGTTTTTGGAGCTTGAAGGAGACTGAAGCATTGCTCACAAGAAATTGGTAGTCTGCCCAACATGAGTAGTACATACATAATCAATGAATAGCTCGTTCGCATAAACAGTTGGTAGTCTGTCAACATCATCCGGGTAATCTGTACACGCTGAACCAAATATACAATAGTAAGAATGGACTGCAAACTCATAATGAGAGAAGAGAATGAACAAATTCCATAAAACTGGTGAGTAGAGTCACAGTTCAAAACATTATTATTTTAATATAATGACCAAAACTCCACCTCTCCTCACGGGAATCTACCAAGGACCCTTGTTGAAAGCTAAGCATATCTGTAAATGGGTAGAAAAACGCCACCTCTCCTCACAGGAATCTACCAAGGACCTTGTTGAAAGTAAAGCATATCCGCAACTGGTGATGCATATCTGTGCATATAACCTGATTTCATCCTTTTAAGTATAATATGCATACATTGATATCACAAAATAATAAGCTTATATTATCACATCAGAGCTGAAACAAAGAGCCGAAACAAATAAAATCTGAACACACATACATTAGAGCTCTTTTTAATGACTGCAAATATCATTGAATATCTAGTGAACGGATTCTTATAATACAGACAGGGCCTGTATTACCTATAACTATTTACATTACATATACAATCAGAATATAAATAAAAACTACTTACAAATAGTAAAACAGATGTTAGTGCTCAAAGAGCCACATTAATAGATAAAAAATTAGTGTTTTAAAAGACAGCCCAAACACTTTAGTATAAGATGAAGATCAGGTAATGAAATCTCAACAAATATGAAAGCATTCTTGCAAAACTTAGTAAATAGGCACACTGTTTGGGAAGATTTATAAGCTGTTCGATATATTTGACAAGTTATTGCATTGATGTTTAACAACTGTCCAGTTATGGGGCATTTGACCAAACTACAAAATAAGTCACAACATGCACAATTCAACTTTCAGATTTCAACCAAATCAAGTACAAAACCGCTCAATTATTGTACAATAACGACATGGTCTGTCTGTAGACGTCTACTATATTCATGTGTTTGTGTGTGGCCGCTAGAAGCTAAAAAAAGTAACAAATTTCAGTGACATAGTATTTAGTGTTACACAACTTAGATGGTATTGAAAGGAAAAAGAATATCAAAATCAAAGATACGCTAATTAAACAGAAAGTCAGAGCGTATGGTGACTTACATGTTGATGACTTGAATTGTGTTACGATAAAAATATTAACTACATGGTTCCATCTGTTCCCAGTTTCTGAAAATACCATGTTGAATAGGACAACTGATAATCACATGTCCTACTCTGAACACGGCTTCATGATCTCCTACGACATAATCCTCCTGGTCAACACCGTTAGTGCGACCTGCCATCCTTACAATAGTAAGAAAAAAATGCCCTAGGAGCATCATCACCAGCAGACCCAGCCTGCAATAGAAGTCAAGCAATAAAATTAAGCTACATACATCGTTATAGCTACCTAGTACTGTATAAAAAATTTAGAGTGGCCTTTCTCATTCCCACTCCGATGTCTAGCAAATGTCAAGTTGTCGTTTTTCGAGTATTTCATAGTGAATCTGCAAAAAATTTATATCATCATGGGGCCACAAACTACTTCATTCTTCTCTTTAGTTGTCCGCCTAAGCTCTTACTCAAAATAATAGTATACTGAAAACACAACCCACATAAAAAAGGAATAATGTGTACTCTAGTACAGTAATACGTAGTTGGTTCTTGCTTACAACTGCAGAGTGTAAATTTAGCCAAAAACTAATGAACAGACAGTCGAAAAACATACCTCATATCTAAATTTTAGTAAAACTGTCTTTCCCATGTTTATAATCTTCACTTCTGGTACATTTTCAAGTTGAGCCTTTGAGAGCAGCATGACGGCAAGAGGATTGCACCAAGCGCAACAGGAAACCTAAATACCCATATACAGTCATTGTTGCGCTTGATTGACCACAACAGCAACACGAAACGAACATGTACAGTTTTAAACCTCGCGTTCAGGCCACAGGCCACAGGCCGCATCAGAAGGCTGGGAGATTAACAAAATAGGTTTGTTAACAAAAGATTAACACATTTAACACAACTTAAGTTGTTTAATAATGCAACCAAAATCTTGTGACAAATGAAAATGAAAGAACAAACCTAAATGCAAAACCAAAAAAAGTAACTGACGGGCTTTTATGAGAACCGACTTCTTCTTCCTTATCATGTAGATTAAACTGCATCAGCACCAACAAATTAGTGATAGACAGTCCTAAAATAAATTGTGTCACCCGCGGTCTTAAATGACTAACAGCAAGTGTTCATAAGAATCAGCTTAGCGGATGGAAACAACGAAAACCCTTATAACTACTAAAGTTAATATTTATTTATGATCAGTAATCTTAATACTAAAGTTGTGCACTCTTCAGTGATTCATATGCTTTATGCATAATAGACTGTGTGAGCAGCTAAAAGATATGTCACAAATGAGACATGTCCAATAACTACATATTTATAATCCTAAAAAGGTGTATTACGTCATCACAATATGTAACCATGACACTTTCACCAATTCAGAATAACATGGTATGGAAGAAGAAGCAAAACTGTATACAACTAAACCTTGTATGATATTAAATGACAAAAAAACATATACCAAAAAATATAAAATACAATGAACAACTTCGTACCAGATGGGCGGCCGATGACTATTTAAATGCGGACTCAAATCCAAATCATCTCCCTTTTGTTGTATCATGACTTCAATTTGTCTTCGATTCTGAACCAATATGCCCAGTAAGTGTTGGAATTAATCAAATCAATAGAGATGGAATAAGTAATATGAGTGTACTTTTGATAATCAAATCAAGTAGGTACCATCTCAATCCTCTACACGAACGAATCAAGAAAACCAATTTCAAAAACACATAAAACTATCTTTTCACATAGAACTTCTAAAGGTACCGACATCGGGATCGAGGGAATACAGTAAAAAATAAAGCAGCATGAATAGGCACACAACTTTGATCAAACCTGCCCAAACTTATAATCAGCGTCACCATTATTCTCATCTAGCATTGCAACCGATACAGCCACAAAGAATGTAAAAAGAAATACAAATGTCAACCTAGTGCCTTCACCAACTAAAACAAAATTTTAGTTCAGTAAAGCAAACATCAGCTCTCATCTACCATACTGAAAGTCAAAACTTTTACGGGAATAGTCACCGACTCTACATGTCAAACTGAGATGTGTGAGAAATTTTTTTAACAAATATCTTTTAAAGTAACGAATCAGGGATATGAGGGTTCATGCTATGGACGTATACTTCTAAGAGTTTAAGGGCTTCTGAGGATTCAAGCTTGTTTTATCTTAATTTGTTTCGGGTCCTCAATGATCGAAGTTAATGTTTTTATTCTCTTCTATATCGCTTCCAATTGTTTCCAAGCATCAGAATACGCCACACAGTCGGCTTCATTCCCAATACCCTAAAAAACTAAATTACACATTTTGTCCTTGACATGGGAGCAATCAGGTTAAGAAAAGCATTAACGATTTGTTCAAATGTAAAATTTAATAACAACCTGGTAGAGTGCAACACCTGATATTAGCATTATATGTAGAGAGAATTATGATTCGCAGTTTTGAGCTAACTACGGTTCAAGAACATAGCAGATTTTCGGATACTATATATGCATACTGATATGTGCATTAAATTAAAGCACCTTACAATGTAATCTCGATACAGTAGAATAATTAGAAAAGATCTAAATATTTCCTAAACTATTCATCTATATATCTACATCTATGAATTGAACCACAGATCCTAAACGAAACATGTATAAAAAAACTCACCGCAAGAGGCTGAGACAATTGGGTGATATGGGTGCCTAGCTATTGATCTAATATTTCCAGAGCATATCCCCAAACCGATTGGTATTGCTTGCTTCGTTAGCAAAAGCGATTTGTATTGATTTGTTAGCAGAGGAGAAATAACCTGCTACTTTTTGATGAACGATAGATGATATGGATCGATGAGGGTTTGGAAAACAATAGAAGACGGGGAAAGTGTTTTGGATAGATATACCAGAACGTAAGCCCTTAAGCCCAGAAAAAGTAAGCCCATGTGCTGACTGGGATTAGTGCCCTAATAGATGACGTGGCAAATCCCTCCTCTTATATATATACTAGTGAGGTCTTGTTTGCCGTGCTTAGCATGGCCCAGACTTGTAACATACATGTAAGTCTTTTGGTTTCATTTAGAATCTGAAACTCAAGTTGAAGCATTCGTTATCTGTGTGAAATATAAATTGCTCGTTGTTGTTGGTTTCAGTGGCGTACCTTTTGGGTACCTTTGGTATATTTATGGTTTCAATTTCTCGGCACAATGAGAGTTACCTATAGATTTAATTAGAGATCATAACACTTACGTGTCTTTACTTTTCTCACCTTTTACGAGTTGTTTTTTTTTTTGGGGTATATTTAAGTTTCTGACTCGACATTGCGACTAATCCTAAAGTGGCTATCTTTTTTGGATTGCCCGGAGTCGTCGCAGGTGAACCTCCGTGGCCACCTCCAAGTGTACACACCTAGTGAGGTTTGAACCCTTGACTTCTCTTTTGAGAGTTAAAAACCTTACCACTAAACCACTTGACATTTGTATGCCAACTATTTTTTCATCCATGTACACATGGTCTGATTACCATTTACATTCAATAAAGATACATCATCCATGCAACATTTTTTTACCTTTTGCAACTTTTTCATATATCGCACCATATAAATTTTTTCAATCCTATATGTTTGTTGGTTCCCACTTAATAGTTAATAGTTAATACAATATCTTTACATGTAAACAAACTCACTACATATATTTTTTCAAAAATATAATATGAGTTTATCAAAAAATAGACAGCTACACATTTCTTTTTTTAAAATTAAACTAAACTTTATGTTTGCCAAAAAATACGGTATAGAATACATGGCTTCTTGTAATCAAGGCATGACCTCGATTCATTCATTCACTTTTTGCTTTTATTCACTTCCAAAGCCTCCCATATCTCCACCCCACCTTTTCCTGCTTACCTGTCGCATCCATTGAAATAACTTTCAACTCACAACTCACTCATCTCATATCATATCCGTTTTTTCCATCTACAAGAATTCTTGTATAAGTATACTACTGTTGACTAAAAATTAACATTACAAACTACAACTAACACTTTTCTATGACTTGAGTTCAATTTGCAATTAAAATACAACAAATATATTTAAAAATGAGGAACAATATATACTAATGGTTATAACGGTCAACGGTAGGAAAAAAAACATACAATGGCTTCCGTTGGTATTAATATATCATTATGAACTAAACGTGTAATTAAGATACTTAAATTAAATAGAAACACTTCTACTCAACAAAATCATGCGCACCATGTCCAATGAGCTTTTTCGTTGCATTGCTTCGTGACCCATCGTAGCATTGTAATCGCTAGCCGTTTGAGCTGAACATACAAAAACAAAATAGCCAAAGCAAATGTAATTAGTCACATATTCTAGTTGTAGTGTGAGTGGGTAGGAAAAGAACTAACCGTGGGTTATTTTGAAAGGAGAGATAGGATGGGTCAGTATTTGACCAAAATTGTGAACACTCAATGTGTACCTTCATCGTCCCGATCATTTTTTTAACAGCTTCATCGTTCTGGTCATAACCCGTAGACGATCATCATCTTCATATTTGAACTTTTTTACCACTGTTCAGATTACATTATTGAGATCTTATATTTTTGTTATTTGATTATGTATCTATCTTGGCAGTTTGTTTCAACATATTCTTCTTATAATGATCATCAAGAACTTACTAATCCAATTATCCAATGATCGAGTGTCCGACTGTCCGTAAACGTTGATCAAGTCGCGACCCATCTTCCATTCAACTGTTAACCACATGACACGACCACCGTTAAGCCTCATATACCCCTGCGATGTTAACATTGAAAAGAATTCAGCCTTCATAAAAGATAAATTAAAAACACACCAAACTAAGAAATACTATATGAAGAAGATATATAGATATGTTCATATATTAAAATCATTCGATAAAACACACAAGAATTACGCGGTTAACTTCCGACCACGATCGTCGGTGGTCGAAGGCGATAAGCAAGGGAAAGAAACACGTACTTTATCTATGTGTGTGAGAAAGGAGGTAACTTGAAAGAAATGACAAGAAGAGTAGAGGCTATAGGTAAAGTAGAAAATAGTGTGTAAGTAGTACATACACGTGGCTTCTAATCTGACGGGTTTATTCTATAGTAAAGGTAGATAGACAATGAAGTATGGTGTGTATGGATTGGTGAACCTGCTCAGGCAGCCACAGAAGAAAACTTGGTTGTGTAATAGTAGCTTACTGTTATTGTCCACATGGCATTATATGGAAGCGTCACAGTAATTTAGAGGGTTTCTTTTATAATATAGGTAGATTAAGATATATATATATATATGAATATATATATATATATATAGAGAGTACTGTTATTATAATGACCACTCTTAAAATAAGAACAATAAAAATCAAGTTAGACCGTTAGATCAACTAGTGATGATGTGTTTTAATGAATATTAAATTAGTGGCATTTTCGTGATAAATTTAATAATTAGTGGCATATTATTTCAATACAATCATTCAACCTTACATTAAAATGACTATTAAATGTCATTGACTACAAAACCGAACCCAACATCATTCTCCTTTCTATATGAATATGCATGTCACATTCATGGATAACCAAAATTATCATTTTTATATTTTTCAAGAATATATCCTTCGCTATTTTGTTTTTACTCCTTATTTTCCGTAAGTATATACATAATGTTTATTTACGATACATATATTTTCATTTTCACAATAATTACAACCACTTTTAAATCTTTCTAAAAGTGACATTTTTTAAAGCAAAATTCATATTAAGTTACATCTATAATTTAATATAATCAATCAAAAAAATTTAAATGACACATATTCAGAAAAATATATAATCAATTAAAAAAATCTAATGATACATTTTGAAACAAATATATAATAAAAAAATTCAAATGATATGTATCTAAAAAATACACAATTAATTAAAAGTGACTCAAAGATACACATTCAAAAATATAAATAACCAACTAAAAAAGACCAAAATAATACGTTGAAAAGATAAAAAGCCAACTAAAAAAGACACTAGTGATACGTATCTTACAAAATACACAACCAATAAAAAAACCTAATTGATACGTATAAAAAATACACTGCCAACTAAAAAAAGTGATACATATCCTAAATAAGATACAACGAACTAAAGAAGATCCAAATGATACATATAAAAATATACAACGAATTAAAAAAGACCCAAATGATACATATCCAAAAAAATTCACAACGGATTAAAAAAAGATCCAAATAAATTGGTGGCTTGGAAGCTTGACACATTTATAGTGACGCATAGATTTTTTAACAAATGAATTTCTTGACACGTTTATAATGATGTATAGATTTCTTGACACATTTATAGTGACGCATAGATTTCTTGACACATTTATAGTGACGCAAAGATTTATTGACACATATGTAGTGACACTTTTAAAATTTAAAAAATTTGTGAATTTTAATAATAACACACATTTTGTATATATAATTCATGTGATATCTTGACATATGTAGTGACACATTATACTAAGCACACAACTTTTTGTGACACAAATATAATGTCACAAATGTTTTGAGACGTTTTTTTTACACAAAATTATGCCACATTATATCCTTAATAAGAGAGGGGAATTGCGATTCCCAATGAACAGTACCCACACTCACAAATAAAGAAAAAAAAATATTTTTCTCCCACTCACCCTTCTCCCACTCACCCATATTATTTTTCTCCCACCCACCCATACTCAAAAATATTTTTCTCCCACTCACCCTTCCACCCACCCACCCATACTCACAAACAAACACTCACAAACTCCTCACTCGACTCTGTCATGATGTGCTCATCAATTATAAGATGATCTGCTCATCAATTGATCATCATAAGATGATCTGATCGATCTAATCATATTCTTATGATCTAATCATATTCTTATGATGAAGCTGATTCTTATGTTGAAGCTATGGTTTTTACGGTTGTGATGCTCTGGTTTTTAGGGTTGATTCTTATGTTGAAGCTATGGAAACCCTAATTGAAGCTCTGGTTTTTAGGGCTGTGATGGAAACCCTAATTTTTTAATGGGGTTTCGCTTTTAATGGATGTTTGACTTCTGGGTTGGTGAGTTTTCTGCTTTGATTCATCCTTCTGATAGAAACCCTAATTTTTTTATGGGGTTTCGCTTTTAATGGATGTTTTGCTTCTGGCTTGGTGAGTTTTCTGCTTTCATCCATCCTTTTGATAGAAACCTTAATTTTTTTTGAGGTTCGCTTTTAATGGATGCTTTACTTCTCGCTTGGTGGGTTTTCTGCTTTGGTTCATCCTGATTTATAAGTTACTAGAGAAATCTGTGTTTTTTAGTTAAAATGGGTGTTTGGAACATTATGCTTCTGATAACGATTAGCTGTGTAATTCACTAAAACCCCTTATTTTGGGGTTTGCTGGAAATTTAATTTTTGGGTCCGGGATAAGAGGTGTGGTTTGCTGGAAACCTAATTTTTGGGTTCGGGATAAAAGGTGTTTTATAAGCATACTCATTCAATTGAAGGTTCGTTGCCGCTATTCATAGCAGGCGACGATATATAGCCCTTCAATTGAAGCTTCGTTGCCGCTATTCATAGCAGGCGACGGTAGTAACAACTGTGGCTTTTAGTGCCGCTGTTGACGGCTGGCGACGATAGGCTGTAAGGGGTGTTTGTACTGCCAAAATCTCTATTTGGTTGGCTGTGATGATCCTTTGAATGTATTAGAATCCGATATACATTCACGATTTTTTGTGTATGTGATCCCTGAAAACTTACTATCGGATCCATCTTATTTTGGGTGGCGTATTTCTCTGTTTGGTTGGCTGTGATGATCCTTTTGTACGATGTCTTACGGGCGAGGTGGAAGGATGGCAGAATGCGAGCATCGCTCGATTCAGCAACCTCCCCAAACCCACCCGTGCCATCAATTAGGCTGAGCCGATATATGAGAGGGAGAAAAATGTTTGTTTGTGAGTATGGGTGAGTGGGAGAAAAATATATTTTTTAAGTTTGTTTGTGAGTATGGGTACTGTTCATTGGAAGCGCAATTCCCCTCTCTTATTAAGGATATAATTATATTTGGACAACCTGAATCCCTCGATAGTCACTATCGGATCCATCTTATTTTGGGTAACGTGTATATCTGTTTGGTTGGTTGTGATGATCCGTAACGATATATAATAATGTGATCCCTCGATAGTCACTATCGAATCCATCTTATTTTGGGTCACGTGTATCTCTGTTTGGTTGGCTGTGATGATCCTTTGGTACGGTAAGATATAATGTGATCCCTGAATACTCACTATCGGATCCATCTTATTGTGGGTGGCGTATATCTCTGTTTGGTCGGCTGTGATGATCCTTTGGTATGGTGTCTTGCTAGGAAAGTGGAAGGATGGCAGAATGCGAGCATCGCTCGATTCAGCAACCTCCACAAACCCAGCCACGGCATCAATTAATCTGAGCCGGTTTTATCACATATTTGTTGACGTGAAGTTACTGCGTAAAGTTGTTTGTGTCTTTCGTTGCCGCTGTTCATCGCTATATAGCTCTGGTAATGTCGTTTGATTTTGGCCAGGCAACCTTTTAAGGTTGGTGGCAGGCTGTGATGCTTTTATTGTTGTGACGATATGTCGTTCGGGGAGTGATGAACCTGAACGGGCCAGGTTGATTCACTGGTCCAGACGCCTTAAATGAGCTTTCTTATGGGCTATGATGAGTATACCTGCTTTCGATCGAGCTAGGATCGGTCGTATCTTGGCAGGGCACCCTTTGAAGGATGCAGCCATGTCGGGTTTAAAGAATACTTTACTCTTTAAAGGAATCTGCACCCGGTAAGCATGCATATTCCTGTTTTGATTTATTGTGACACTGCGTAAATGTCTTATGATAACAAGTGATGT
The DNA here is from genome assembly GCA_025667525.1 of Glebionis coronaria. Classification (NCBI taxonomy): domain Eukaryota; kingdom Viridiplantae; phylum Streptophyta; class Magnoliopsida; order Asterales; family Asteraceae; genus Glebionis; species Glebionis coronaria. Next base: position 362,663 of record JANFOE010001480.1, on the reverse strand, counting down.
GTGGATGTTTTGCGACGTTGATGGCGGGTTCTCAACGATTTTTATGGGTCGTTTTGATTTTTCTATGCATAAACAAAGATTGTATCTTTGTGGTTTCTGGAAAGTTAAGAATTCATTTTCAGGTTTCGTTTTCCATGGCTGTGATGAAATTGAACAGCCCAGGTTAAACCCGAGGCTCTACGGACCTTGGCAGGGCAACCTTTTGAGGATGCAGCCATGCCGTGTGCGTCCGGTTTCCCTGACGGTCGTCATATCTGAGCCTACTATTTTCCATTATATTATATTATATTATATTATATTATATCCTTAATAAGAGAGGGGAATTGCGATTCCCAATGAACAGTACCTACACTCAGAGGTATTTAAATACCAACTAATGAAAACATAAAAACCAAAACCTTTAATTTTATTGATCTGCTACAGGAAGCGTGAACTGCTACATGAAGGGAGTTGTTTGTGTTGTCTGAGAAGTGAGTGCTATTTGCCATTAGTTGGTATTTAACTTATTTATGTTTTGGCTAGCTTATATCTAAAAAAACCTCGAAAGCGATACTGTTCCAACGGTGGTGATGGTCTCATATATCAGGCGATGATGACACTCTTATGATTAGCATGTGTGGTCTACCGACACCTACATCTAGGTTGGGCAGTCGCACTGAGTGTGCGATTGCAGCCATGTCATGTGTTTGGTCCCGCGATTGTGCTAAAAGATCTGAGCCTAATGTGTTGTGTTATATAATATGAAAATGAGCTACTCTCTATGATATTTTTTTATACCACTGACCTCTTTTCGAGTCTCTATAGTTCACTTTTATAGGTGCCCAAAGCCCAAGTAACAGGAATTGGAGATGAAGATGGAATTCAGTGATCCAACCATTTCGTCGGAAAACAAATACCAGCAGGTAAAAATAGGTCCAACAATAAACATAGAATGCCACCATATCAGGCCCATCACATTGTAACATCAAGGGTTACGTATTCCCAAATATATGGATACCCTTCAAGGGAATCAGGGGGCATTTTGCGGTCTTTAGTCTGTTTAGAGCACGCTAAACATCTCAAACTACCCCCTGCTTACCTCGAAGGGTATCCAAATACTTGCGAACGCAGCTTCTGATGGGCCTATTTTTGCAGCTATCCTGTTGTTTGCCCCTTAATTCACTGTTGAATCCAACCAAACATAAATGGTTAATAATCCACCGGACCAAGCCCGCCGCGGCGGAGCGCGGGCACTAAACCCTAGTCTTTATTAACAAGTTAACTTTTAACATATTTAGTTTGATACTGAGTGGGACGTTTTTTCTTCATGCATTAATAATGAATGCTCATTTAAATGTTAAAGAGACAATTAAAATGTCTTTAGTACCCTTTTTAGTCATTAATAATTATTTTTTGATTTAATTGCTTAATTTCCACATGTCAAAATACTATTGGTTCTTATGGTTTTTATTTTAAGCTTGGTCATCATATGAACGAAAATCTATATATATATATATATATATATATATATATATATATATATATATATATATATATATATATATATATATATATATATATATATATATATTAGTTGCAAAACCCGCTCGATGGGCGGGTATGACTTATAATTATCGTTTACTTTTTTTATTTTTGTAAATATTTATTTTTAAAAGTGTAACATGATTGTAATTGTATATTCTACGAAGATTTTTTAAGCATACGAAATGATACATGCATAGAAAATAAAAAGTAAGCAATATTCAAGAGTGCGATGTATTATATAATTAAGTGCATTAATTTGTCACGGTTAACTTTAAAGAATACACTAATTTTTATAAATTATCTATAATAAAACTTTAGAAACTTGTTAACTTAAATCATTTTCCTCTTCCTATTGATATAGAGTTTCTCTTTCGATTAAAAAAACTTAAACAAACCTGTCAACTTAGTAGCAAATTAAAAATCTTAACAACAACAAAAAAATACCAAATATTTCCATAAACGTTTTATAAAAATAGCATAGTAGAATAAACATCATAGTTTCAATTAAAAATCGTGAGACTCAAATAATCAACCTACTAAACTCACAAGTCATAACTCAAAAAACAATGATTAAAAAAAGACATTATATCTATATCTATATACTACTTTATAAAGGGGTTAATATACAAAGAAGTTACTAAACATTCCAAGAAATTTGTCCGAAGGTAACGAACGTTCATTTTGTGTTTCTAAGTTACTAATATTCATATGACCGGTTGATTAAGTTACCCACTTATCAAAAACGTGATATTTATGTTACTTAACATGAAAAAACAAGACATTTATGTTACTTAACTTATCAAAAAACATGCATTCAGGTTACTCAAATTAACACTAAATTATAGTGATGTATAGTTTAGTAAAGTTTAGTAACTTAGAAATACAAAATGAACGTTCGTTACCTTAGGACAAATTTCTTGGTAAGTTTAGTAACTTCTTTGTATATTAACACTTTATAAAGCATTTGAGACCTTCTTATGTAAAGAAAGTTGTTATTTTGATCAATATTATATATGATAACTTTTTCTAACAACCTTTTTGTAACAAACTTTTGTAACAACTTTTTAAATTAACATTTTTTCTTTTAAATTGAAATTTTTTTATTTTTGTATTATTTTTATAATCTAATTTCACCATATTTCTTAAAATTTGTGTTCTTTAATTCAGTATCTATTTTGATATATTTTTATTAACTTTTTAATCTTTTTCATTTTTAGTGGATTTTTTTTAATTTTATTTTTTACAACCTTAACAATAAAAACTTAATGGGTAATAGATTAGTAATATTTATTAGCCTCAAAATTTGTCATTGGTTACTCGTCGTCGCATTGCGTGGGTACATGCTAGTTTATAATAATGATTGAATATGTAGCATGCTTATTCAAAAGTAAAGTACCAATAATTACACTATATTAAACGTGAGGAAAAGTTCAATGTAGATGTTTTTATAACATAGCCTCAATCAACTAATTACATCCACCTATTTTTTTCATTTAACAAAAAAATCCATTTTTTAAAAATTAAATATCCCACAAACCGTTAATCGTGACTCAAAACGAAACATATTATCGTGACGAGAATTAAATCATCTTTCTATTAAGGGACACATGTATATATCTTCGACAAATGTTTTTTTCTTTTGATAAAATGATATATGATCCGTGATACGAATCATATATGATTTTCTCAGAAGAAAAATACATTCGTCGATGGTATATAAATGTGGCTTGATAGAAAGATGATTTAATTCTCGTTGTAATGGTGTATTTTTTTGTCTTGATGATTTACTGTTTGTGAGATATTTCTTTATTGAAATTTGAATGAATGTGATTGGTTGATACGGTTTATGCTAAAAAAAAAGTTTACATTAATCTCAATTCATTAAACGTGTAATAAAGATCTTACCAATTTTTACTAACGGCGATAGACTTACTTCAAACACAACCTTATTTTTCCCAACTGGTTTCCTATCCACGTTGGCCTCGCTTCATAAGAGCTCTCAAAAGAAGCTAGATTTTGTACATTACTACTGTTTAATTTCCCATTTGAACACATATTAAAGAATAAATACAAAAACTAAAGGTTGTGCAAGTCAGGTTTAGAAAAAGGGATCGTAGAAACCAATATTAAATTATTGGTGTTATCACATAATGTAAATGTATATCCTAATTACATATCATTTTATAATACACAATATGCGAATTATTGAATAACAGCTTCACAACTATGTCCAAACAACCCTAACATAATAAAAGGACTAATAAACATTTTCATGATTTGTTAAATCGTTAAACCAGGAGCAGCAGGAATGTGCTTAGATATACACCTAATAAAATGGAAATTCCTATAATTGCAAATCAGAAACGAAAACTTACAAGTAAGAAAACTATAAGCTAACAACAAAATATGATAATCAAGAGAATAAATTACACCGTGGGAGTTGATCCATGAAATGATAAAGATATGTCGCTTTCACATCAGTAGCATTTGCTCATATAATCTCAGGATTTGATGGCTTCAATGAGACCATAATTATATAGTTCCGTAGAAAGAGGTGTGCGATCTACCAAAAATCATAGAAATGCTTTGTGAGCTGTACTCTACTCGTAAATAGTACGTATCTTTGAGCGTGAATAAATACCTTGAATATTTTAAAATTAACCTTTTTTTAGTAACACGTCTGCCAATCGAAGATATGTAAAGGATTTTTGGTCGTCCATTTTTGTTGACACCATCAGGCCTTCAAGTGCATTTTCACTGCCATATAAATTTCCTCTCTTTTCACACCGCAAAATACCTGAATTTTGGAAATAAAGTATCATAAGTCAACCAGATTATATGTATTTGTATATGCAACATTATCTTTAATTCACCTTTTGGACAAGCACTTGAGGTCCCCTTTTTGCAGCTGCACTTGTTCAGAGTGTTTCATCTCGGGGCAAGTGAAGTTAAAAGTGCCATAGTGCCTTGAAAGTTTCCGCACAATAGGGCTGCTAAATGGGTTGTTTTGATGTTGTCAATGGCTGGTTGGATGGAAGCTGTAAGGGGTCGCTAGGGGTGACCAATAATCTGCTGTAAGCCTTCTTTACGGTAGCAGTTGTAACAACTCCAGTAAACGGAACTGGCTGCCAGCCACTATCAGACCCAAGAATATAAAAAGAGGGATTTTTAATCTTAGAAACTAAATAAGCAACTGACCAAGTGAACTTTACAAAAAATAGAACATGGGAAGAACATTTCAGATCGCATACATATTGTAAGGTTGAAAGTAATGCATAAAGGTTGCCTTGTTTCCCGCTGCACCATCTTTTTACTTCTACATAAATTTGTGAATATGCAGGTTAATAATAAGTTAATGTTAATCTCAATACAACAAATGATTAAGTTTATAATGTCTGGTGGTAATTATGAAGGATGATGCTTGATATGCGAACATTTGAGCAAATACATTGTTATTAGATGGATTAAACCCTATAATCCACCCTATCAACTTACTTGTGTTGATTTCTTGACCACAAATTAACAATCACATCACTGGCCTGCAAAATTTTAGTTCAACCTATCTTGCTAAATTTTGACTAAAAGATACATATTTCAGAATAAGACACTAAAATGTGATGTTGGCCTCTAGATAAGAGCCCATTAAGTTAAAGTAGATGCTTTCATCATATAGCCCACTAAAGCAAGGTTTAATATGCCCTTAGATAACGTATTTAACAGTTTAAAGCATAGATAATATTAGATATCGAAAGAGATCCATAAAACACAGGTTACAAAATGGTGGAGATGTTTACATGAATCATAAACACAAATAGAATGTCAAGTCAATATTTCATAATCTTATATATGGATTGGTGACAGGGACAAACCTTGAGAATATTAAATACCTTTTCACAAATAGACTTTTGCTGAATGCTTGCATCATGTTATTGCATATCCAGATGGGCGCATAGAGTGGCTACCCATATACCCTGCATCACTTAGAAGCACTTTTGTGACAGATGCATCGTTAAATCATTTGTCATCTGTCCCCATTTTGAGAGCCTCAGTATGTAATACGCTGTCCCAACAAATGCGGGAATTGATTGCTTTAATACTTTAGCCTCACTAAAGTTGCTGGACTTAAGGGGGTGTTGGCTATTTACCAATGATGTTATTTTGTTGTTTCTGCAGTGCCAGACTGAGATTGAAATAAGGCATGAACTTGTGAGCATTTTTTTTATCTGAACAATAGAAAGTAACATATCCAATACCGAATTAAAAACAAAAACAAAGCATCATAATAATGGATTAGACTAACGGAGTATATAATCAACAATAAAGGAAGCATCCGACCTTATTTAAGTCAGCGCATTCACTGGGCAGACTTCCAGCAATGACAGGATTAACATCATTACTATAAAACATTTTCATACTATTACTTTAAAAACATTTGTTAAATCAAGTTCAAATAAATGGACAGAAGATTGAAGACTGATTAGTCCAACTCAATCCATAATTTAAACTTGGCTATTTTGGGACCTCAAGTAAATGCCTTAGTTGTAATCAAATTTAAACATGATTATCAAGAGTAAAACACCAACCTTCATATACAGATAGGACACTTACCCCCATTCCTTTCTTTTAGCTTCCAGATCCAAGGATAACATTTCAGAACCAAACCACACATTCAAGTTCCGGTGGTACTTCAGCAAAGGCCTGATAAACATCAACATTATGGTGTTTAGTAGTAAAATGAAAGACACGCCTAGTCTGTTTTGGTCGGAAAGAGATTCATTGACCAATCGGGAATAGAAAAAGATCTTTCTAGCCCGTTTGCAAAACATTAGGAGTACATAAGAATATAAGATGGGCTCACACCTCATATTAAGCTACATTCTCAAAGCCAAGAGACTCTCAAAAAGTGCGACTGCCGCATATATGGTTGGATGAGAAGATCGTACACATTTTCCTTCACAACTGCAATATACACAAACACAGTGCTAATTTGAGTAACAAAACTCAATACACAAATATTATGGTGTTTATCTAAATACCCCTAAGACGAGATAAAGTTAGATGCATATTGGAATATTTGGGTATGCTAAAAGTTAAAAGAAGAAGTAAAACACAAAAAGGTTAAAAATCTAAATAACATGATAACCTCCCATTAAGACAACCTTGTCTCCATTGCAGACGAAATAGACATTTGTTTGCTGAATTCGGTAGCAATAAATTCGATGCCAGACGCTCTTGTTCTAGCAACCAAGCAGCCCTGAATTTTTAAACCTGCAGATTGACACTGATCTATACCCATTAGCTATCGGCAAGTTACATAGAAATCATTAATATATATCGCTTGATATAGGGAACCAGGTAGACAAAAAGATTTAGAAAAATGAGAACTTGATCGTTCAAAGTTTTGTTGTAACAATATGAGCTAAGGGTCCGCTTGGATTTACTAATCTAGACACTTTAATTGCTTAATATAGGCTACTTAAGTTTACTTGCACATTATATAGTCTAAAATAAGCAGATAAATGGTCTAACCAAACACTCAAAACTACTTATCTCATTGAAATAAGAAGCAAATAAGCTACTTGAGGAGAGATGTACGCAATGACTACCACAAGAAAGCCGCCCCTATGTCTATTCTAATTCAATGCTCTCCGAACCGTGCGGCCTGACCTGTCTGACTTTCCTGCTAGAAAAGATGTTCACAGGGGCCAGAAAGACCCTAGGGTGGGGCTCGGAGGAATTTAGACTATCAAAGCCGTAGAATAGGATCGCTATACCTATTTTTCGGTACGGTCTCCTGAAGATCTACTACATCAAGTGCCTTAACCCATGGGGGACCCTGAAAGATTGATTCTTGGCTAGAGAAAGGTTATGTGACATCAAAAATCATAAGAGAAGAAAAGTTCAACTGCTTATCAAGACAGCTTATCAAGAGAAGAAAAGTGGATCTGGATATGCTTATCAAGACAGTTTAACTGCTTAGAAATAAGTAGCTTATGATTACGTGTATATTTACTCTAAAATAAGCATATAACCTCTCTAACCAAACACTTAAAACTGCTTATTTCAATTAAATAAAAAATGAAATAAAAGCTACAGTAGAATAACCAGTTAACCCAAGGTAGTTCAAAGCGAAAGCGACCTTAAAGCGACATACCTGTTTCCAAAGCGAAAAGCGAGAAGCGAGAAAAGCGAGCGCTTTAGTAAGCATTTTACTCTATGTGCATATAATAGTGTCTAGCATGTAAACAATTATTAAATAAAAGCATAATTATCTTAAAATCTTCATTTTAATTTAAAAAGACCACAAAATAGAAGTTCATTCAAATAATTTAAAAGATTAGGGCCGGCTGTACATATTCTTTATCTAAAAAATTGAAAACTGGCCGTTTTTTACAAAAGCGGGCGCTTTAAGGTCGCTTTTTGATTGCTTTTCAGTCGTTTTCCTCGCTTCAGTAAAACGCCTCGCTTCAACAGATATAAAGCGCTTTGGGTCGCTTCAGTCGCTTGTCTCACTTTAGCGAGCGCTTTTCTCGCTTTTGACAACCTTGACTTAACCATATTCCATCATCTCTAATACATGACAGCTAGTGGCAGCCGTAATAAGTTTTCTTCATAACTTCTATAAACAACTTTAACCCAAAATATAAGTACTAAATTAGAGTAAGTATATTCCATTCAACAAAGGAAAAAAAATATTGTATATCGTATCTAAGAATTTCGGAAACATTATTCACTTTCAATATGTATACCTACTTGTTACGTGGATGTTTAAGAGGGGTGCCGAATCTTAAGTGGTGTCTCATCACCTAGGCTAGCTTTGTAATTAAGTTTCGCAGCAATTAAAAAGTTGATTAACCTTCATGTTCTGTAATTATTTTAACATTAATATGCAACTAAAGAAAATTCAATAATTAATTAAGAACATGTACCTTTTAGTAGGAGAGAATAACTACGTGGTGGTTAGCGAGTATCTTAAAAGTCATTTTAATTGCATCAGATGTTGTATCGTGAGCTGCAAACACTAACAAAACGAAATATCATGTACTTCATTTTCAGTAACCTCCCTTCGATCAACGCAGCCACCAGATTAGAAAGTAGCATTCTGTCTCCTTCATCTTCCCCATGTTTCATAGCCTCCCTCTTTTTTCTAACTTCATCAACAAATACCATTTATATCTCGTCTCTCTGACCTTGTTTTATCAAGTACTGGTAGCTAGATCTCTAGCCCTTCATCTTTCACAATCGACATTTATTTTAGTCCTTTTTCTATTGTTTACAGCTTCCTATTTGGATATTGGGATTATCCTGTTTTCTCGTATTTTTTAGCAAAGCATTAAGAGATTGAGAACAACCATCAGTTGCTCCTGGTTTGACTTCAGATCATCTGAAAATGTTGGTTAAAAGTCATATGAAGTGTTTTCAAACAGATTAAATCTCCTCAATCAAATAAAGTGTTTTCAGACAGATTAAACCTCCTAATTTCTTTAGCAAGTACTTACGGATATATGTTACCTCGATGAACCTCATGGTAGCGTCCACTCTATCATTTGCAAGCCGCCATTTCAGATGCTTGTTAAATAACACCCTCGATACATTCTGCTCTCGCACCTGTTTTGAGTACATAAATATAAATTGGCCACTTTTAAACACCTCAAATTATTTAAAAGAGCATGAAAATAAATAATATTATAATTGTGAAGCTGACGATGTAATGAAGCTGACGATACTTAAACTGATGATGACGAAGGTGTAATTACCAAAAGCTGACGATGATAAGAAACTTGAGGGGATATCAACACGATGAAGCTGACGATGTATTGAAACCTAAACAATTACACAATATAAAGTGCTGCCACTTCAATTCCTTGTTAATGTAAATCACAATTCAATTGAACTGTTTACACATTCTCAACAATTAGGGTTTGTTTTTTTAAAACTAAAAGATTGTTATTAGTGAATAAACAGAGATTACCTCCTCATCCTGGAAAACGCAATCCAAACTGTGTGGGTCACATCTTCATTAAGCTTGTGAGAATGCCAAACTGAGATGCACCTCCCTTTATCTTCCATGTTATCAACCATAGATCCTTAACATGAGTTACTGTTCGTTCCTTCATCTTAAGCACTGTATTAAAAAAATCTAAATTTATCCATTAATTAACAAAGAACATGTTGACGCACTGGTAGAGGTAGATGAATTCATTATATATTATAATTATCGAATGATGTTCAACACAACCTTGAACTTGCTTTACTGGCTGAGAAGGTTTATTGGATGGGAGACTATGATGATGGAACGGTTTATTTGGATGTGGATTGATCGTTGGTATGTTGTTTTTAGCTTTGTTAATCGGACGCTCGGGTTTGGGCTTTTATGAAAAAATAGATCAGAAGATTTTGTGACTATATTAATTTTGTTTTGAACTGTTAAACACAACATAGAGCTTGCTTTACCGGTTAAGCAATTTAAGTCTAAACTAATAGACCCGAGTTCGAAACATGTAACTGATTATTTTTTAAATTTTCGGAATTTCCATGTTTAAATTAATAAAAAACGAAAAATACAAAAACTGTAATATAATGGGAAGGTGATGACGTGGATATGATGTGGCATACCCCTCCTCTTATATATAATGTAAAAGATATATATATATATATATATATATATATATATATATATATATATATATATATATATATATATATATATATATATATATATATATATATATATATATATATATATATATTTCCTTGCTTCTTCACACACTTTGAAAAGTAAACGATATTAAGAGTCCTACGCAAAATCTTCATGATCTTGCCTGAACATCCGAGTAATACGCAAGTATTTACAGATGAAGATGGAAATCCTTCTTGAGCGAATATCAAGAAGCTCATGGTAGGTGACTTGTGCGATTCTTTGTGAATCAAACTTGCGATAACTGGAAAGCAACAGTGGTTTAATTCTTAACTGAATTTAAACACGTTCCAGGCCTCTACGCAATATCTTAGTGATCTTGCCATAACATTCAGAGTAATACTTTTTAGTATTTACAGTGATGAGTGGAAATCCTGCTAGTGTTAACCTCAAACAGCACTTGGTAGGTAACTTGCAAGATTCTATATGAATCAAGCTCGTGACAACTGGAAAGCAACGATGGTGCGATTCTTTAATGAATCAAACTTGTTCCAGGAATCTGAATTGACGGCTTCAATCATGCGGATAATCTTATCCAAATGATTCACTCTTTACGTTCGCAGTCCGCTTTGGACGGTCGAGTAAAGAGAACGAGTTTACCCGCGAAATCTTGTCAAGGAGATTTTTAATTAAATCTACCTATCACAAGTACGATATTTAATATCCTCCAACGGTCTTCACCGACCGGAGGTAAAATGCTACCGAAGTAGAATGAAATGTTCAAAGCCATTTTGTTCGTGTCTACTTATTTTATTACATTTGAAGACGGTGGCGTTGCGGAATCCGAGAAGAAGTCGTCCCCGCATGCTTATACTTCATGCACTTAATACTTCATCTAATTCAAGAAAGCCTAAAAGTCAAGTCTTCCGCTGTATCAAACTCTAAATCTTTCAAGAATTACGAAGGTATAAGTATGTGGGACATGAAGTCACGAAGAGGCGAATATCACAAGTAATGATGCACAAGATTACGGCAAGAGATTAATGCTCAAGATTGATATCAAAGATCACATCAACATGTTCACAAGAAAAGAAAAAGAAAAGAAACACGAAGACTACGAGCTCAAGACAAGCATAGAATGTTAGGTTTATTTTATTATTGTAACTTGGGTAACTCCCATGTTTGGAGTGACCTCCCTTAGGGGGAGATTGTTGGAATTACGTTTTACGCATTTAGAAAGGTTCGGTCACTCCAATAATAGATTAAGTGATAGCTCGTAGTCTAGTATTATTAAGTTAAGTAAACAAGGCCATGCCAAGCCCATGGAATGTATGAGGCCGGCGGCCCATTGTGTAAGTCCAAGCCCATCACAAGGCTTGGGTATAAACCCTCTTCTTAGTTGGAGAGGGTGTGATTCACTTCATTTTACACATAGTTAAAGTGTGTTTTCATACTTTCTCTCTCTAAGTGTGTGTGTGTGTGTTCTCACCATCTTTCTATCTCTTTCTCACTCTAGATTAAACATAGATTTACAATATCCTACAAGAACCACAGTTTCTAGAGCCAAAACCAAAGCAGAAGGAGGAAAAGAGAGTCGGCCTTTTTTTGTAAAGATAGATAATGTTAATTAGGGTTACAGGAAGAAAGTATATGTCCAATGAATTTGTATTAGCCAATAAGATTTACAATTGTTGAAGTAATGGAGAGAGATACATGGCAATCGATGGTGTTTAGGGTTTTAGGAATGTGTTGATTTTATTATTGGATGTACGATATAAAAAACATAGTTTCTTTAAAAAAATATAGTTTCTAAAATAAGTTTAATATAACTTATAACCAATGAGATAATGACACGTATGATATGAGGTGGCGCCATCTTATTATCGTATGTCAAACTTAGCCCCATATTATATATATATATATATATATATATATATATATATATATATATATATATATATATATATATATATATATATATATATATATATATATATATATATATATATATATATATATATATATATATATAGGAGCGTTATTGTAATGACCGGTGCTAAAATAAAAACAATAGGAACCATTTTTAACCATCGGATCAGTTATATTAGATGTGATCAAATCTTAATTACATAATTAATTAATAGTGGCATCTTTGTAATAAATTATCACAAATAATGGCAATTTGCAAAATAGAAAGCTGACATGGCTTTTGGTTTAATTTTCTAACGTGATATCCTAATTACGCTACTTGACTTTTAAACTTTCATTCTTACTATAATAGATATACTCGTAATAGATAGTACTGCATTTATTAATATATTATTTTTTCAACATTAAAGATTAGTGACACATTTTTTTTGACATATTTCTTTTGACACATTTTTTCTTGACACATTTAGTAGCATACTAAATCACTTGACGTTTTTTCTTGACACATTTACATAATTAATTAATACTGACACATGCAGATTTGGCCTTACGAAAAAAGTGGCTACACACTATAATTACATGCGACCTTTGGACACTTTGACATTTTGTAAACCACTATTTTTTTAGTTAAACCACTAATTTTGAGTGATACATATCCTAAAAAAATATATACAACTAATTAAAAAATTTAAGTGATACATATTCGAAAAAACACAATCGAAAAAATACAAGTGATACGTACTCAAAAAAGACGCACAACTAAAAAAACTCAAGTGATACATATCCAAAAAAGTACACAGCCAACTAAAAAAACAACCAACTGATACGTATCCGAAAAAATATACAACCTCATAAAGATCACGTGATACGTATCCAAAAAATATAAAACTAAAAAAAAATTGGTGACACATATTCTAAAAAATATAAAACCTACTAAAAAACTAAGTGACACGAATTTAAAAAACGCAACCAACTAAAAAAACTCAAGCGACAAGTGACGAAAAAATGCACAACTAGAAAAAGCGAGGTGGTTTAGAACCAAATTTTTCATCACTTGAAGGAACTAAGCAATACTTATATGAAAAAAAATACTCGGTCAACTACTATAAAACCAAAGCGCGCAAAGCTAAAAAAGACAAGTGATGCATAAATGGAAAACCATATATACAAAATAATCTCAACTATTACATACTGTATCTAAAATAAATAAAAGATACAATACTTCTACTTCAAAACTAGTTGGTGCAATGTTAACAATTGATAAGGAATACCGAGTATACAAGTTGTTTAGGACAATGTTTTGACATCTTGCGGCAATTGCACTACCAACTATTTTAACAATTTCATCAAACTTGGTAGAACCTATAATACAAATCTAGCTTCATAAATCTAACTGACAAAAATAAAAAAATAGTTCACCGAAATCTTCAACCAATTAACATGTCTAAGATATAAAATAAAGACATATAACAAAAAATTTAGATTTGAGATGGTGGGATGAAAAAAACGGTTTTAAGTTTTTATTAAAGTTAATGATGCTCAAGTTTGCGAGGGAATACCTAATATACCCTTTTTGTTTCATTCTTAATTGAATTTACTTTCAATACTCATTTAATTAAAAATGCCACATGTCAATTTTTAGTTGGTTCTTATAGTTTTTATTTTAAGAGTGGTGTTTACATGAACGCAAATCTATATATATATATATATATATATATATATATATATATATATATATATATATATATATATATATATATATATATATATATATATATATATATATATATATATATATATATATATATATATATATATATATATATATATATATATATATATATATATATATATATATATATATATATATATATATATATATATATATATATATATATATATATATATATATATATATATATATATATATATATATATATATATATATATATATATATATATATATATATATATATATATATATATATATATATATATATATATATATATATATATATATATATATATATATATATATATATATATATATATATATATATATATATATATATATATATATATATATATATATATATATATATATATGTATGTATATATATATATATATGTATGTATATATATATATATATCTTTATATTATATATAGGTATAATTATGATTTGAAACCACACTTTTTAATCCAGTCATATCCCAGTCACATCTTTTAGCCAATAAAATTTGTTTAAATCCTAAAAAATCTCACTTTTTTCCTAAAAAAACTCTTAAATTTCGGATTTAGTGTTTTATTTGGCCAAAATCGCGTTTTCCAAACGCACTTTTTTAAAAGGCACTTTTTATTCTTTTTTTATACGGGGTCACAAAAAAACACACACCCTCTTCTTTTTTTCTCAAACCCTAATCTCATAAAATGCCTCTCTTCGTAAACCCCTGTTACCCAGTTTTCTTCAATCCTTGATTCACAATGAATAATAAGTATGATTTTTTCCTTTTTCTTATAAAAAATCATAGAATTGATTCATAACATTGGTAGTGGCTGCGATTTAATCCTTAAAAGGTTACACCTTTCTCAAAACCCTTATTGATGGTTTTTATTCATGGCTTACTATAGGCATATAAACCCTAATCAAAAAACAAATATCAATTGATCTTTGATCTTTGTTGTTTGATTCCCATTTAATGGTAATACTTTTTATCTTTTCTTTGATCTTTTTCAATCTTATTCTTAATCTCATATAAACACAGATCAAGACATCTCTTTACCCACCCTTTTCTTTAATCACAAATCAAATGATTCCCAGATCTGAGTATAATTATGTAAGTTTCAGATCACATCTCAATCTCAAATCAGGTCTCATTGTTTGTATTCATTTTCGATCTGGTGTATCTGGTATCACTCAAATCAGGTTTTCTTAATAACTTTTAATGTTTTTTGGTGTATATGTCACTGAATCTATGGATTTGATTTTTATTAAAAAACCCACACCTCAAATCATTCATTCGCATCTGATTAACCCACACCGCAAATCATTCATTCGTGTATTTGTCTAAAATGAGGCCATGAGGGTTAGCAATAAAAAGGTTACATAATTGGAAGATGATCAGCAGATTGACCTTATCAAGGGGCAGGAGATAAGACCAGGTTCTAAGAGATATTGCGTTGGAATCTCACGTCTGTATTCCTATTGGTAAAGTAACCACCACAAAACTTAAAAAGACGATGACACATATTTATGGATGTTACTTGCTTACATGGTTAACAATATCCATAAGAAGGATGACCAACAAAAAAAGGACTTCATTTTTGTACACCGATACTTCTAAACTATGACTTTGTTATCTGCTTATCAAGTTCTAGCAGGCAACTGCAACCAAGAGAAGGCACAAGACATGACACCCTCAGTTCAGCAAGTTACTTTTTCAGTTTTAGATCATTCAATGCCAGCGATTCCAGTAGGTTATTTGCACATTCAGCATCTTTAATCTCGCTTCTTTCATTAAGTCTTTTGAATTAAACTTTTACCAGTGTAATTGTGATTGATTCTTGTCCTTTCAGGTAATTCACAATGGTTCTAATCTACGTCGACAACCTTTAGAAAATGTGAAAAATTAGAAGCCTATGTTCTTCAAATGTTAACTGTTAAATGTAATCTGCAATACACATTAAAGTAACATGTTTTCCTCTAAAACATTGCAGGATTATGTTGCAACAAGATGGTATAGAACTCCTGAGCTAAGAGGATCTTTTTATTCAAAGGTATAGCCCACGAGGGTATAAAAGTGACTGAAACACTGGTAGCCACACGCCCTTTAGTTTTTTCTTAACCCACTGCAATCCAAACAGATATAGAAGGTTAAATTGTGATGCTTCTATATTCTAATAGTTCACATGGATACTGAAAAAGGCTTAACAGATGTTCCTCACGCAGGTTTGAATATTTATATCCAATAGAAGCATATTTTTTTCAAACTCGGTATCTCGAGCAAGAACAAAGCCTGTAGGGGAGAGTGATATAGTATCAAGGCTCAAAAAAAGTTATGGCTCTTCGTCAAACCTTTGTAGAAGTAGAACCTACTATGCCTATACCTAAAATTATTATGTCTATTGTTTTCTTTATCCGTATGAGTAAAGTATTAAAGAGTTTTACATTTCTTCAGTTTCTTATATGCAGGTTATCATTTTATGAGCAGAGTTGGAATCCACAACATTCTTATGTCGACGATACAGAATTTTTCAAGGTTTCATGAATTATTTTTGCAGCCTTTGGATAAATCTATTTAACTTCTTTCACACTGTTGTTTGACACTCACTATGTATAACATCCATTTTTCTACAAATTATTATCTGTATTATGCAAGAGAGACATGTCTTTTGAAAACACCTTTTTGTAAACGCAGTCCCAAACACCCCAAATCAAACATTGAATATTAGATAGATCTTTTTAACAATGACGGCGACTTTCTGCTGTAAGTTTATAATTTATTTATATGTTCTATGGGTATATATAAATATAGAAGAATGTCATCGAATTGTCCGCACCACATAAATTCAATTCGTTAATATTTGTGGACTGAGTTTTGTTACTCAAATTTGCACTCTGTCTTGATATATTGTAGTTGTGAACGAGAATGTATACAATCTTTCCATCCAACCATAGGTGCGAGAGTCAACATTTGTTTCCAGTCTCTCGGCTTTTAGAAACAATATGAGGTACGAGCCCATCTATAATGTATTTATCTTTTCATTCGTATCGGGTCACTTTTATTTTTAGCCTAATTACCGAGCTTTTTAAATGTGGAAATAATTATAGCGGATTTGATAATGTTATAACTGGATCTAAACGGTTAGAAATTTGATGTTAAAGATGGTGGAAGCAAGAAGAAAAATAGCATTACTGGAAAGAGGTTTTTAGACAATCAACTATGAAATATCAGAACTTTGAACCCCTGTTTGCAGGCCGGTGATTGAGTCACAACTGCTACTTGTGGATCAAGTCATATGAGGCTGCTTGGGCGCTCATAAAAAGATAGGTTGGCTCTGAACCACAGAGTTTGAATTATGATATAATTGCTTCTTTGGGATTCTGTGAGTCTCGTGCTTAGCTCACATTTGGTTCCTGATAAGACAAATTGCAAATAGATCATTACAAAATATGTTAATATTAAATAAATGCTAAAAGGTAATGTTACTTATTTTCCTATTTTTAATAATATTGAAAGTGGTTTTGATTGCGCCTTCAGATCAGCAAATTTATTCTTCGATAACATGTCTTATATCAGGATATGAGGTTATGTCAGATATGTCGTTCTAAGTATATCATAAGAAATCATTAAAATGGTACATCTGTCAATACTAAAAAAAGGTTTTTACATAACTCTTTACCTTATTATGATACATTTTTCTTTCTTTGGCAGGGTACATCGACTTATACTACAAAATACCATCACTTTGACATAGAAAGTCGTGAATAACATCCAGACACGTGGTGGTACACATAATTAATGATAAAGGTTGCCTTCCTTTTTGTCGTTCAATGATTCTATGGCAAGTTCAATGATTCAATGGGCTGTAGGAATAGTCTACATGTTACAGATATCCATAATTGTCAGCCTTCTTAGAGTGGTATATATTCGATACCCTTTCGTTTTACATATCTGGTTAATGGTGCACATAAGGTGGTTTGTCTTAAGGGTCATAAGGGGACACTTTTTAGAATGGGTAGAAACAGGATGGGCTGGGTAAGGTTGACTAGCAAACGCTCTTGTCATAAATTTTTGGAATCTTTAGCAAATATAAAGAGTTAATAAACAATTGTAATAATAATATTTGTTTTTGAGTTAGATTTAAGAGGTTTTAAATCTTCATCACCCAAAAAATGAACTTTGGGTGACGTTGAACCTGCTCCGCCTTTCTTAAGATTTATAATTAGCACTCCGGTCATTGCAATTATTGCTTCTCATATTGCAGGTTTTGCGTAACAAAGTTCTGTATTTTCTGCGAGACCCAACAGATGCTAATTACAATCCTTTTCGGGATCTGATTCATGATCAACCTCAACTGTTTCAGAACAAAACTCATATTAGGTTTGTCTTTCTCGCACGGGCTTTCAATTACACATTTCTTTAGAGAACATCAGGTTACACCTCCAATCATAGTCCACTACACGCACATTCAAGATGGGTATGTCTAACTTATTGTTTATAGCTTGAGCATGACAAAAGGTATTTTATGACACACAATGTTGACTTAAATACTATATGTTGATGTGAAGTGGAACATGATAACGAGATTTAGTAGTGTAAGTTCTATATATATTCTGTAAGATTTAGTAAAAATCATAATTACCATTTTCATTGTAAGCTTTAGTATAAATTAAAAAGATATATCTTATAAATGTTTCAGAGGTCTGAACTGGAAAAGGCAGCACATAGGGAACAGTTTCCTTAATAAGTTCTTTTATGTTGCTGTCGAGATTTGCACAGTCAAAAGCTTTGTCTTCGTGAGAAGGTGAAGGAAAGATTGAGAAACTCAAGAGAATTATAGGCATTTCGGAAGTGCATTGAACAGTATTTCACAAACAAGACGAAACAAAGGGGTCATAAGCGGTCTAGGTCACCCTCAGCAGAAGATAAGCATCACCATCGCAAGTAGAACTTTGGATGAGGGTAAATCAAAGCACAGGAGAAGGTCCAGGACTAGAAGTCCGGAAGTTAACTACCGTTCAGTGGACAAAACTGATAGAAGTGGGTCGCCTTCAGTAGAAGATAAGCTTTACAGTCACACTAGGACGACTTTGGATGAAGGTAAATCAAAGCACAGGAGACGGTCCAGGAGTAGGAGTCTAGAAGATAAGCACCGTTCGATTGATAATGCTGATAGTAGGAGAAAGGATAAGTCAAAGTCAAGGAGGTATCATGGTGGAAGGCAGTCTAGGTGAGTGTCCCCTGATGGCAAGCGTCACAAAGGGTGCTCAGATGATCACAAATCAAAACACAGAAGGCGGTCAAGGTTAAGGTCAAAATCAGCAGAACATAATCCATTAGGGAATGGGTATTTAGACAGTGATAAAGATAAAAAGGTGGATCATGAGCAAGGGCATGTTCTGTCTGGTGATGAAACCTGGTTCTATATGATTTCAATAATTTCGTTTCTTATTTATATTGTATATATGAGTGAGATACAAGTTCAGGAATGTTGCGGTCTGATGTTGCAGCTAAGACTACCTCATTGAAGGTAGCCTTATATATACGATTGTTTGGTGTGCAACATGTGCAAGTCTCAAGAAAATTATCTGCGTGAAATAAGCTGCATTTGTTGAAGTAATCTAAGCAAAAGGCAAAAGGACTCCACAATCGATTTGGAGTAATAGCCACTGCCCAATTGGATTTATTAAGGTTTCTAAAGCATATGTTCTTCCTAGCTCATTTTTTGTATTTTTTCCTGTATACTACGTATCTGTTATTGTATTTGACATATTGGTATCCGAGGTAATGGTTTGTTGTTTAGAAAGTATGCAATTTATGGTATTTTTTTGTTCGATGTTCCGTACATTGAAAATATGAGCAAGAGATAAAAAGTCATAGGCTAATGGCGAAGGAGGAAAATGCAGATGAGAGTATGTTATAGCTAATGTTAGTAACTTACATGGGGGAAGTAACAGTGGGAAGGAACCAGAGAAAATAGTCTTTGTATTCTATTCTTAATAATACTTTTTTCCTATTTTGCTACAACAACAGCAACACACCCAATCCCGCTAGAGCGGAGATCCTATTTTTCTACTTGAATGCAAAGTTTAGATGTGAGCATGTTTAACAACAAAACGGAGACTGGTTGAATTTTTTAAGTTTGCCAAATCTTGTGCTGGTAAATATTTAACTATACTTTTCTTGCTAAGATGGTAAATCTTTAACTACCAAATTAACATACATTATTTTAGTGAGTATCACTTACACGTTAAAACACCATTATATTTCTTTTGTTTATTATTTATATAGTGCGTTTGTGATTCAAGGTTTTGATTGTTTTCCCCTCATGTGAACTGTGACGATAAGAAAGACAAACAAGGAAAAGCTTTTGTCTTTCAATTTAATGATTGCCTATTCAGGCATGCGCTCATCACTTGCATAAATATATCTTACCATCTATTTACTTTTCAATAATTAAATCCCCATCTGGTAAAGCATGAATGACCTGCTACTCTGCTTCTTCATTGTCATAGTGTATAGCAGAGGACGTTTCAGATGGAGCAGTGGTCCAGCAGAAGGGCCATTTGAAAGTATTTTCTGCAGATCATAACCCAAAGGTATTATAATAGAGTATCACAGAATACCATCAGAAAATGCAAGAATGCAACTGATGTTACTCATTTATTCGAAAATCACAGAAAGAAACGACCAAGTTTGCTAACAAATACGATTTTGGTTGTTGTTACTCTAAACTATAACTTTAAACTTAATGCTAGGAGTATAATTATGAAGGTAACGTGATTTGGTATTTGGTTTCTGTTGTCCCATATATTTGTGATGATTAAGCAATGAATAAAGAAAGAAAATAGATGAAGAAGAGATGAATTCCTAGAGAGAGAAAGTAGTAAGAGAAAGTAGAGAGGAGATGATTAACTTGGTGAGATTAGATTAGAGAAAAGAATTTGTTACAAATGACCATCCACCCTCCTAACATGCTAGGAGGGTAGTATATATAGTCCACCCACATGCGAGCTTTAATGGACTATATATTGGGCCGGGCTTGTCTTTTGGACTTTAATTAGTTTAAATCCAAGCCCGTGAATCACGAATAAATAACTACTTATTACAACGTTCTAATAAATATTACAATAGAAACCTATGACCGAACATTCTTGTTTGACTCAATATTTTGAGGCTAACAATCTCCCCCAATGTGAGGTCATTCCTCTTTGATATTTGGATTCCAATTGAGATTTATGAATTTCGTCATAAATGAGTCTTGAACGTGTAACAGTAGTTTTGTTCCTTCATGCTGTGATCTTTGAGCCTTTGTCGTTGTCTTTCGACTTTGTCTTTAAGTCTTGAGATCTTCAAATCATTCTTGACTTGTCTTTGCCATCTTGTGATCTTGTGTCTTTATCCACATGCTCACACTATCAATTGTTGGATAAGTCTTTGGGCATGAATATGTGGTTGTGAATCTTTGACTTTGCTGAGTACACCGTGACGCCACCTTCTCGAGACAAAACATAGACACAGACTGAATGGCTTTGACATTCGTCCTGAATCGGTAGCGTTTTACCTCCGGTCGGTGAAGACCGTTATACGATATTAAATATCGTACCTGTGATCAGGTAGATTTAATTAAGAATCTCCTTGACAGGGTTTCGCGGCTGTACTAGCCGTTCTCTTTACTCGACCGTCTCAAAGAAAGACTGCGAACATAAAGAGTGAATCAATTGGATAAATATCCGCTTGATTAAAGTCGTCAATTCAAATTCCTGGAACAAGTTTGATTCATTAAGAATCTTACCATTGTTGCTTTCCAGTTGACACAAGTTTGATTCATGAGAATCTCACAAGTCACCTACCGTAGCGCTGTTTGATGTTGACGCTAGAAGGATTTCCATTCGTCACTGTGAATATTAATGAATATCACTCTGAATGTTCTGGCAAGACCATAAAGATATTGCGTAGAAACCTGAAACGAGTTTGAATCAATTCAGAATCAAACCACTGTTGCTTTTCAGTTTTACATATGTTCAATTCATAAAGAATCTTGCATATGACCTACCGCAGTGCTGTTTGATGTTAACACTGGAAGGATTTCCACTCATCATTGTGAATACTAAATAGTATCACTCTGAATGTTCTAGCAATATCGCAAGGATATAGCGTAGGACTCTCTTGATCTTCATCCGTGTGTCCTAACGAGATTTGATTGATCTCTTGGCTCTAGACTCGATTTGTGCACTTTTAGTGGCCGGAGGCTGGAGCAGATGCCACCTATTCAATATCAACTATCTCGGAGTGAGAAAGTAAATAGAAGTCGTGTTGATCTCCGTGACAATAAAACAAACTTCTTTTGAGAGAAGCCTGAGTAGCTAGGAAAGGGTTATGCTTCACATCACTGGGTCCATGATGAGTTTGTCTTCATGATGGGTTGACCCGGTTTCTGCCTAAGTTGTATGGAGGGCTTCTTTCTTTAGACCCTTTATCCTTACATTTCTTTTTCATTCTTCAACCCCTTCAATGCTTACCAAGACATCATTAATAGCACCTTGTTGTGATTGTTCCAGTGCTATCATCAGTATTTAGTCGGCATTCAGCTTCGTTCACATTCTACTCCATCTTTCCTAAGGACTTCTAATAATCTATTGGATTGTCCTTGGGAAGATCCCTCCGGTTCTGGTTGGATCATAGGACTTAAACCTAACCACCCTTTTGACACCAATAACGTCGTGAATTAAAGATGTTGTGGGCATTTGATCGTAACCATGAAAACCACTTTAAATCCTAACAAAGTGTTTGAAAAACATTTAACACCTTGCTAGTTTTGTCGTTTCAGAAATGCTCCCCCTTCACATGTGCATCGATAATCGAAAGTGTTTCGCACATGTGGGTGAGAGTTAAAGTGCTTGAGTCTTATATAAGATCACATTTTAATCACATTTTCTCCCCCTATCTCTAATATATAAAATCTTTTGATATTAGAGATACCAAATTTGATTAAAATATATTTTGAAAAATAGTCTTGAAAATCTTCGGGAGAAAGATGTGTTAATCTTTTGCATGAAGTTGAATTGCTCCCCCTCAAAAATTGATCCAATGGAATTGTCATTACGAGGATTTGATCCACATTAAACTTTTGAGGATAGGAGTTGTTGAACACACAATTTTTTGAAAGATTTTGAATATCATTGAGAAATTCTTGAAAAAATTGTGTTCAACGCTTTTTGAAAAATCAATTCTTTTTGACGAAAAGGTTTTTCTAAAGCATAAACTTGAGTTCATAGACTTTGAATGTCTTGACGAATCCACTCAAGTGTAAGAAGATTTAACTTCTTTTGCAAAGGGTAAGAGTACAAAAGCGTACACTCCCCCGTGAATTTAGATCCGGGTTGCAATCTGAAAGTGATTACAAGCCATTGTGTTGAGCTCAAAACGTTGAATGTTTTGTGACAAGCTCAACCCAAGATAGATTTCTCTACCCGTTGTTGGAAATATTGTCCAAAATAGACAATTTCCTTTTGAAAAGATAGAAATGACATGTTTTGAATAATATTTACAACTTTCATTCGAGCTTTATGTACACACCCGTGTCGTTATTGAGCGACATTTCTAGGTACGTCCATATTATCGATACTGAAAGACATGTCGAGAAGAATATTTTTGGATTATCAAAGATTTTTTTTAATTTTGTATTTTGCTTTTTGATTAATATATTTACAGGTAGATGTTTGATAGATGAATCAAGCAGGCTTCTTTGCCAGAACCTCCAGTTCTGCTGGAGTCAAACATCTCATACCAATTTGCCTAACTAGATACGCAAACCTCTCTTTCGAAAGAGCTTTTGTAAACAAGTCAGCTAATTGGTAATCAGTTCCAACAAAGTATAATTCAACAATACCTCTTTCAACTTGTTCCTTAATGAAGTGATATCTGACATCAATGTGCTTCGTGCGGGAATGTTGTACCGGATTGCATGAGATGGCTATGGCTGACTTTGAGTCACAGTACATAGGTACTTTATCAAAATGGAAGCCATAATCCGTGAGTTGTGTTCTCATCCAAAGAACTTGAGCACAACACGCAGATAGAGACACATACTCCGCTTCGGGTGATGACAGTGACGTGCAATCCTGCTTCTTGGAAGACCATCCCACAAGCTTGTCTTGACCTAGAAATTGTGCACCACCAGAAGTACTTTTACGTGTATAAAGACACCCTGCATGATCATAATCTGAATAGGCCGTTAGAAAGAAACCGGTTTCCCTCGGATACCAGAGTCCCATGTGAATGGTATTCTTAAGGTACCGAAAGATCCGTTTAACCTCCTTGAGGTGCTTTTCAGTGGGTCGTGCTTGATATCGTGCACAATAACATGTAGCATGATGTATATCAGGTCTGCTCGCTGTCAAGTACATGAGGGACCCGATCATGGAACAATATCTCGTTTGATCTATGGGTAACCAAATC
This sequence comes from Glebionis coronaria, assembly GCA_025667525.1. NCBI lineage: Eukaryota > Viridiplantae > Streptophyta > Magnoliopsida > Asterales > Asteraceae > Glebionis > Glebionis coronaria. The sequence continues at coordinate 338,389 of JANFOE010001480.1, read as the reverse complement.
AGCATCTAGGGATGTGGTTGATAATGGTGTCCCAACGGGGTCACATGATGTCATACCATGCTTTTTGATTATCTCTTGACAATACTTAGCTTGGTTAATGAAGATACCACTTGGGGATTGGTGAACTTGAATTCCTAGAAAGAATTTTAGTTCGCCCATCATAGACATTTCAAATCTGCTGTGCATTACTTTTTCAAACCATTTTGAAAGTTTTGGGTTTGTAGACCCGAAAATAATGTCATCAACATAAATTTGCACAAGCAGAATGTCATCCCCATATTTATAAGTGAACAAAGTTAGATCAATGGAACCTTTTGAGAAACCTTTGGAGACCAGGAATTTCGAGAGTTCGTCGTACCACGCCCTTGGAGCTTGCTTGAGTCCATAAAGTGCTTTGTGGAGACGATACACCTTGTCAGGATAATGAGGATTGACGAATCCTTCCGGCTGCGTGACATAGACTTCTTCCTTCAAAGGACCGTTAAGAAACGCCGTCTTTACGTCCATTTGATAAACTATGAATCCCTTATGTGCAGCATAAGCAAGAAAAATCCTAACAGCTTCCATTCGAGCTACTGGTGCAAATGATTCTTCGAAATCAATACCCTCTTGCTGTCCATACCCTTTAGCCACTAGCCTAGATTTATTCTTGATGATCGTGTTTTCTTCATCCATCTTGTTTTTCCAGATCCATCGAAGATTTAATGGTGTTACATCGTATGGTCTGTCAACAAGTTCCCAGACTTTAAGTCTTTCAAATTGTTGAAGTTCATCCGTCATCGACTCAATCCAAGCATGATCAGCTAATGCTTCTTTGATGTTTTTCGGTTCAGCTGAACTCACGGCGAGTGCGAACATACAAACATCGGCATCGGTGTTAAGCTGTCGTCTTGTGCGAACGGGCTGTGAAGGGTTTCCAATGACATGAACCAAAGGATGATCTCGGGTCCAATGATGTCGTTGGTAGAACGTGTGCATATTTGACGGATCAACATGGCGAGTAGAAGACTCTCCAGTTTCGTGTACCGGTGTACCGAATGGGTTGATAAATTCGTCTTCGTCAGATAATGCATTGTCTGCTTGATTTGTGTTCTCTGGAGCAATGACAGTAGTTGTGGATGTTGTAGGATCGATTGTTGAAGTGATATTCTGAGGAGGAGAATCTGCAGCAACCCGTGTTGAAGTAGATGAGGTTGTATCCAGTTGTTGACGATGATCGGTATCATCAGTCTTATCATGAGTGTCAGCGGAAGACTTCGATACAACTTGTTTCTCCCCCGTGAAATATTCATCATACATTGGTCCATATAACATTTCCAACTCTTCAATTGTCGTGTCGACTGTCATATCAGCTCTAGGAACATTTTCTGGAACCAGCGTTGAACTTGACAGTTCATTGCTATGGTCTTGATTTCCGAGTTCCATGCGGTTGTGAACGGAAGTCGTTTGTCGTTGTGGATCGGGACTTAAACTGTTTTGTTCAAGTGCCATTTCTTGTAATTCATCAAATCGGATGTGAATAGTCTCGACAATCAATTTTGTTCTCTTGTTGTATACTCTATATCCCTTTGACTGAGTTGCATATCCCACAAGAATACATGCATCACCTTTCTCTTTCATCTTATCCAAATTTTCACCATCTCGAATAATGTAGCAAGTACATCCAAAAACATGAAGGTGTTTGAGTGAAGGTTTTCGATCATGAATTATGTGATATGGTGTCTTTTCGTGTCTTGGGATAATTAAGGAGCGGTTTTGTGTGTAGCATGCGGTTGACACGGCTTCGGCCCAAAAGTACAGTGGAAGTTTTGAAGCGGATAGTAATGTTCGAGCAGCCTCAACTAAAGTACGGTTTCGTCTTTCAACAACACCGTTTTGTTCGGGTGTTCGGGCAATAGATGTTTCATGTTCAATCCCTTCGGCTTCAAAATACTTCCTCAGTGTTGAATTCAAAAATTTTGTACCTCTATCAGTACGAACCACTTTAACTTGAGCTTGAAGACCATGTTGTATCAATTTAAGGAAGCTGATGAGAACATCGGGTGTTTCATCCTTGGACCTCAAGAAGTGAGTCCATGTGTACCTTGAGTAATCATCGACAATTACCAGAATATATTTCTTTCCATTGATACTCTGAACACGCATGGGACCACACAGATCCATGTGAAGAAGATCTAACCGTCCTTTAGAGCTTGGTGTGGTCTTTGTTTTGAAGCTACTTCGTTTAGCTTTACAAAGTTCACAAGAAGAACAAAGATGATCTTTGATGAATTTCAAGCTTGGAAGGCCTCTCACAATATCTTTCTTGGAAAGCAAGTTAATGGTATCAAAGTTGAGATGAGAAAGACGTTGATGTCATAACCATGCCTGAGTCGTTGAAGCTTTTGCCATGAAGCAAATTGGAGTTGATGAAGTTGTGTCTTGAAGTGAAATTGTGTAAAGATCAGTACCCCGTGTACCGGTAAGTAAGTCATTCCCATCATAATCACGAACAAAACATGTCTTCTTTCTGAAAGCAACTTCCAAATCCGCATCACAGAATTGACCAACCGAGAAAAGATTGTGATTGAGCCCTTCGACGTAGTATACCCTTTTAATCGTGATATTCCCCTGAACCAAATCTCCATATCCTAGGATCGGTGCAAATTGATCATTTCCGAATCGGACCGTACCTGGGAACTTCTCCACGAAGTTAATTAGAAGCTTGAGATTCCCCGTCATGTGCTTCGTGCATCCGGAGTCCATTATGAATAGAATTATTTGTATCACCTGCAGAAGAGTTAGAACACGATGGAGAATTTGCTAAATTGGATACCACAGTAGTTGTGATAGTATAATCATTAGTGTCCTTATCAACATTTAAAGACAAACTAACACTCGTTTTCACATTTTCTGTCCTAACTTTAGGCATCCATTTGTATCCGGGAGGACATTGATTAGCAAACCACCATTTCCAAGACTTACTGGCAGACTCATATAATTCCTTAATTTTGCTTCTAGGATTCTTAGTGGTGGAGTCTGATGCATTACTTTTCTTAGTGAGGGTTGCACCAGAATGGTTCACTTTGCGTTTGGGTTTACTAGCTCTAATAGGCATTGCAACTTGCTTCTTAGTTCTAGTATCTACGCCTTTGACTTTATTTATAGCACACATAGAATGATTAGCATTAGCACACTTTCCACATTTGACACAAACAAATTTCACATTGATAGCATTCAAATCATTCACAGCATTCAAATCGTCATTACACGCGATTACAGACTTTTTATTCTTAAAAACGTTCAAATTCCTAGGGTGTTCTTCTACTTCCTGCATCTCCCCTTGATTCTTGTGTTTCCAGACCTTATCATTCACTTGAGTGCGCTTAAGCTGAGGCCGGCTAACACTAGTAGTGGAGACTATTCCTGTAGTAGAAGACACACGAATATTAGTGTTTCTAGAAGTCTGAGGCGAGTGAGTATCTTTGTTTGTGGGCTTCGTGGACATTCTATACATCCCTGGTTTAATCACATTATTGTGCTTAACGCTTGGTGCTATAGGATTCCTTATAGGTTGAGCTTGTGGTAACCTTTCTTTTCCATCCATCTTGGGGGCAAACACAGGTTTTGCAAACGAGGAATTAGATAAGGCAGATGGTTTTCCCAAGATAGAGGATCTATTCTCTTTAGAGGCATTGGGTTGTCTAACAACATTTTTCTTAATGATAGGTTCCACAATTTTCCCACCCATTTTAGCAATGAGTTTCTGCAACTCTGCTATCGCTCTGTCCCTGTCTTGTAATCGAGCTTTCAACCCTTTAATTTCCAAATTCTGTTCATTCATTTCTCGAAATGTTTGGGAAAGTTTTTCTTGCAATTTATTATCATGTGGAAAACGACCAACGTCTTTTTGCAAAGCAAGTTCAAGTGAATGACAATGTTTTTGAAGGAAATCAGTTTTGTGTTGAAGTAACTCAAAAGCCTTTTTGTCAACATTTTCTTTACGTTTCGAAAGCTCAATTTCAAGACGTTCACATTCTTTGATCTTATCAAGATATTGGCATGCAACTTCAGAATATTCATCAATATCAGCACAAGATGTAAAATAAGCACACATAACATCTTTAGAAACGCATTCTTGCAAGAGTAAATCATATTCATCTAAGAAATCAGACTTCTCCATTTGAAGATCATCAATGCGTTTCTCAATAGATTCAACATATTTTAAATCATCAAACATTTCAGTCCGAATGAACTCCTCAAGTTGAAGAACAGTTTCTTTAATCAACGCCGTGTTTGGAATTAAGAGTTCTTTGACAAGCAAGGTAATATCGTGAGGAATCGGACGTGTCCACTCAGCATTTTCACGTTTTGCCCAGTCTCTTTCAGCAATAGATTTAACATTATCTATGTGGTGTTTAAGAATACCTAATGTTTTCCTACTCTTGCTTTTAGATTCATCTAGAGGGAGGTAGTTTATGTATTTGTAAACATTAGATTTCTTAGGGGCAAATACTTTCTTCCATTAAATTCTCTTTTGTTTGCATTCTAAGAACACTTCCTCACGAGTTTTCTGAGTTTGTTTGTTGAACAGGCCATAAAGACTATTCTCATAAGCATAATTATAAGGTTTCACAAACTCCTTATTAACAAGTGGTTGACTATCAGCATCCCAAAGGGCAGTCTCTTCACTATTGGCACTAACAGGCATGCAATCAAGATCTGTCCTTTCAGTCTCATCAAGATAAAGATGCGGGTTCGCAGCTTGAGCTTTGGCAAGGTACTCAGGACTTGCAAAGCTAGCTTGACCCTTAAACATCTAAGGAGGTGCCAGCATTCTCACAGATTGTATAGAATCATGCGTTTTATAAACAATGTTCTTCAAAAATTCGACTTGTGCTTCTAATTTCGTTACCTTTTCAGTTTCTTTATCATATCTACTTTTGAAGTCTTGTTTTAACGCATCTACCTCTTGGTTCTTATCCTCAAGAATTTTAGCAGAATCAGTAGTGGTCATAGAGAGCTTTTGTTCAAGTTCATTAACTTTGGTATTGGCAAGGTACGTTTTTTGACGTTCATCCATTAAGAAAACATTATATTGACGCTTCTCTTTAGCTAATAACTCAAGAGTTGTATTATATTTGTTTTCAAAATCGTCCTTTTGACTTTTTAACGCACTTCCCTTGTACCCCTCAAGCTCTTGGTTTTTTGAAGGAGCTCATCTCTATAGGTTTCAGTCATCTCAGTAGATTTGATAAGAGCAGCTTTGCATTCTTCAAAGCTTTGAGTGAGCGTAGCGTTTGCCTTCTTTAATTGCTTTTGACTCTTTTTATTTTCAGTGACATCTTTTTGTAAAGTAGCAATTAAATTAGCAAGCGCAATACGTTCCTCTTCATCATATTCATTTGCATGTTGATCATCCTCAGACTCATTATTGCACATGTCTGATGAATCGGGTGTGGTATTTCTATCAACCGTTTCCATCATACATGTGTCATTAATGGCATTGGGTAGATCACTATGCTCAGGAATATCACCAAACACATTATATTCATCAGTAGTGTGTACCTTATCGATTGGCTCAGTGTCAAAGATAGGACCATTGTCATCTTCAGTGACTTTGAGAACTTCTTCAACCTTTGCCATGTACGAGTAATGTGCATCAAGCTCTTGATCAGAATCTTCATCATCAGTATCATCAAGCATGGCTCCTTCCTCAGCTGACAATTTAACCCCTGCTTCCATTTTCTTACATAGCAACATATTTTCCTTGTGATAGCTAGAGTCTCTAACCCTTTTCGGCTTCCTACATTCCTTTGCCATATGCCCATATCCTTGGCAATTATAACATTGAATCCCGCCCTGCTGAACCACTTGACTTCCAACCGTTTCCCTATTCCCAGTAGCAGCAACAATCCTCTGAGTATCATACTTTGCAGTTTGTCGATCATATCTTTCAGAACCCTCAACATGCGTTGGATTATGTCGATCATACCTAGAAGGACTTTCACCACGTCGACGTGTGTCATACCTTGGAGGACTCTCAACATATCGGTTCTTTGTGTTAGATGATGTGCGAAGATTGTTGTTGGTGGGTTTGTAGATTTTCTTGTAAGTCTTCATTATGTAAGCAATTTGTTGTTTCATCTCTCGGTTCTTTTGAGCTTGGTCTTCATCACTATCTTCTTCAGATGAGGACTCAGATGGTGGTGATGGTGCTCTTGGCGCTTTACCTCGAGATTTTGTTGAAGATGAAGACTTAGATGATGTGGAATATCGTGGTGAAGAGGATGTATTGGAGTATGGCTTAGGAGCACGAGAGTGAGGATCTTGAGCATGTTGAGTGGTAGTCAGTAAAGCAAGTGGATTAGCCGTCTTGGCAATACGTTCAGCTCGAATCTCATTTGCTTCATTTTGAAATTGTTTCAAGATGTCAAAGAGTCGATGATATGAGACCTCGTCTAACTTTTCTTGTTGTTTCACCAAAGTGACGAACCGTGTCCACTCAGGTTGAAGTTGTTGAAGAAATTGGACATTGACTTGCATGGTGGAGACTTGCAGATTATTTCTTGTCATGTCATTCATCATCTTATAAAACCTGGAGTAGTAAGAATCAATTGATTCTCCATCTCTTGAAGTAAACTTGCCAAAATTCCAAAACAAGTTTGTTTTGACATCTTGTTTGTTGAGAGATTCTCCTTGTTGCAAGCGTTCAATAGCAGCCCACATTTCATGTGCTGTCGGGCATGCATCAACCGTGGAGTAAATATCATCTCCAATCCCACTTAAAACCATATACATGGCTTCCTTCTCCGCATCATGCCAAGCACAATTTTCAGGTGTGAGATCAGCTCTTGTTTCATCACGTTCACTTGCAGGTATTGGATCAGTAGTATCTGTGGCTGCTCTTGGAGGAACTGAGATCTTCTTAAATATATATGGTCCATGAGTAATACATTTCCTCAAGGCATCACCATTAGGTCTTGTATCAAGATATCGTATGAAACGTGATTGCCATTGAGCATACCGACCAGATACAAGCATTGGTGGTCTCTCTTTGTTACCCGCCACCATTATGTTGTTGTTCGTCACACGATATTCGGCAGTAGAATCCATCTCAATATTCTCTGAAATGATGAAGTGAATATGGATCTTAAGTAGATTTGTTGTGATAGTTGTTGTGGTTTAAATTCCGAAAATTGCAATTTTTTTCAGGTCGACAATAAATTCTCCAGTCCGACAAAACGGTAGAGCAAAAAATTTTGTAATCGCAAAAAATTTGAAATCGAGCTAGAAATGTCCTAAAACTAGTATGGAAAAAATTTGAATTTACTTGACGAAAAAATTTTAACTCTTTTTTTTTTTTTTTTGATCTTCGTGGAAACGATATTCCGAATCTAGTCTAGATGGTGGCTAAGTCTAAAAAATACTCAAACAAAAATTAGCAAAACATGTCATCGGAATCACTTCGTCAGAATGTCTAATCGGAATGTCCAATCGGAATGTCTAATCGGAATGTCTGATCGGAATGTATGATCGGAATGTATGATCGGAATGTATGATCGGAATGACTAATCGGAATGATGATCGGAACGGCCTTGTCGGAATACCAAATCGGAATACCTTGTCGGAATGCCAAATCGGAATATCTGAAGTCCAGTCGGAATATTCGAAAGTCCAATCGGAATGTTCGAAGTCCAATCGAAATGTTCGAAGTCCAATCGGAATGTTGATCGGAAAAGCTGGTCGGAATGTTAAACCCTTTTCCGATGCTACTGATCGGAATCCCAATCGGAATCTATAAACCCTTTTCCGATTACACCAATCGGAATAATAGTGCTGTTACGAGATTTTGGGGTAAAAAAAATGAATTTTCGACAAGAAATCCGCGATTTTAACCAACCAAATGCGACCAAATCCCTACCACAGCTATGTAGAAGATTTAAATCAAGATTTAGAGCATAGAAACACAAAAAGAATCTTGAATTCGAGATGATTATAAGAGAAAATCACACGAACCAAGTAAAATCGAATCACAAAACTACCCCATGGCGATTGATACCAAATGTTGTCCCATATATTTGTGATGATTAAGCAATGAATAAAGAAAGAAAATAGATGAAGAAGAGATGAATTCCTAGAGAGAGAAAGTAGTGAGAGAAAGTAGATAGGAGATGATTAACTTGGTGAGATTAGATTAGAGAACAGAATTTGTTACAAATGACCATCCACCCTCCTAACATGCTAGGAGGGTAGTATATATAGTCCACCCACATGCGGGCTTTAATGGACTATATATTGGGCCGGGCTTGTCTTTTGGACTTTAATTAGTTTAAATCCAAGCCCGTGAATCACGAATAAATAACTACTTATTACAACGTTCTAATAAATATTACAATAGAAACCTATGACCGAACATTCTTGTTTGACTCAATATTTTGAGGCTAACAGTTTCGACAAGAAGAGTATGGACGCGTTGCAATATATTTAGTTTTCGCTTGGTTCGGTTCACCATGCTGTCTTAATGACAGATTACAAAACGGTTGTGTAACCCAAAAGGAATTCACTGGGTTGGTGGTTGTGCTGGTTCTCGCAGGTATAGTGGCTATGTTAGACCTATAAGTTTATTGGATGTCCTTTTAACTGAATTTAGTGAGACATGAGCGTATAACAATAAGATAGATTACATGTTAAACAGTTGACTAATCATTCTTTGTTTTAATGATACAAGACATTGAACTTCCCGTATACAAACCGACACAAAGTGACTTATAATAGGTAAAAGACCACCCACTTTCAAAGGAGGGTTTAAAGTCATTTCATGCAGCCGTTGGCCTACAATACAGGTTAGCGAGTTACAGAAATTATGCTAAAAATGCATGAATACGAATAATAAAGTGGTAATTCTAACTTTTATATATTGTTGTTTGTCTATCACAGATTGCTTCTTTTCTGGAAGGTCGATGACAGCTTCGGTAGGTGTTGCCGGTGAGCTTCTTCAGGTAACTAACACATTCTTCAATATATTGATATGTCATGCTACCCGTCTTATAGTGCATTTTATATCGTAGGTTGAGAAGAGAATATAGGATTATCTTATAGAGAGCTGCTTTATGAACTACTTCAATCAGGTTGGTGTCTGAAAATTTCGGTTTGTTTTTGTAACGTGTAGAAATGAACCGCTTTGCACTTAACCACACCTACAATTGGCGAATAGCAAGGTTGTAACCAACAACCAATGTTCAAAATTGCACCTGACCACACCACCAGTAAACTCATCGAGTGCATCGGCAAGTGAATCGATACTCTGCATATCCAGATGATTTGTAGGCTCATAATTAGTTCTGGTTTGTTGTATCTTCATGTGCCAGGGCATTAACAGGTCCGTACATAAACTACATAGACTTATGGGTGGGTGACACTTCTGATCTCAGTTCATAAACTAAGAAAGGCTTTCATATTCGTTAAAGGCATATATTAACGGGTACAATAGTTGTGCCATATAGTGATTTTTGTGTATCCATAATTTCATTCTACAATTCAGGAAAGGGATATCGTTACCTTCACCAAGCCCAATCTATAAATTTAGTGTTGATAGCCTTTTCGAAATCAGGGGGTGCGTACAATTTAACACGAGGTAGCATGTAGTCAATTATTGTATGTTCATTGTGTCTGATTATATCATGCCATTTATCTGCAGTAATCTCCTCGCTTTACACGGACTTGCTAGATTGCAGCATGTTCAGTTGGGACAGGTTCGTTTTTTTAAATATCTTACCTTATTAGTATTACAATTTGGAATCATATGATTATAAGTTTAAAGTATTTCCTGAACCTGCTACTTTTCAACTACCTACATTACAATTTGTATGATCAAGCTGAAATGATGAGGTCAAAGGCGCCATGTTTTGACGCTCATTTAAAATCAACATGTATGTATGTTTTTAACAATTAAGACGGTTCATAAAAAAACTAATATTCAAGAGCATAACCAAGATTTTATAGACAGATTTCCAAAAATATTGTTTTCAGATTATTAAACCTCCAAAATCCAACTACAACTTTCATCTAAAGCGACTGAAGAACCAAGGAAAACATATCTTCAGCTGAGTAGACCCTTAGATATCAGTTGCTACGAAAATCAGATTAGGTAATTCCAAAAGGAGAATAAGAAAGGAAGAAAATTTGTGAATATTAACTGACTTTTAAAAACCTTACCGTGAAACGAAACGTGTCATACGCCACTTTCATTATCATATCATTTTTTTATTTGTATGGGTTTCTAAATATGGACCGGGATATCATGCACTTCAACACCGAGAATTCATTTGAACTGCCAGAGCTCAGACAACCATCATGTCGGTAAGGGGTTGAATAAAGAGATCATAGAAGAAAATATATCCACAATTATCGGTAAATTAAACAAGAATAAAGATATGATGTAATTATTATCACTTTATAGGCTCAATTATTAGTTGCTGAACATAAACAAACTAACTTACTTAAAAATGACTACAAAGCTACATTATCACAGTATTTATCTCAATAAGAGAATCTCAGATTCTGATGGATTTTCTTAAAGGTCGTCTTTTTTTTGCGCTTTCTTAGGTGAAGCTATCCTTCAAAAATATAATATTTCTTTGGGCCGTATAAAGATTATTGTTGTATACATTTAATATGAAGCAGATTTAAAACAAGAATGTTTTATGAAGACCTCTGAATTCAACTAGAAAAGCATTCCAAAACGCCCCTTAATCCAGCCCATCCGATATTTCCAATTCTATAATTGTCATTATTTTTTGAGCATTAGGTTATACACGATGAATACTTGTGAGCTCTATTCATCAATTTTAATATTAACAAGGCATTTAATCTTCTGATAGTGTATGCTTATGTAATTTCTTTACTGTGTGATACATTAGGCGAGGTTTAAAAAAAGATTGTCTTTTGATCTCTACTCAAAGTGATCCCAACTTATGCTTGGTTTCCAACAATGTTTCTAGGCGATCAGATGTATGGCGCGAGTTAAGAAACCATGTTATTATAGAGTGTCTGTCTACAGTTGCGCACGTGTAGAGGACGTTTGTCGTAATAGAGCGTAAAAGAGCTTTGGATGACGATTTGTGTGACAATCCGTCAATTTATGGTTTATAATTTATTTTCAAATACTATTTAAAAACATTATTTTAATGTTATATTATGAACTCACTTATTTTTGGGAAGAAATTTGGATTTATGTCTTGAAGTAGCATCGACTACGTCTAAACCGGAGGATTCTACGTTACGTGCTCACGTTTACATACACCGTTTTTGGTGACAGTCCGACATTTCAGGAAATAAATTTATCCGTGAATATTATTTTGGAATTTAAATTTTGTTGGTTCATAAACTCACAAATTTACGAGAAGAAATTAGGACTTACGTGAATAATTTAACGTCCTTTACGATTAAACCGAAAACCTTAGGATTACGTATCTACGTTTTTGAACTCCGTTTTTGAACTCCGTTTTTGATGAGACAATTTTTATTAGATTCGTTTTGTGCCGTTGATTCATAATTTATAAAAACGTTTTTCGTAAAACGACCCGAGGGCACGCAAATCGAGGAAACTAGAATCGAGGAATACCCGTAAATTAGTGGGATGAGACAAAACAAGTCTTGCCCCACCCCAATAACATGGGATGGCCAAAGTATGCCACCACATCTCATGATGTGTCAAGTTATAACTAACAAGTTACACTTGTTAGCTAAGCTTAACATGTAAGCTACACCAAACCATAAAACCATTTCCTAGAAACCATTTCTTCATTTACACATGCAAAACCACTCATCCTCCCTTCCTCCCTCTCTCATTTTCGTCCCAAAATCACCAACAACAACCCTTATTTGATCTATTTTAGCCATAAAATCATGTGTTAATCATACACATGATGATGCTCCTTTAAAGCCTTGAAGATTGGAGGTGATTCTAACATCCAAGGAGGTGATTTCGTGATGTCCAAGGGCTGATTTCTACAAGAAGTTTACAAATATTGGTGGTCTTCAAAGTTGGTGTTGATCTATCACAAGTTTTTCCATCAAAATCCAAGCCTTGATCATAAACTACACAACCTTGGTGGTATAGAGATTGTTCTTCCTATCCTCTTGTTATTTTGATTATGTAATCTTGTATTTTCTTTATTTATGTATATTTATATGATGATGAATGATGATTAAAAATATTATCTGGGGATTTGGTGTTGATAGATTTGATAAACATGGTTAAAAAGATGGAAAACCATAGGTAAAAAGGTTAAATTCTTGCTTATAAAGTTGGCTGTATAAAAACAGTAACTAACCAAATGATAAACTGATAAAATGGCATAGTGGAATCTATTTACAGTAAGTATTAGGTGTTATACACATGTGAGAGTTGGCCATGCAATGGAATCATCAAAATGAGTGAGATATGATCAAAACAAAATTAATGTATCAATCTGAATAGTCTATTTTGTAGGGACTGTTAAGGATACTTAGACATGAATTGAGCAGTAGCTAAATCTAAGTTATTTGTAGCACATAATATGAAGTTTATGTCATCCAAAAATGAGATTCTATCTCCTTATAGAACTCAAGATATGATAAAAATGGTGAAAGTGAAACTAAAAATCAGATTTTGTGAAATTAAAGTTTAATACTATTATATAAGCACTCAAATAATATAGTATAAAATGTGAATTAAAACCCACTAACTTATATATTACATTTATATAAATATGTATAAGGATAAATAAATGGACATTTTATAAAAATGATAGTTTGGTAAGTTTTATAAGTTATAAAAACTATAAACATGATTTTTACGTCTTTTCGGCTTATACCGTAAAACTAACGTTTTTCGTCAATTAAAACCTAGACGGTCGGACCCGTCTAATGTAAACTTTTTAAAAGTCATATACTGATATATAAGTACCTATTACAAGTAAAAACCGATAAAACCCAAAGTATATAACATAATGGACATTAACGGGTTAAGTTAGCCTTATTGGACTATTAATCCAACTAAATGGGCTAAACACTTATAAATTTACTTATTAGGCTTAACCCACTTGGGCCCAACACGTAAAGTATAATACTGATAATGAAAGTGTAAAATGGACTAACTTAAGGTATTGGGCTTGTAATAGGCTTATTGGGCCAAAAACATGTAAACAAGATAAACTAGTGAAACTAGTATAAAAATGTTACCAACACATAAACACTATAATGAATGAGTAAAGATGTACAATCCCGCTTGATCATCATCATATTTATAAAATCATCATATATATACATAGTTATGGTTTTTATAAAGTCATTGGACAAGAGTCTAAGACGAGTATTATTAGTCTAGGTTTCCGTGATTGAAGCACGTACCGTACATTCGAATTGCCGATAACCCGCTTTCCACTGCAACGTGAGTTCATAGCCTCGCACTCTTTTAAATGTTTTTATGAAATGTTTTATAAACCCGCTAGGGAGATAACATGTCAGTTTTTATAAAATAGGACACTAGTTGTCCCGATTGGCTGTTTATTGATTTGGACCCGAATGATTGTATGACCCGATGAACGATTAAATGACCTGATAGATGAAATGAAATGGATTATTAAAGTTAGGTTATGTCATTAAAAGTTCCATTAGCATGAATTGTGAACTACCGGGATTTGGTAGACGCTTATGCATATAATAGTACTATTTGGGGACGATCACCCTAGTTCGCGCCTTGATGGTTGATCCCCGTCGTGCCACATTGATTGGTAAGCAAATTTATGTATGAGAAGATTTACACAAGCGTGATTATTGTGACGACACGCTAATTTAGATGGGCAAATGATTGTCGGGTTAGCTACCCGTTGTTTGTTGTAGTAAGGTAACAATGTCATGCGGCTTATAATAATCCAATATAACGAAATACTGCTACACACACCGAATTACGATATATTGCCTGACTAGCAATACGGGGTCATATTATTGATATTATGTTCGTGTTTTGGTTTTACATAACCATATTTATATAACGGTTTTTACTTAACTCTACACGACGTTATAAAACGTATTGTATGATATTTTTACGACATTGGTTCGTATAATGGTTTTGAAGGCGAAAGCCTATATTGTGATTTTGACAAGGATTTGTATAAAATGTTTTTGGCCTATTTCATGGTCTACTATAAAGATTTGTACAAAAATGATTTTCGGTAATAATTATATACCGATGATACATTGATGGTTTTATTAAACTCTATGAATTCACTCGGCGTTATCGCTGACCTTTTCTTTTAACATGTTTTATCTCAGGTACTTGGAGGTAATTCTCGGGAAGACAACAAGAATTCATGGCCCGCACTTAAATAATAATTTCCATTCAAATGCTTTGTAAAACCTGTATGAAAATACAATGACTTGGGACCTATGTAAATCTGATATTTATGAATGGAAATGCTTTATTATTAAACGACGCGATTTTTTTAAGCGTTGTCTATGATGTGAGTAATGTGCTATCCCGTAACACCAACTAGTCTTCCGCTGTATCGAATTCTATAAATTTGGGGGTGTTACAGTTTGGTACCGGAGCTCTCGTTATAGAGAACGAAAGATTTTTAAAACTAAGGTTTTGAATAAAACATTTCAAAATCTTTTAACTATAAACATTTTTTCTCAAAATGTCTAAAAATCCTTTGACTATAACGGTGCCGAAGAATTCCCGAGTTACCGACAAGGCCAGATTGAGAAGTGTTATTTTAATATATATATATATATATATATATATATAACTTGGATTATATATATATACATATGATGTAATTTGATTACATGATTGTTTGATGATTATTTCTATATTTATACGAGGTATTTATACGACGTAGATTGTCACAAGAAACCCTAACTCCCCTAGCAAATCAATCGAAGCTATTCCCGTAAGAATTCTAGCTATTCTAGATCTAAACCAAGTTGTGGATATTTATGATCCCAACAAAATGGTTGATATTCGTAGAAGTGTAGATATTAGTTGATTGTGATATTGATGAAGAATTGGCGAGATTAAAACTGATATCGACGTCATGATGATCTTTCCTTATAGAGTGTGTAAAATATTGATAACCTATGAATCTATGAAGGGGTTTGTTGTTTTCTAGAGAGAGAAACAAGAGAGAGAAAGTGAGAGAAAACTATGTGTTATTTCAAGAAATGGAACTAGCAAAATGACAACAACCAACCCCTTTCCATGGTGGAAAGGGGTATTTATACTTCCAAGCTACATGGGCTTGGGCCGGTCCATGACAAGCCCATGGACCGGTTCTTACTTAACTAAATAAGTAACTAACAACTATTTGTTAACTACGAGCTATTACAACATGAATAATATTGTGGAGTGACCGATACTTCTAATATACGTAAAAACGTATTTCTAACAATCTCCCCCTAAGGGAGGTCACTCCACGTTACAAAGTTCTAAACCTAGCATACTATACTAAGTCTTCGTTCTTTAGCTCGTAGTCTTTTCTTCTTTTCTTTCTTTTGTTGTGAATATGTTGGTTTGATCTTTTTGGCTTTGGCTTGAGAGCATTGTTCTTTTGGCCTTTCACGTGCGATCTTTTGCCTTCTTGTGAATTTTGCCTCCTCGTGACTCCATGTTCCACACACTTATGTCTTTTTGTTGAATTCTCGAAAGTTTCAGAGTTTGGTACAGCGGAAGACTTTATCTTGTACTTTCTTGAATTTTTGCTAAACTTTGATGCAGAAAAACATAAGCATGTGGGAACGACTTCTACAGGTACACCGCAACACCACCGTCTTCACTGGTACACAGCAACGCCACCGTCTTCAACAGGTACACAGCAACGCCACCGTCTGTAACAGGTACACAGCAACGACACGAATAAAATGGCTTTGAACATTTTATTCTAATTCGGTAGCATTTTACCTCCGGTCGGTGAAGACCGTTGGACGATATTAGATATCGTACCCGTGACGGATAGTTTCAATTAAGTAACTTCCTGACAGGATTTCGCGGGTAAACCCGTTCTCTTTATTCGACCGTCCAAAGCTGACTGCGAACATAAAGAGTGAATCACTTTGATAAATTATCCTTGTGATTTGAAGCCTTCAATTCATGAAACCTGGAACAAGTGAATTTCAATTAAGATTTTCACCATCGTTGCTTTCCAGTTGTCACGAGCTCAATTCATAAAGAATCTTGCACGTCACCTACCAAGTGATGTTTGATGTTAACACTAGAAGGATTTCCACTCGTCACTGTGGTCAATAAAGAGTCACTCTGAGTGTTCTGGCAAGATCATATGATAATGCGAAGAGGCCTGGAACGAGTTTAAGTTCAATTAAGAATTAAACCACTGTTACCTTCCAGTTTTTCACAAGATTGGTTCTAAAAGAACCGCACGTGTAACTTACCATGAGCTTGTTTGATGTTGGCTCAAGCAGGATTTCCATCTTCATTGTAATACTTGCGTATTACTCGGATGTTCTGGCAATATTACAGGAATACTGCGTAGGACTCATGAAAATCTCTTACTTTTCACAGTGTGTGAGAAAGCAAGGAATAAATGGAAAGTGTCCTAATGATACTTTTGATGATCTCTTGGCTCTAGACTCGATTGTGCGTTTTGATTTAGTGAGCGATGGCTGGAGAGGAGTGCCACCTTTTCAATACCAGTCTATTCGGAGTGAATAAACCAATAGATAACGTGTTAATCTCCATGTGATTAAAACAAATACCTTTTGAGAGATATTTGAGTTAGCTGGGAAGGGTTGTGCATTGCATCACTGGGTCCATGATGTCTTTCTTCAATACCGAGAATCATTAGCAAAAATGACCTCAATAGCATATGTATTGACCCGGTTTCTGCCTAAAGTTGTAAGGAGGGCTTCTTTCTTTACACCCTTTATCTTTACAATTCTTTTTCATTCTTCGACCCCTTCAATGCTTACCAATACGTCATCACTAGCATCTTGTTGTGATTGTTCCAGTGCTAGCTTAAGTACTTGGTCGGCATTCAGCTACGTTCACATTCTTTTCTCCATCTTTCCTAGGACTTCTAATTCTATCTAGGGAATTGTCCTTGGGAAGATTCCATCGGCTTTGATGAATTTGGACTAAGCCTATTCCTACCACCCTTTTGTCACCACATTCGTCGTGAATTAAGCGTGTTTTGGGAAGGAATTGCCACCATGAAAAATCATTGAAAATCACCTAAAATACTTGTGATATTGAAATCAAAAGTTTTGTACCTTAGGTGTTTTGTTCATCAAAAACGCTCCCCCTTAACACGTGCTTTACACATATTAAGTTGGATAATCGTTAAGTCTTTTTCATCTTTTAGCCAAGTATCACTTACGTCTCCTTAATCCCATTTTCTCCCCTTATCCAAAATGTTAACCATTAATATTTGGGATATTGAATGGATTAACCGGTCTTTGGGTAAAAATGAAATCGATGTTTGGCCATAGAACAAGTTATTGCTCCCCCTTAATTTAATAAGGGATAGTTGTAGTGCTTTAGTATGATATATTTTGAAAGATTTAGAATCTCGTGAGAAATTCTTGAAAAATTATCATACCTTAACACTACATCAAGCCGCAAAAGCACAATATTCACAAATATACATATTCACAATTGAAAACCAATATAAAGTGGACCTGAAGTGTACGACCCATTAAATGGATCGTTGCAGTAATTTGTGGTGCACTCCATATGGTCTTCCACCAACGAATCTTTCCAAGCTCCTCGTCAATCTACGTTCTCGGAGCTTTTGATCAATCTTTTTGATCACATACTTCGCCATCTGCCGGTAACCCGGATGCCAATCCTCCGTCATCTCTGGCAAAGTCCCACCCGAGTTCAGATGCTCCAATTTTCCTCTGACTTGTAGAAGAGTCCCATCACTGTACTTATGGAGCTCACCCACCCTCATAAACTTCATTAAACCTCGACTGTTCAAGTAGAAAATGCCGTAATTTGGGACAGAAATGCCGGTATAGGGACATCTTTCTACATGTTGAGGTAGCACTTGATTCACTGGACGGGTTAGGTTAAGCTTCCTTTGATAGCTTTCGACTCCCAACTGAAGATCTTCAACTCGTGTCTTGATAACAACGCTTCGTGTGAACATACGAAGTGCTGTATTCAAAGCAATGAGATCTTCACGAGAAATATGTGTGAGTTGATCTCGGGTCATCAGAAGCAGCATATCTTTGATATCCTCAAGGCGAATGATGGAAAAGTCTCCCTGCTGGATTTTGTATTCCCTGTCATCCTCCCTTTTCAAACGAATCTCCGTCACATGATAATAGCCATTCTTGGCTTCAGTTTTCAACCCTAAGATGCTGGAGATTCGGATATCGGATCTAACGATGCTTCCAGTATTGACTAGGCAGCAACCCCTGTACGCCCTTCGGACTCGTTCGTCCCAATGAGATGCACCTATGACAGCATACATATCATAATTACGATTTACCTTTGGGACCCAGAGTCGGTTTACCTTTTCCTCGATAAAGGGTATTGTCCCCCAGTTGGCAGCTTTCAGCAAGGTCAGGGAGGTTGCGTACTTTGATGACCCCTTCAGAAGATACACAAGATCATTGGTGACGAAAAAGTCAAGAGCAATCTGATTATCTTGAGAAGGATCCATTGGAGGTGGAGCTCTTTCTGATTCATGAAGGCCTGGTCGTTGAACGGTATTCAGAGCCTTCAGGATCTCATTGGCATAATACTCGAACTTCATTCGGGTTAACCGGGTTTTGGCACGAAGTCTCTTATCCTTCAGTGCTTTCTTCACCAAGGATGGAGTAACCGAAGTCTTATACTCATGAGCAAGAAATGCACATAAGTCAATCGGACTACGGATACGGAGATACAACACATCTTTGTCAGCGTCTGTGATCGGATCATATTGTGCTGCTGCCGTGATCCAAGCCTGTGGTGGTGCAGTCTCGTCAATTTCCAACGTGTCTGCCCAGTCACGTGTGCTTGGTTCAGGAACCGTAGATTGTTGTACTTGTTGTTGAGGAGTAGAAGCTCGAACATCTGCTGGTTCTGATTCAGGCATTTCGGCAGTGTCGTGAACTGGTGAGTGTTGTGCAGCTTCAGGTTCAGTTACCGATTCTGCAATCACAGGAGCAACAACAACAGAACTAATGGGGTTAGTGGTAATAGGTAAAGATACAGCAATAGAAGTACCAGGAACCGAAGACGCTGTAGTAGCATTCACATCGTGGCGCCACTTAGATCGTCTTGATTCCGATGATGTTGATTTGTCCTTCTGTGCTGCATCTTTCTTGGACTTGGTTCCAGACTTAGCAGCTTTCTTGGAGCTGGTAACCTTGTCTCCCTCTTTAGGCTGTTCACCCCCATCATCATCCTCATTGTTATCCCCGTTACTCCCCCTAGCACTCTCCTCATTCCCATCACCACCATCATCGCCATCATCATCATCATCATCATCGTCATCATCATCCTCATCCTTATCCTCATCATCACCATCATCGTGATCCTTTTCCTCTTCTTCTCCTTCTTCTTCCTCTTCCTCTTCATCAGTACCCTCTTCCTGCTCACTTTCTTCCCTTTCTTCCTCAGGTAGAATGTGATAAGGTACCACACTTCCAAACGTTTTGAATAACCTATCATCCTCCATGATAGCATCATTCAGAGATTTGTATAGAGCCCGTTGAATCCTAGACTTATCAAACGATCCAAGTTCCACCATACGAGCCTTAAGGATCTTCTTTAATTCAAAATCTGTCAAGTCATAAGCAATCTTGTAGGCGGATTCTGGAGGATTGGATGACTTGATCAACAAGTTATCAGCTGCTAGCGTCTTCAACTCATCACGCAGTTTAGGCATAATGGATTCGACGGATTCTTGCACTCTTTCTTCAACAGAAGCTTCAAGTGCTTCTTTTTGCTCCTTATATTTATCCCTCATCGCTTGAAGTCTGGTGATACGTGCAGCATGCTTATCAGCCTCAGCCTGCTTAACCCGAGCTAGTTCTTCTGCATGTGCTTTTCGAGTCAACCCCATATCTGCAGCGAACTTAGCAATCATCTCCTCTTAGGCTTTCCTAGATGCTTCTTCACTTTGAGCGCGTCTTTGTAACTCTTGGCGAAGTTCATCCATTTCTCGTTTGTGATTATCTACATGTTTATCCAACATTTCGGCCATCACCAATGCAGCCATTGTAGATGTTGCAGAGATGCTCTGGGTTAATTGAAGAGGCTCGGTTGTTACTGCGGTACTAAGGATGGGAGTTATAGGTGGTGGAAGAAATGGTGTTGAAGTCGGTCTGGTTGGTAAGGGTTGTATTGGTGGAGGTTGAGTTGCTAAAGGTTTAGTTGACACCATGATCGTAGGAGCAACAGACTCCTTTTCCACACTTGCTGAAATAGGGATTGATGGCTCCTTCGAAGTGGAATAATGTTCAGGTGACCCAAACTCATAAACATCATCTGGTTCCTGGTACTCTTCTTCAACATTTACCCTTGCACCTGAACCACTACCGCCAGTATCTTTCCTACTCCTTTGAATTGCTATCTTCATCATTTGTTTCTCTGTTTTGTCAAGAGCAGGATCAACAACTTCTTCTTCGTCACGTAAAACCATCTCATCAGCCTTACCCTTTCCCTTCTTACCCTCAGTCTTCTTCTTCTTGGTTTCGGGTTCAGGTAATGCAGCTGGTTGTTTGCGTTTACCTTTACTCTTCACTGTAGTAGACGAATCTTCTCCAGTCTGAAGGTTTACTTTCAGCTTCTTGATTTCTAGCTGCAGTAGCTTGTAATCAGCAGAACCTTTGATTTTCTCCGTCAGAAGATAATCGGGAATAGGACCCGGAATCACACCAATAGACGGTCCTTCATGCCTCAGATCCACAGTATCATCAGCTTCTTCAGTGTGATAACGACTTGCTGCACGCCTGTCAATAGTAGCATCATTTTTCATAAAATAATTAATGATAAGCTTGATAAACCGAGGATAAGGAAAGAAGTTTGTCTTCAGCTTCTTGTTATAGAAGAGTTGAAAGGTGAATTCTTCCCATATCAACAATGCATAATCTGCATTTGCAGCTTTGTACATGCCATAGAAGAGGTTTATTATAGGACTGCGCAAAGCATCATGGCCACTTATTTTTGGTGTAAGACATCTACTGAGAATACCCAACAATGCTCTCCAAGGTTGTCCTACTTTAGCAGTGGTAAACTCAGACGCAACTCGTATGTCAGGACATCCAAGAGCGTCAAATAACTCCACGAGTTCATCTTTAGTAGGATCCCTCGAAAATGACATGCCTTTGGGTGTATCCCGTATACCAAAAATCTTACGGAAGTCTGAAACTGTGAGCGTCTGCTGCTTGTTGTCGATGGTGAAGGTGATCTTGTTTGAAGTGATTTCCTTGGTAGCCCAAAATTCATACATATAATCATAAGGCACCGAGGCACTACTTCTTAAAGCATTCTTAAAATGGGATTGATCAAGGATCGCGATGGCTACTTTAAATCCATGGTGAGTGGATTTTGAGACTTGCTTCAGCCGGTAGTTGTTGGGTATAAACTTAAGGGTTCGTGCTTTAGCAATAGCGGCTTCTCTAGAGTCTTGGATTGCTTGTACTGTTGGATTAGTCATTGTATCTGCTTAAGATAAGACATGAAAGGTTGATGCACAAAAACATATAGATATATATCGTTCTTACTTCTAAGCATAACACATTTCATAACATAATACAACAAGTACATATAACATGCAAACAATAATAATCAAACAACTCTTCATCCGGAACTTTCCTTCATTCGGAACTTCTTCATTCGGAACATTCCTTCATTCAGAACTTCCTTCATCCGGAAGTTCTTCATTCGGAACTTCCTCCATCCGGAAGTTCTTCATTCGGAACTTCCTTCATCCGGAAGTTCTTCATTCGGAACTTCTTCATTCGGAACATTCCTTCATTCGGAACTTCTTTCATTCGGAAGTTCTTCGTTCGGAACTTCTTCATTCGGAAGTTCTTCGTTCGGAACTTCTTCATTCGGAAGTTCTTCATTCGGAACTTCTTCATTCGGAAGTTCTTCATTCGGAACTTCTTCATTCGGAAGTCCTTCATTCGGAACTTCTTCATTCGGAAGTTCTTCATTCGGAACTTCCTTCATTCGGAAGTTCTTCATTCGGAACTTCTTCATTCGGAAGTTCTTCATTCGGAACTTCTTCATTCGGAAGTTCTTCATTCGGAACTTCCTTCATTCGGAAGTTCTTCATTCGGAACTTCCTCATTCGGAAGTCCTTCATTCGGAACTTCCTCATTCGGAAGTTTTTCATAAAAATCCTTCATTCGGAAGTTTTGTTCAAAATGTCCTTCATTCGGAAGTTATGATCCATGTTCATCCGGAACATCAAAACACAGTCTATGATGATTAATCTATGCGCGTTTGTGAATTTCTAAGGCAAACTAAGGCAATTAATCATCATTTAATGCTAATCCGCACAAAACCCACCAATAATCCTTAGTTTAATTAACCCTAAATAAATCATAAACCCTAATTTGATTTAAACTGATTTAAACGAGTAACTTAACAAAATTAAAGGATGAATAAGGTGAGATATAAGTTAAATATAGATGATAATTACCTTTTAAAATAGAATGAATCGGATTGGATGGCTTAAACGAGTTGTTTTTAGATCTTGTGTGAGAGCTTTAACAATGGCGGCAAGGGAATAGAAAGATAAACAGTAAAGTGGAAAAATGGTAAGGGGGCGGGGGTATCTATTTGACTTAGGTCAAATTTTTACAAGTTTCATACAATGTCACTTTATACCCTACACTCCTAATTCTTTTCCTTTTTGTTTATAACTTATCTATTCATCTTTTTCTTAAGCATATTTAAATTTCGCCAACACAACTTAAGCATCTCAACCTATTAGCATATCTCCAAGATCTAAAAGCAATGCCTATCACTTAGAACGAACACAAGTCTTATTCTAAAGCAAAACCACTCAATTACCATTTAGCCATTAATTTTCACAATCACTTTTGAAAAATCAATTTAATGACGAAGATGATTTTAATATTTTCTCCCCCTTAAACGATGACCCGTTTTCTATTTAAAGAGCTGTAGTCATTGTTTAAAGATTCAAATATTGATGAAAGCATTTCCAATTTGTATCTTGAAAAAGTTTGATTCGTGGTGTGAATAAGATTTCTCTTATTTTAACAAATTAATGCACTGAGACGTACACAAATTCGTGTTAGACCAAGTTGTAAAGTAAACTTGATCCCTTTGCATGATTTGGCTTGTAAATCACGCCCGAGAAAATTAATTCCCGTTCTGAGCCAACGTTTTCCAAGGAAATACGTGACTTTAATATGAAAACCGGGTTGCAGTCTGAAATAACTACAAGCCATGATGGGCATGTTTTAAAAATGTACAACTTTTATACGGACTCTATTTATGGCACCGTGTCAATATTGATCGACATTTCTAAGGCCGTAAATATTACTGTACTAAAAGACATGCCCGTTTTAAAAACGAAAATATTTTTGGTTTTTCTTGATTTTATAATTTTTTATGGTTTTTCTAGGTTTTATATTTTTTTATGATTTTTGTTGGTTTTATATTTTTGTATTTTCTTTTTGTGGTTTATATATTTACGATAATATACATGATCACGAACAAAGGATACTCTGAATAGTTTACCACGACTATTCAGCTGATTCTTCTGCCAACTCTTTGAGAGTCGCTGGAGTGAATGATTTCATGCCAAGCTTGTCGATCAAAAACTCGATTTGTCCTCGATCTAATGCTTTGGTGAACATATCCGCCAGCTGGTACTCAGTAGTGACAAAATACAACTCGATCACTCCGTTCTCCACCTGCTCCTTAATGAAATGGTAGCGAATGTCTATGTGCTTGGCCCGGGAGTGTTGAACATAGTTGCAGCAAAGGGCAATGGTGCTCTTGTTGTCACAATACATCGGGATTTTGTTGAATTCCAAACCGTAGTCAGTTAATTGTGATCTCATCCAAAGGACTTGAGCACAACAACCGGACATGGCGATGTATTCAGCCTCCGTGCTTGATATTGCAGCGCTTTTCTGCCTTTTTGAAGACCAACTGATCAATCTATCTCCAAGGAGTTGCACAGATCCAGAAGTGCTACGCCTCGTGTCTTGACATCCATCATGATCGGCATCTGCGTATGATATTAAAGCAATAGAGGAATCTTTCGGATACCATAGACCACGATGAAGTGTTCCTTTTAGATACCGAAAGATCCTTTTCACAACATGTAGGTGCTTTTCGGTAGGCCGAGCCTGATACCGGGCACACATGCATACAGCAAATTGCAAATCAGGCCTGCTAGCAGTCAGATATAGAAGGGTGCCGATCATCCCACGGTAAAGTTTTGGATCGACAATAGTCCCATTCCTATCTTCATCTAACTTGGATTTCTCCACCATTGGAGTGTCCACGGGGTCACAATTTTCAAAGTTATATTTCTTAAGAGATTCTAGAGCATATTTGGATTGATTAATAAAGATGCCTCTGGGATTTTGAGAAATCTGTAATCCTAAGAAAAATGAAATTTTTCCCATCATCGACATCTGAAAGCGTGTGGACATTATCTTCTCAAATCGATTTGACAATTCTATGTTAGTGGCAGCAAATATTATATCATCAACATAAATTTGTACCAGAATCATGTCGTTGCCTTCCTTGAGAGTGAATAGAGTGGGGTCCACCTTGCCTTTGGAGAAGCCTTCCGAAATGAGATATGTGGACAGGAGATCGTACCACGCACGTGGAGCTTGTTTCAACCCATAGAGAGCCTTCTTAAGCTTGTACACATGATTAGGAAACTCCGTACTAACGAACCCATTCGGCTGACTAACATAGACCTCTTCCCTTAGTTCACCGTTCAAAAATGCCGTCTTCACATCCATTTGATAGACGATCATATTCATATGAGCAGAATACGCAAGGAATAGTCTAATGGCCTCCAATCTTGCCACAGGAGCAAAAGATTCTTCAAAGTCTATACCCAAGGCTTGTTTATATCCTCTAGCAACCAATCTAGCCTTATTCTTCAATACCGCACCCATCTCATCAAGTTTAACCTTATAAACCCATAACAAAGTAAGGATGTTGACCTTGTCAGGGAGAGGAACCAATTCCCATACTTCAAGTCGTTGGAATTCATTTAGTTCCTCCTGCATAGCTTCAATCCAAGATGATTGGGTCATAGCCTGCTGCCAATTTTTAGGTTCAACTTCAGAGAGAAATGCATCAAAGTAGCAATAAAGTGCACTCTCTTGTAATTGATGGTGTGTAGAGACTGGTCAATCTAGATCTCCAATGACATTCCTAATTGGGTGATCTTTTGTCCATTTAGTGCTATGGTTTTCAATCCTAGGTGGTTTGGAGTGAACAATAGAAGGAGCTTCTTCTGAGGTAGACGCGGCTGAAGGGTTTTCAGGTATCGCTACACCAAAGAAAGGAAGCTCTTGCAGGTGAGCATATTCCAAGTCGTGATCAATAGAATCCTCTTCCACATCATTAGGCACAAGTAGGGGTGATGATTCAGGTGTAGTTTGAGAATCACTTGGTGAAGGTGCATCCGATTCAATGTGAATTGTAGATGCATTAGATAAAGGTTCATTAGCTTGAGCAACCACTTCAGGGATTGGAGCGATTACTACATGTGCTGGAACTTCATCAGTCGGGGATCGAAGAATTCATCAAACAACGGTTGAAACAGTTTATCCCACTCGGGCCTTGTTGGTGGTAAAAATGATGTAGAAGTAGGATTGTTGGTGGTAAGCTGCATTCTGTGTAGTGACAACGTCTTGTTCAGCAATCCCTGGATCAGCAAGAAATGCAAGCTCCTCTTCATCAAGTTCCCTTCCTTGTGCCTGAGCATTTACCAGATAGATCTTTTCTGCAAACCATTGTCCATCCCTTCTCCTCTTGGGTTTCTTACAATCCCTGGACATGTGACCCTCTTCCTTGCAGTTGTAGCATGTAATCATTCTCAACTTGCCTGTATTAGCCCGTGGAGGATTGTTGACCATTGGAGCAGAAGCAGGATTGACCGTGCGAGCATTGGTAGTTGATGTGGAAGGTCTCCCCTGATATGGTTGAATAGGGTGAACCATTACCCTGCCATTCTCAATAGTAGCTTGTTGGCGAGAATTGGATGAATTCCTCAACTGATTGTTGGTAGGAGCTGATCCCCTAAATCCTCGTTTGCTTAAAGTCCTTGTGAGATAAGCAGACATAGTGGTTAACACTTCAACTGGGTCAGCCCCTTGTTTAAATACAGGAACGGGGACTTCCTCATCATCATAGTACATTGCTTGGTCTTGATGAGCTGCATAATCACTAGAAGGAATACTCATTTGATCAGGGTAGCTTGATGGATATGCTGCATTCTCTTGATAAGAAGAATATGAAGATTGAGCATAAGGTGCAATACTTGCTGGGTGAGGTTGTGTAGCATATTGTGATGAAGGTGCACTAAACCGATATTGTTGCTGATGTGAGGTGGGTGGTTGTGGTAGAATCGAGTATTGGGGAAAGGTTGGTGTCATGTAAGGTGATGGATGATAAGCTTGATGTCCCAAAATATAAGGAGTGTTGTTGTGAGACAAGCTTGGTTGATTCGCCATCAAAGCTAATGAATCAGGGTACATACCTCGTGGAGAACGGTGCATGATCACATGTTTCTCATGCTGCTGAAGAAAAGCATATAGTTGATCCAAATTGCACTTATGCAAATCCCTGGTTAACTTAACATCGGTAATATACTCACCCCATTCAGCTTGAGGTAAAGTATTCAAGAATTTGGTGTTAACCTGGAATGGAGCAATCACCAGATTGTATACATTCAGATCATTCATGAGTATGGTAAATCTGAAGTAATAATCGTGAAGCGTTTCCCCTGGGTTGTAAGTGAATCTGTCAAACAGGTCATACAACTGACATTCCCTTTCCTGTTTGGTGAGAGACGTACCTTGTAGCAACACCTTAAGACGTTCCCATAAATCCTTTGCCACCGTATACTGACTTACCATCCTATAGATGTCATGGGGAAGAGCTTGGAGAATTGTTTGAAGAGCTTTCTCGTCTGCATCGGCAACAAGTTGTTGAGCTGGTGTAAGTTCTTCAAATTCTCTTGGTCGAGACACATTGTTAGCCACGATGGTACCATAGTCAAGTGGACCATTTAAGATTGACTTAACCATAAGCCTCCCATAAACCGGTTTTCCCTTAAGATAAGACATCATCCGGCCTTGCCATGCTTCAAAAACTTCTTTGATGAGCATTGGCGGGCGATTATCCGTTCCCGTAATGACGGAAATATCTGTTAGTGATGTCATCTGAGGTATTACTGAATTCGGATTCATATTGTTCACTTCAAAGAAACAAAGATTATCGGTTGATCGAGCAGTGAAGTAAAGCTTGTGAATTGTGTTGAGTTTTTGTTGTAAGAAACCAAGATTAAATCCTCTAAAAAATCGTCGAAAAAACAAGCAAAATAACCCTTGATTCGGAACTTTTTGTTGATTCGAAAGTTTGATTCGGAAGATTTGGCTTGGAATTACCTTGATTCGGAACTTTTGGCTTGATCCGGAACTTCTTGATCCGGAACTTCTTGGTTCGGAAGTTCTTGGTTCGGAACTTTTGGTTTGACCCGGAACTTCTTGGTTCGAAAGTTCTTGGTTCGGAACTTCTTGATCCGGAAGTTCTTGGTTCGGAACTTTTGGCTTGATCCGGAACTTCTTGGTTCGGAAGTTCTTGGTTCGGAACTTTCCTTGGTTGATCCGGAACTTGTTGGTTCGGAACTTTTTGGTGATCCGGAACTTGTTGGTTCGGAACTTTTGCTGGGTTAATCAGAAACCTTGTTCCGATGAACAGTCGACCACTAAAATGAAGATTAAACCCAGATTTTGACCAAATAACCCAAAAAGTTTTGTGATTTCTACAATAATAAGTAAAAACTAATACTTATCCACTAATCCCAATCACAAAAACACCAAAAACACCAAGAATCAAGATGAATCTTCTTAAAGAACACTAATACAATCAAAAACTAAAAAAACCACACAAATCACTACCTTAAATCACCCCATAGCTCTGATAGCAAATGTAAAATATTGATAACCTATGAATCTATGAAGGGGTTTGTTGTTTTCTAGAGAGAGAAATAAGAGAGAGAAAGTGAGAGAAAACAATGTGTTATTTCAAGAAATGGAACTAGCAAAATGACAACAACCAACCCCTTTCCATGGTGGAAAGGGGTATTTATACTTCCAAGCTACATGGGCTTGGGCCGGTCCATGACAAGCCCATGGACCGGTTCTTACTTAACTAAATAAGTAACTAACAACTATTTGTTAACTACGAGCTATTACAACATGAATAATATTGTGGAGTGACCGATACTTCTAATATACGTAAAAACGTATTTCTAACAGAGTGGAGTTTGGAAAAATGTTACCACCTAGAAAGATGTCATCTGATTCGTTGTCACCCAATTCTTAAATTAAAATCAAAAGGGTGAATGTTGCACTTGAGGCTGTCATTGGAACCATTACCCAAAAGCCTCATGCCACTAGTACCTTTCCGAGAAGTCTAATCGAATGATCGAGTCATTTCATACTAGTGACTCATTTGATAACCATTGTTGTAAGAGCTATAGGATTGGAAATTAAGTGTTGCTTATATCGAGCCTTTATGGCCCTATTAAGGTCTAAGAATAAGATTGAAAGTATTAGAGAATGAAGTAGGATATCGCCTTGAGTATAAGTTGATTGAAAACTTGAATGAAGTAAAATTTAACCTCTATGGAATAAGAAATTGTTAAGAGAAAGTCGTTAAGTTCTGTGATTGAATTATAAGGTTTTAACTGATTGTTGATTCGTGTTAAAGGTTGTTTCTAGGCCATTGTCCACTAACGAGGATGCCAAGTGTCCAAGAAATAAATTGAAGAAATCTTCTTTTGAATTGGGACCGATGGATCTTCCGGGACATGTGGAACACCTAATGACTCTTGTAGACTGGTATTCATTGTGGTATCTTTTAAAAATAATCCCTAACTTAACTGAGACATCAGTTGGTAGGATGAGTTCTTGGAATTGTATGACATAGTGACACGTAATGTGTTACGGTACAATTTTGACTTGTTTGTGATTAATGAAAAGACTACATTTGATTTCTAAATCCTACATGTATCGATGTTATCTATCTTTTACTGCTTCATCCTAATGTTCGCATTAGTGATGCAACCATTGAACAAGTACTCATCTCGAATTGAGTTATGTTGTGGATTATTCTTTTTGAGTGCCATCGAGGTCATGAACCTCATGATTATTTGGCTAAGCTCATTTCCTATTATATTGTAGTTAGTTCTTGGTGAACAACTTTTCATCACTCCTTTGCAGATCACTGATTTATTTTATAAGTTAAAACAGTATCCCTTGAGAAAAATTGGGTTTTCATAACCATATGGATTATTTAAAGTGACACTTATAAGTAATCATTATTGAAATGAAGTTGTTTATAAAACACCTTGGAAAACTTAATTGTTTTCATAACAAAGAAAATCTTTGTAAATTTATTTTTGATTCTTATTTAAGAATTAAGCATGAAAATGTTTTTATTATAGACATGATGATAAAATTTTGACGAACTGAGTATTGCATCGTTAATCTTGAAATTGTATATAGTTGCGCGCCTACATACAATTTGGAATGGACCATGCAAGGCTGATTAGTAGTCACCATAAAACGAATGAATAAACACTACATTTTCTTTGAAGATTGTGAAAGATTAAATTTTATGAGATCTGCAAGAAGTGAAAATAGGGACATAGTATTAGGGACACCTACATATGTGCCTGTAGCATCTATTCATCTAAGTCGAATTTACTCATCTATGAAAATTGTCTTATTTGGCAATTGACAATTCTTTCTTGTCCAATTCTCCCATAGTGAGATTCTTTGAAAAAGTATTTGATTACCGAGTGTTGATACCCGACTGGATGTATCGACGTTCCTATCATTTCTTTTGATTAGATTTCATTTGAATGACCTGGGTAACGATCCGAGGAGCTTTCGAATGCGTACTCAAATTATGAAAACATGGGATATAGTCATATTCATTAAATGTTCTCGTCTGTATCTGATTTGAAATTCTCTCGCATAGTTTATGCGTTGACCTTACTCTTTTAATGGTAGTTGTGTCTCCTGATATCCTTGAATTTGTGAAGGATTATGAGTTATTATTAGTCTTTTGAGAAGTTCACATCTTATCGACGGTAATAAAACTGAAAAGTTGGTAATGCCAGTAGAATGGATTGATTGATTATGACATGACGACATTGTCTTAATTGATGGGAACTCGAATAGAATTCCCCTAAATGATAAGATGTTGATTATCAAAAGTGATCTAAATAATTCTTGATGGGTGACCATATCCTGCATTTAGACTTGAAATTATACCGTGAATGGTTGTGAATTAGTCATAGATATTATAATCTAGAAAGAACTTAAAGTAAATTTATTAAAATATGCTTATGTTATCTGAAACTTTAGGAGGTATTTGTTGGTGAATTACCTAGACTTTCGCCATTAAGGCAAGTTGAATTTGGAATTGATTATATTCACCGGTGCTGTACCTGTAGCATATGCACTATACTTCAGCACCGTCTGAATTAAAAGAATTATCGTACAACTGAGAAAGTTGTAGGAGAAAGCTTTTATTTTACCAAGCTCGTCATCATGAAGAGCTGTGGTGTTATTATTTCTTATATTTATTGATTATCGTGAACTAGGTAAATTGACGATTAAAAATCTATATCCACTACCCAATATGATAGATTTGTTCGATCATTTACAAGGTTCTAGCGTATGTTCTAAAGATTTGATCCACGACATGGTTATCATCAACTTCGCGTCCACGAAGAAGATTATCTATTCCAATCTCTACATCCAGAACTTGTAATGAACATTATGAGTTTCACGTGATGTCGTTTGGATTGACTAATACACATGTAGCATTCATAAAATTGGTCAGTCACGTGTGTAGGCTGTAATTTGATAATTCATGCTTGTGATCATTAAGGACCATTTGTTTGTATATAAGAATAAGAAGGAGTTAATAATTATTTATAGCCTGCCCTGAATTGGCCAAGTAGTGAAAACCTGTACCTTGAATAATTAACATGTGATTTAAGACTTAATCCTTTACATTATTTGACCGTGTGATTAATAGAAAATGGAATCTATATTGACTCTTCAAAAATTTAGAGCCCTTTTAAGACTTTGGGTTTTACCAAAAAGAAAATGGAAATATGTTTTGACAAATGTTTTAACAAAGGATTTTTAAGGGATTATTCCCTTATACACAAATCATTTAACTAAACTCCTGTTTAGGGGTAAATGTTTGTGTTTACCTCAAGACAACCTAAGAGGGATTGAGGAAACCATTTAAACCATGACTTGAAATTTGAAACGACAATTTCTGCTTGTCAACTAAGAAAATTTTGACCAAAGTATAAACAAAGATTTTTCGAACATTTACGGATCTTATTAATTATTTTAATTATTTTCAATAAATCAACAAAAATTATGTTAATTAAATTCAAATTTATTTTGAACATTTTATATAATTTGTCGAACTAAGAAATTTAAAATTTTTATGTTTACGTTTCATAAAAATTAAATATTTAATTATTTAATTACTAGTAATATTTATCGATGCTTTAAACGTCAGATTGAGTAAAACGGATAAAAATGATAGTTGAGAAGAAACTAAAACTCAGAAAATGTGAAGAAATAATTTTTGAATAAATACGGACATGATAATTATTTCATCAGGGAAGATGAATGTAGATACTGACACATAATATAGAAAGGATAAAGAATCAATTAGGATTGTGTTCCTTAATAATGACGGTGCAAAGTAATTTTCCCGAACAATTTAGAAATAATTGATGCCTGTAAGAAGGATAATATAAATAATAGAAGGGGGTTCGCGGCTAATGTGAACCATTAGAATTGAGAAGCCGATGGCGCTAAATGATTAAAAGGCCACTTGTGATTGTCTAAATATGGAGGATTGTGAGATATAGTTATGTTGGAATCTTGTAAGTTTAAGTATTCTATTCATGTCATTTCTGATTAAGTATATCTTTATCTGAAGAAGTTGTACTGATGGCAAATTATGAAGGCAGACATCGCCTCATACATTAGTAAACGTCTAAACTATTGAAAAGGTCATCATCTGAATTTGATTCGATTTGGGTCATCATCGACAGACAGACCAAATCTTCTAATATCATTCATGTTAATGATAGATTCTCGATGAAGAAATTGACTCTTTTTGTATTTAAAGGAGTTATGTAAGCATGGTGTGCCTGTATCGATCATCTCTATCAAGATCCTCGCTTCGCTTCGCATCGTATTTCTAGAGATTTGCTCAGAAGTCATTAGGAACGAACCTTGATGAGAGTACTGTTTACCACCCCAATCGAAGGGACGAGGTAAAGTAACGATACAAAATACTAGAAGTCTTGATTTATGTTTGAATGATTGACCTTTGGTAATAAAACGTATAATCGTTTTCCTTTGGAGAGATTATCATTGATAATTATCGTATTAGGATCGAGATCGAATCTTGTTAGGATCTATATATTAGAGCATCTGTAAGCAGGAGTTGGGATGAAGACACCCCACATACACCCATTGCGAGTTGGACATGTCTTTTAGGTTTAAGGTTGCCTATGATGACAAACCTAACCTTACAAAATACCCACCCGCGAGACCTGAAATGATTGTTGAAATTAGGATCTGATTATTGACTACCGGTAGTGGGCAGGAGGTTATGTGAATATGAAATGTAGATCCTGAAGTGCAGAATGGGTAGCGAAGTTATGCCAAAAATTTTAACCTTGGAAAAATGAATTAATGATCTGAAAGATCATGGGAAGTAAGTCCCTGTTGTATGAGACCATTGAGATGATATAAAAGTTGGTTTGAAAGGCATATAAGCTGGATCTACCCT
This sequence comes from Glebionis coronaria, assembly GCA_025667525.1. Classification (NCBI taxonomy): domain Eukaryota; kingdom Viridiplantae; phylum Streptophyta; class Magnoliopsida; order Asterales; family Asteraceae; genus Glebionis; species Glebionis coronaria. Next base: position 305,325 of record JANFOE010001480.1, on the reverse strand, counting down.
ATGACTTCAAGGGCTGCGTGAATTATGTTTCGTAAATCGAACTTGATAAAATGTCTATCAAGTGAAGGTCTAACTATTCCTTAATGAAGTTTAGATCGGCGAAAAGTTGCATTCATCAAAAACCCGTGAAAATCATGGATAGAGAAAGTAAGTCAACATTAAGCCTGATCTTATTCCCGTAATTATGTTTGATGAAACTCGCGTATTGTAATAAATTACGCTTGTGAGAAAAGACCGAATGTGGAGGAAATACCCACATGGCTTTAACTTTATGAGAAGCGAGTAGTAAGATAAGATGATCTTTGAGGACAAAGATCCTGTTTAGGGGTAAATGCCGTGACAATCCGTCAATTTATGGTTTATATTTTATTCTCAAATACTATTTAAAAACATTATTTTAATGTTATATTATGAACTCACTTATTTTTGGGAAGAAATTTGGATTTACGTCTTGAAGTAGCATCGACTACGTCTAAACCGGAGGATTCTACGTTACGTGCTCACGTTTACATGCACCGTTTTTGGTGACAGTCCGACATTTCAGGAAATAAATTTATCCGTGAATATTATTTTGGAATTTTAAATTTTGTTGGTTCATAAACTCACAAATTTACGAGAAGAGATTAGGACTTACGTGAATAATTTAACGTCCTTTACGATTAAACCGGAAACTTTAGGATTACGTATTTAGGTTTTTAAACTCCGTTTTTGATGAGACAATTTTTATTAGATTCATTTTGTGCCGTTGATTCATAATTTATAAAAACGTTTTTCGTAAAACGACCCGAGGGCACGCAAATCGAGGAAACTAAAATCGAGGAATACCCGTAAATTAGTGGGATGAGACAAAACAAGTTTTGCCCCACCCCACTAACATGGGATGGCCAAAGTATGCCACCACATCTCATGATGTGTCAAGTTATAACTAACAAGTTACACTTGTTAGCTAAGCTTAACATGTAAGCTACACCAAACCACAAAACCATTTCCTAGAAACCATTTCTTTATTTACACATGCAAAACTACTCATCCTCCCTTCCTCCCTCTCTCATTTTCGTCCCAAATTCACCAACAACAACCCTTATTTGATCTATTTTAGCCATAAAATCATGTGTTAATCATACACATGATGATGCTCCTTTAAAGCCTTGAAGATTGGAGGTGATTCTAACATCCAAGGAGGTGATTTCGTGATGTCCAAGGGCTGATTTCTAAAAGAAGTTTACAAATATTGGTGGTCTTCAAAGTTGGTGTTGATCTATCACAAGTTTTTCCATCAAAATCCAAGCCTTGATCATAAACTACACAACCTTGGTGGTATAGAGATTGTTCTTCCTATCCTCTTGTTATTTTGATTATGTAATCTTGTATTTTCTTTATTTATGTATATGTATATGATGATGAATGATGATTAAAAATATTTTGTGGGGATTTGGTGTTGATAGATTTGATAAACATGGTTAAAAAGATGGAAAACCATAGGTAAAAAGGTTAAATTCTTGCTTATAAAGTTGGCTGTATAAAAACAGTAACTAACCAAATGATAAAATGGCATAGTGGAGTCTATTTACAGTAATTATTAGGTCTTATACACATGTGAGAGTTGGCCATGCAATGGAATCATCAAAATGAGTGAGATATGATCAAAACAAAATTAGTGTATCAATCTGAATAGTCTATTTTGTAGGGACTGTTAAGGATACTTAGACATGAATTGATCAGTAGCTAAAACTAAGTTATTTGTATCACATAATATGAAGTTTATGTCATTCAAAAATGAGCTTCTATCTCCTTATAGAACTCAAGATATGATAAAAATGGTGAAAGTGAAACTAAAAATCAGATTTTGTGAAATTAAAGTTTAATACAATTATATAAGCACTCAAATAATATAGTATAAAATGTGAATTAAAACCAACTAACTTATATATTACATTATATAAATATGTATAAGGATAAATAAATGGACATTTTATAAAAATGGTAGTTTGGTAAGTTTTATAAGTTATAAAAACTATAAACATAATTTTTACGTCTTTTCGGCTAATACCGTAAAACTAACGTTTTTCGTCAATTAAAACTTAGACGGTCGGACCCGTCTAATGTAAACTTTTTAAAAGTCATATACTGATATATAAGTACCTATTACAAGTAAAAACTGATAAAACTCGAAGTATATAACATAATGGACATTAACGGGCTAAGTTAGCCTTATTGGACTATTAATCCAACTAAATGGGCTAAACACTTATAAATTTACTTATTGGGCTTAACCCACTTGAGCCCAACATGTAAAGTATAATACTGATAATGAAAGTGGAAAATGGACTAACTTAAGGTATTGGGCTTGTAATAGGCTTATTGGGCCTAAAACATGTAAACAAGATAAACTAGTGAAACTAGTATAAAAATGTTACCAACACATAAACACTATAATGAATGAGTAAAGATGTACAATCCCACTTGATCATCATCATATTTATAAAATCATCATATATATACATAGTTATGGTTTTTATAAATTCATTGGACAAGAGTCTAAGACGAGTATTATTAGTCTAGGTTTCCGTGATTGAAGCACGTACCGTACATTCGAATTGCCGGTAGCCCGCTTTCCACTGCAACGTGAGTTCATAGCCTCGCACTCTTTTAAATGTTTTTATGAAATGTTTTATAAACCCGCGAGGGAGATAACATGTTAGTTTTTATAAAATAGGACACTAGTTGTCCCGATTGTCTGTTTATTGATTTGGACCCGAATGATTGTATGACCCGATGAACGATTAAATGACCCGATAGATGAATTGAAATGGATTATTAAAGTTAGGTTATGTCACTAAAAGTCCCATTAGCATGAATTGTGAACTACCGGGATTTGGTAGACGCTTATGCATATAATAGTACTATTTGGGGACGATCACCCCAGTTCGCGCCTTGACTGTTGATCCCCGTCGTGCCACATTAATTGGTAAGCGAATTTATGTATGAGAAGATTTACACAAACGTGATTATTGTGACGACACGCTAATTTAGATGGGCAAATGATTGTCGGGTTAGCTACCCGTTGTTTGTTGTAGTAAGGTAACAATGTCATGCGGCTTATAATAATCCAATATAACGAAATACTGCTACACGCACCGAATTACGATATATTGCCTGACTAGCAATACGGGGTCATATTATTGATATTATGTTCGTGTTTTGGTTTTACATAACCATATTCATATAACGGTTTTTATTTAACTCTACACGACGTTATAAAACGTATTGTATGATATTTTTACGACATTGGTTCGTATAATGGTTTTGAAGGCGAACGCCTATATTGTGATTTTGACAAGGATTTGTATAAAATGTTTTTAGCTTATTTCATGGTCTACTATAAAGATTTGTACAAAAATGATTTTCGGTAATAATTATATACCGATGATACATTGATGGTTTTATTAAACTCTATGAATTCACTCGGCCTTATCGCTGACCTTTTCTTTTAACATGTTTTATCTCAGGTACTTGGAGGTAATTCTCGGGAAGACAACAAGAATTCATGGCCCGCACTTAAATAATAATTTCCATTCAAATGCTTTGTAAAACCTGTATGAAAATACAATGACTTGGGACCTATGTAAATCTGATATTTATAAATGGAAATGCTTTATTATTAAACGACGCGATTTTTTTAAGCGTTGTCTATGATGTGAGTAATATGCTATCCCGTAACACCAACTAGTCTTCCGTCGTATTGAATTGTATAAATTTGGGGGTGTTACAATTTGGTTTATGACGAGAATTTAGAAATCGTGTTGAGGGTGATGCAGCGAGCGTTTTGGTCATTCGTGTTTCCATTGACCAAGGAAATCCCCATGGAAAAACATGACACCCTGTGCTAATGCGGGTAATTGTTGAATCTGCGGTGTTAACTGTGATTTTAATGAAACTATTGTTTTTTTTTTCCTTTTTTTGCTTTTGTCTCTGTTTATTGCATATTGCAGCCAAAACAAAGTTTAACGTGACTTCAAAAGTTTGTATGCAAAGATCACTCTATAATACCTTGTAATCTCACAATGTGAAATTATGTTTAAAATATCTCTTAACATTGAATCTACAAAATTGACAGCACGTCAATATACCTGGTGTCCAGATTTTGCTTTTCCACTCTTTACATATTTTTTTACCTTTATTATATCTGAGTTTATTGGTTCAATTATATCTGGTGTATTATATATTTTGTTTGATTGTTGTAGGTTCAAATAATGTAAAATGTATTGCAAAGTTGGTTCATTCCTTATAGTGCGTTTATTTACTTAAACTTTGACAATCATATAAATTACTATAAGTTGAAAAGTAAACACATAAGCAAAATTCCAGACATTGTATAGTCTCTTGCATAGGTTTGTTAACATGGAACTTTATAACTTTAGATTACTCACACAAGTATAACATGCCTTCACCTGATAATTTGGCTATTTTCTCAAATACGGAAATTAATCCACTTTTTCATGCTTGGTCAGTGAACTGTTAAATTAGAACTCCGAAAATAAATATAGGATTGTCTTATTTTCTGGTCAAACAGCTACGGATGACGCAACAGATGTTGAGAAGAAGCTTCATCCATTTTGGGATTGCGGTTGTAAGACAATTATCTGCTTATTACGTTTGGAAACCACAAAAATCTTGTACAAAGTGTTTCGGTAGGAAAAGATGATAATTGCTTATCTACGTTTCGACTCCTTCAAAACTCTGTTTTGAAAAAGTAAGTGGGTACTTACTTTTGCCAAATGCAAGTTAGCTTTAGTGGCAAAATTACAAAATTACCTATCGTGACTTCTTTTTTAAACTGAAAACACATCGATCAACCTTATTTTTCATCAAAACAAATCTGATCCAACAACACTAATAGATACATGAGCCTCGAAATAGAGTTTATAAATGTTTAATTTAAAAATATTCATACACGTCTATGTATATTTATCAGATACTTGACCTGTGGCCAAAGGGCATCGTTAACGATGCTGAAGAAAGATGGTGACGAGGCCTCGATGAAAAATATGTGTAAGTGAAAAAGTGAAACTAAAGGAGATAAACTAGGAGAATAAAAATGCAAAATATGTGTTGGAAAAAAAGGAAGGGATAAGGAGTATCACAAGTGACTCATAGTTTCGTACGTACATTATATACTAGAATGGTACCCGCACAATTTGGCGGCGAGTATCTAATAACGAATTTTGAGACTAACATATATTAATCTCTTACTCATTGTAAAGTGATAAAAAATTGAATTAAAAAACCGACTAAAATTGAAAAAGACTAAAAATTAGTAAAAATTATCAAAATAGATATCGAATTAAAAATCACAAAATTTTAAAAAATATAGTGAAATTAGATTATAAAAATAATAAATAAACAAAAAGATTTTTCAATTTAAAAGAAAAAATGTTATTTTAAATGGTTATTACAAAAGGTTGTTTAAAAAGGTTATAATATATAATGTTGATGAAAATATCAACAAAATACTTTATTTAGTAGGTAAAAAAGTCTGAATTTTCAGTCTTCCTATTTTAAGAAGGTCCTAAATTCTTTATAAATTAGGATAGATACTGTTAAAAATGATGATTCATGATAAAATCAATATCTTATTTTCTGTTAAAAAGGATTTTTATATGTTCATATTAAAAATTTTGTGCCTTGCTCAATAATAATATAAATGTTTTTTTGTCATTTTACATATAAAATCATTATATAATTTGATTTAACCAAGACAAGCAATCCTCATCCTCCTATCGAGATCACTCCCTTCCATATATCTCCTGATTATTTAAATTAAGATTAAAATTTAAAATTATTAAAAAGAAACTAAACTAAAAACAAACAAATAATAAACCTTCTGGAACAAAAAAAAAACGACCCCGCCCATTGGGCGGGTTACGACGCTAGTATATATATATATATATATATATATATATATATATATATATATATATATATATATATATATATATATATATATATATATATATATATATATATATATATATATATATATATATATATATATATATATATATATATATATATATATATATATATATATATATATATATATATATATATATATATATATATACTAGCATCGTAACTCGCCCAACAGGCGGGGTCGTTTCGCAAATCCTTTTTTAAAGTACGTTTGGGTATTAGTTTTATCCGTTTGAAGTATAACTCCTTTTTTGTTAAAAAAAACTTAAACTTAAACTTAAACTTAAGCAAAACGCAATTTGAGTTGTCGTTGCACGTCCATACGAACCGGTTTGTATGTCACTATAACTTGTATATTATAAAACTCAGGCATGCATGAAATTACACTCTAAATAAATATTATAAGTGGGTAGTATTATAAGAGGGTAAAGGACTTGTTGGTACAGATTTGTATATGTAACATTATGAGTAAAACATATAATACACGTTAAGAATTATATTAATGGATAGACAGAAAACTTTTCAAGTTTATACGTGTTGATTTGGGTATTAAGGGGTGGGGAACAAAATTTATCATCTGATAATGAGCAAAAAACAATCTTTTTTTGTCTCACATAAAAAATACACCTTGCACTTTGTTGAATCATGTCTTTTCAAGTGGTCCTCTATCCCATATTATCAAATCTGACTCATATAATGGTATTATATTGTATAAACTCACCATCCTTAAAAGTTTAACTTTGCTCAACGCATTATAAATTATAGTCTAAGACCCAATATACAATTGTTATATAGTTTAAATAAGATCTCACTAAACAATTAAAGTAACATATTAATGGTCATATTGTACCACTCTCTTTTTTGTTTATTACTAATCATGTTACTAATCGGCCACGGTTTATACTAATCGCCACGATTTATACTAATCGTCACGATTTATACTAATCGTCATGATTTATACTAATCAACCTTATTAATCGGTTTGATCAAAATCGTTCATAATCGGATAAATCAGGGATAGATCGGTCAAATAAAAAAAGTGGATGAATCGGCCAACTCGGTTTCTGATAAAAATCGGCCAAATCGTAAAAAAATCGATTAAAAATCGGATAATTCGGCCTAATCGGGTATATACTTTCAAAATTTTATAATTTTATGTATACAAATTGAATCTGATTAATCCTCGATTAATTCTCGCAAACCGATTAACCGCTTGACAGTACGCAATCGCCTCGCTAGCGTCGAGCGATTTTTGCAGGCATTATATTGAGAGACTTGATCTACTCGTTGCCTTTTTAGGCCTATTTCACGCCCATCACCAACTTCCATATATCTACTTCAATTAAAAAATACCATGTCAGCGCATTATAGTACTGTTATAACATTCTAATGAATAAAGACTACACATACGTGTGATTCTATTACTGAGAAATCACAACAAAAATCATGAGAAAATAATGTCGACATTTAAAGAATGATTAAGAATATTTGCTAGTAATGTTTGCAATTATGCTTATCAATAGCTTTCTATTAAATTCACGGGATCCTTTTCTTCAGAGATCGAAGGCTAGCTGAGTATGTGCGATAAAATAAAATTTACTGAAATCAACAATTTACCTCTCCTCGAAACTGACAGGTAAAATTAAAACATACGAATGCACTAAACATACGACCCGAAAAGAAAGAGAGTAAAAACATACACTAAAGTAAACCAATTATATTCACAAAACTCTGAGGAGGGTTTCGATGAACTTTAACATGTTTTGTACTTTCCTCAGGAAGTTTGCCATTGTTCTTCAAGGTGGTCTGAGCTTTTTCTTTCTCGTTTTCTTTTTCTTTGGGTTTATCCTTTTCGCGGTCTTTTAGCAATATGATGTATGGTCTGTCACCAACCATCTCAATTTGGAAAATAGAATGAGCAGCTTATAGAAAAATGGCAGGGTCCCTTGAAGCGACATAACCCAAATTCAAAAGGAAGTTGCGTGGTGTAAGCCTCCCATTAGACTGTCGACTGATAACCGCGACAACACTATGGCGTATTTCAGATTCCATTGCTTGCTGGAGCGTCTGTGGGTCTTCAAGAATATGGCGAATAATAGAAGCAGCAACACTATCATAGCCAACAAACAGACTACCAGCAGGCAAAGATAGCAGCAAAGTCAAACCCCTAGCATTTAGAAAGCAAAGAGCAACAAAATGAGTTCTTGTGAGTGAGGAGCATAGCTGTAGTGTAATACAATGGTGTCTTTTATGTCATTTAATAAATTTTATTATAAACATGTGTTCTTTTTATACAGATGTATCAGAAATTCAGATAGAAAATAAGTGGTTCATCAAAAATATATTTCATTAGCCTAAATTCTAGGGTTTTGTAAGGATGTCTACTATTGGGAATAGGAGGGGGATGGGGTCGTCTTCTGTGGCGGAGAGACAGGCGGAGAACGTTTTTGGGAAAATGATGGCGATGCCGACACATAAGGCAAAGAAACGGCATGCGCTTGCGAATGTTACGAATCAGAGGCCGCGGAGTGGGTCGAATTTGAATGTACCACCTGTGTCGAAGATCAGTGAACCGAATAAAACTGTTACTAACACCTGGATCTTCTCAACATCAGTTCCTTTGAAGCAAACTGGCATGAGTAGGAGTACATCTGTAACAAGAAAATATGCTACTGTATCTAGGATCATTGTTGCTTTTGTTCAAATTAAAATGGATATATCTCCATCTAAATCAGACGGGTTATCGGTCTCAATGGACGAGACAATGTCTACTTGTGATTCTTTGAATAGTCCAGATGTTGAGTATATTGACAACAATGATTTTGCTGCAATGGAGTCTATTGAGAGGAAAACGTCTAGCAAACTCAGCATCTCGGATCACGAGGACGTAACAGGGAATGTGTGTAAGCAAGAGATACTTACAGAGATGGGGATGGGTGAGAAAATTGTTCATCTGGATGTGGATTTTATGGAACCACAGTTGTGTGCTACTATGGCTTGTGATATTTATCAGCACCTTAGAGCAACCGAGGCAAAGAAAAGACATGCAGTTGATTTTATGGAGAATGTCCAGAAAGACATTAATTCCATTATGCGTGCAATCCTTATAGACTGGCTTGTTGAGGTTGCTGAAGAGTATATACTTGTGCCTGATACAATGTATTTGACTATAAACTACATTGACCGATTCTTCTCTGGAAATTTAATGGATAGACAAAGACTCCAATTGCTTGGTGTTGCTTTCATGATGATAGCATCAAAGTATGAGGAGATCTGTGCACCACAGGTTGAAGAATTCTGCTACATAATTGATAATACATACTTCAAAGAATAGGTGTTGGAGATGGAATCGTTGGTTCTAAATATCTTGAAGTTTGAAATGACTGATCCTACTGTTATATGTTTTTTTAAGAAGATTTGTTCGTGCTGCTCAAGGTGTGAATGAGGCTCCTATGTATTTGGTGCGGTATGCCCCTTTCTTGTTGCTGCCTCCGCTATATTCTTGGCAAGATATGTGCAATCTCCATCAGAGAAGCCTTGGGATTCCGCATTGAGGCATTACACACAGTATCAGCCATCAGATTTAGGTGAATGTGTGAAGGCTCTACATACTCTTGTTTGGCATAGCGCGAATTCTAGAACCAACTTCCAATCTTACCAACCTCCATTCAGGAACCAATATGGTTATAAACTACGGAAACAAAATAACATACATTCCAATTTTAAAATTCAGAATACATTACTTGTAAAGCACCTTAAACTTAGATCGGTATATGAATCGGATACTCGCTTAGCATTTTATCTATAACGGATAACTTAGTAGTCTGGTGCTTAGGGGAAGCAATAGGGTCGCGGGCTCGGAGATTGTTTCTCGATCCGTTTGGTTTGTATCTACCACCCTACCATGAAGCCGACAACCATCTAATGTTTCAGCAAGCAACTTATAGGCTAAAAAGTTTCATATAAGCAGTTTGCATATACAATATAAAAACCTACAAAGTTACTGTATCAAAACATGGTGTTTGTATCAGCTTATTTAATGGGGTTATGGGCTTATCTAGACCTTGAGAGCTTTGAAACAAATCAAGTAAACAAAAATGAGGATCGCATATGCATTTTAAAAACCGAAAATTAATGATGATTACAATTAACCATTAACATCGCACTCACCTATATCAATGTAAACTCCATTACACCCACGAATGCCAGTTCCAAAAAGAAATAGGGAAACACCAAAGAGTAATAGGAAAACAGATTAGAACTAAAAGCACAACACAATAGAAGATACTAAAAGAAATGACAATTAAAAAAGGCTGAGGAAGAAACCATTTTATATACAGTGCTTTTGGATCCCACATTTTGAACTGCCATTCCATCAGTAACGAATGGCCTGCAACATGATGTTTCTGACCTTGCCAATAACTCCCAAATCGTTATCTTTTTTTATCAACAAAGTCAAAAGGAGTGCGCCCTGTGTTACAGGAGACACGAAAAAGCAAGCACTCTTTAACTGGCACAATAACAGTAAAGCACTTTTCAATCGACACAATAAGAGTAAGTAAACAATGGATGTAAAGAACATGAAACACCACGATCTGTAAACAGCCTTTTGTCACTTGAACACATAAAGCCAGCAACTCTGGCATCAGTTCCTTTATGTAATGAGGAAATAGCCTCTTCAGACCTATTTTTTCCCCACAACTGGTATAAGAGGATTCACCTAAAGTTTTACTACGTAACATTTATCAGCACCCTCAAAAAACATACAAAATAGGGACTAACAAGACTCAATTTCGACAAAAATTTATGCATACTTCCAGCAATTGAGATACATTATGTATCTTTAGGCCCTAATTCATTATTTCTATTTTATGTTTTCGTCTACCTTTTATGTTTGAGTACGCTATATTATCTTCTTCAGACATAGGGTTATTTATATTTTCAAGTTGAGATACATTATCCTTGTTTCTGTGGCCAAATTCATAATTTATATTGTCAATAGTTCCTTTTGCTTTCACGTTTGAATAACAAATGTAATGGATGAAAAGGTCACCTTAAATAACAATAGGTGCAACAAACTCACAATTTCAGCAAACCGACAAACCCCCTGTATACACAACACAATCACAATACATTAGCAATACACAAAAGGGTAACAAATTTTGCAACCAATTCCGGCAATTGTAGCCTCAAACCAAAGAATAAGCCGAGTATTTGGATATCGTTAAAGCAGTAATGAAACATCATTCCTTCTGTAACAGGGGTGTTTGGATATTGTTTTAGCAGTAGCCAAACACCCTTTCTGCCGCAACAGGGGTGTTTGGATACTATTTCAGCTGCTGCTAAAGCAGTATCCAAACACCCCTTCTGTAGCAAAAAGGGTGTCTACGAAACACATCATAGACATCTTAGTTTGGATAGAATGCAAATATAAAAGTAGTTAGTTGAAATCTATGTAACGCATATAAATGATATAACCAACAATGTACAACTATGGTGACCTGAATATCTTGTCAATTTCAGTTATGTCTTTTATGTTTTTAGTCTAACCATGTTTTGACGAGATATATTAGGTTGATTATTATTGTCTTGATCTTATCTTACTTTATGTTTCAAGTTAAGAGCATGCCTGTATTTGAGATACTAATAAGGGGAAAGAGAAACATTTACTTGAGCTTTTTGGATAATTTGCACACCAATCTTCTGATCAAAATGACCGTAAACAAACTGAGATAGTAAACAAAGATAATGATAGTTAGAGTACTTCTGAAAAAGATGAAAGTAAAGCAAAAACTAAAGGTTACCTCGTTCAAGTGAAATTGGAAATATCACACAAGAAAGTCATTGCCTTCAACTCCAAAATTCTTATGAAGTTCAATATATCTTATGCACGCGGTAACTCCAATAATCTTATGCACACTGTTGTCGTAAGCGATAAGTCATGCAGCTTCACTTTCATCAAGGACTCTAGAAAGTCAAAACCAATGCATGTTGATGAGCAGACTGATTGGCCAAGTTCTAACGCCCGTGTTTAGTTTCTCTAGCCCACCACCACTGAATCCTATAAGCCTCTATTGCCATCTCACTGCTTTCAGCAAGGACAGTGAGCTTCTCTGTCAACTTCACTGCCAACCAAACCTTTTTGGTTGGCGTCAGCTTAACCCACTACACATATGTTGTTTTTCGAAAATGTGTTCATTCATCAAAGACTCGTTATAAGACAAAGTAATGTGTTGCATTCAATATCAAACTAAATTAACCTGTATACATTTGCTACGCCATATGGTCGTCAGTTATTGTCCTGCAAGAGATCGATGAAAACATCCTCGAATATATGAAAGACATCTAACATATACTATAAAGATATCATAAGCTTAAGCTTAAGTAAACCTGTGAAGAATTATAAATTGGAAGGGGCGTTTGGCTAAGCTTATGCGATTCATATAGATTTTTCTAAATATTATACTTAGTACATCAGTTAGTTCTAACTCACATAAGATTGTATAAATCCTGCAAGAACAATATTAAAATCAGTGGATGAGACACGTCATTTTCAGCACCAGTATGTACTTCCTTAGAAATCAGTGGTTCTTGTTGTTTGACTACATCAAAATTCTGTCACACAGGATTAGTCATATGAATAAGAAAATCAATCCATGTTGGATTCAGTGGGTGTATGATCATATAACTGCTTGTAATACGTGTTTGTAACTTCCTTTTTCTCTAGCTTCTTGCTAGAATGTTTTTTTTTAATTCTAAGCTGTGGCAAAAAATAGGAATACCTATATATCAAACACATTGCTCAAACAAACACTAAATTACCTCATTTAGCGAGGTTGCATTTGATATCAGGTAATCATGTACATATTTTGTTACTTTTATAATATTGTTTTTTTAAAAAGATTATATATAAAAATCTGATAAATTTAGAATCCTACAATTACAGGCGTCAATTAGATCCCAAATTTAAGTCATTTAATATTGGTGCACTCTCAAAGTCTATTTGATCAGTCCATTTTATCAAGTCTATCCATAAATACCTTCAGGTTTAAATAAATACAGTATAATTTTTGTGTCAAATTAAATAAATACTACATTTTTTGTACAGTCAATAGTTTGTTCTAAAAGTCTATAGTTATAGTTTAATTTGTTACAAAAGATTAGAAGTCAAAAAATTTGATATAGAAGCCAAAGAAAGGGTAAAAGAATGCGAAGGTTTCAGAAAGCATCCAATACAGAAAAAATCTAACCTTCATATCTGGATTGGCCAGTGTCAATGACGCAATGGGTCAGGTCATTTTCCACACACCAACTCTGGAACCATGGGTTTTCTTAGTAGTTATTTATATTTGCTGTCATTAGGGGTTCCAAAGTAATTTTTGCTGCTTTTGTATGTTGGCTGGAGTAGACTCATAAGTGATGGTTACTGCCAAGAATAAAAAGAGACATAAGAATCTTTAGCAAAATCACTTTATTCAAGCTTTTACACTAAAAATCAAAAATCCAAGGAACAAACAGCTTAAGGAATGAAGTTACCTTGATTGCACGTAGAGCTTGATTCAGCAGCCTCGTTGTTCAAAGGTTTTACGGATTTACGCGGTGGTTGGACCCTAGACAGTTGAGTCATCTGTCATTAACCACATATTTAAAATGTTCATTCTGCAATTCGATTTACAGCCCTGGTCAGTTATTCTCAAATAATGGCTAAAACTTGTAAACTAAAGTCAAATTGATTTTAATCATATTATCATACTCCAAAAATCGCTTGCCCTTTATGACCATCGGGGTTCTCAGTATCAGCATCTTAGCTTGGGCTCGGCTTGTGGCATTCTCTGACCCTTGAGAGGGTTGTTGATCTGACTGATGTTGTGTAGGCGATGTTGGTGCCTCGGGGGTAACTGGGTGTGGTGGGGCCGGATTCGGTGTCGTCATTATTGGCCTGCAGACCCTGTACTGCCCAACAAAATCAACATCGTATTTCTATGTGCTAAAAAGTCCCTAATAACACGATTTGCTTTCATTTATGTTCCCTAAATTATGTAATTCATTTCAGTTATGGTTACTCAAGTATGTAGCTAAAAAGGGTAGGACTGCGAGAGGATGAGGGAGTAAAACTAAAATAATGCAGTAGGACCTAGGACCATATCAACAAAGACGAATCCTTAATTATCACCAAAAAGGGAGGACCTTTCTAATTTACTCTAAAAGTACTGAAACCAGCAACGACAAAGAAGCGATATTTACTTTTATAATAAGAACAGGTGTGTGGTATATACCTGTCAATTGTCTCTGATTTCTTTCTAATATCAAACAATAAAATCATTGGATCAACGTGCTTTGGATGCGAGTCCTGAAGTTTTTTTCTCTCTCTCAGCCAATTCTCAACATCCGAACATTCATTCAACATCTGAATAGTGGTAGTAAAATTATAACAAAAGAAAAGAAAAAGTAAAAAACTAAACATCACAAATTTATGATCATTTACCTTTTGCTTTATACTTATATCTCTAAACCAGTCTCAACAACTCTGCATTGGAAAATAAAATTAAATTCGAGTTAGTAACATCCCAAAAATGATATGTTAGCATTGAGATCTTACCTTTCCAACTTCTATTTCCAAAAACAGCTTAAGCTTGACATTCTTACTCTTATTTGATAACGTTGTTTAAGGTGCGTGGATTTTAGAATATCAATCTCACTAAAATTTGGATAGTGTATAAAAAGTTACTCGTTAATGCAGAACGATATATTTAAAAAAATGGAGACAAAGTATGGTCTCACAATTTAACATACCGAAGAGTAGCCTCCCTAGCAGCATCATTATGAACTTCAGGCTTCTAATTTCGTTTCTTCTAAATAACTTCCAAAGTGGCTCCCACAATAGCAGGGGAGTATGGATTTTTGGTTGCACGACGTCTCTACTTCACTACTTCTCGAGGAATGTCTTATGCAGATATAGAGAAAGTAAAAAAGGTAAAGCCTTAGTGTATCACGCTATTACCAATACGAATGATACACGATAAGAAAAGTTGATACTTTTGCGAATTAGGTAACTGTTTGAGGTCAGATTAGGTACATTTTGATCCACGTTAAATAGAGTCGGCCAACCTTGCAAACTACTAATTATTCGATAATATGTTGACTTTGACTAAGCCATAGTGGTCATTTTTGAGTCGATGTTTTGCATCTTTCAGGTCTAACTCAACCTCCTGCTGGTCGTCTCCGATCGTAAATCAACAAAAGGTTTGAGATACAGTACACATGTGAGCTATTATGCCCTGGTTGTTGGAGTTCCAGTTTTTTCAGTCTCCTTATTAATGAAATATTTATGCTAAGGTTAAAAAATAGCAAAAGTATTTTATCATTGGAACTATAATAGAAAATGTAAAGAACAGATCAGAAAGTATACAATTAACTAATCAATAGTTACGCCAAATTAAACATACATATGTGTAAAATCATACTTCACCTAAAAATATATGTTTGTGTATTAGAGTTCACAAATAACGCACCATAATTACCTTTGTGGTTCTTTTAGTTATTTGTAGGCATTCCACATATAATGGTTTAAATCTCGCCAAACACATTAATAACCATCTAGAACTGTAAAAGTAAAGTTAGGGCATTAAAAGAAAACGAAGACCTCATATCTACATCAAGCCTTCGGTCCCTGTTCATTAAAAGAAAACGATGGTAGTGATGTCAGAGACTTAATTATACTATGTGAGAGATAAAACTGCACCTGCAAGGTAGTGATCCCCAATCTTAGCAACTGGAAAATCATTTAAATTGGATTAAGGTGCTCATCACACAGTGGATCAAAGATGAGTTTCCATATGAAAAGATCCAAACCTGATTTGGATCATACACGAAACAGAATATTAGGGTTTTGGGGGGGGGGGTAATGTTATTAGGGTTTTGAGGGAAACAAATTACACGAGAATCATAAAATCAATACAAAAAATATAATAAAGGAAAACAACAAAATAAAACAATCCAATCAGCTAACGTCACTTTTACGATTGTTTGTGAATCAAAGATCGAAGAAAAGAAAAAAAAGGTATTATGATTGATTATGAATCAAAGATCAAAGATCAAAGATCGATTGATTTAGTATGTTTTTTGGATTAGGGTTTACCCGCCTTTAGAGAGATATGAGGTCTTCGGATGTTTGTGTGTGTGTTTTTTTCACCCCGTGTGTGTGGGGGAAAATTGAGGAAAAAAAAAGAAAAAAATATAGACCCACGGTATGATAACGCGATTTTGAAACAAAACGCGTTTTTAAAAACTGCGGCCCGCCAAAAGTGAGTTAAAAAAGGGAAAAAAGTGAGATTTTTTAGCAAATACTCAAATCCTATTGGTTAAAAGATGTGACTGGGATATGACTGGGATTAAAACTGTGGTTTCAAGTCATAATTATACCTATATATATATATATATATATATATATATATATATATATATATATATATATATATATATATATATATATATATATATATATATATATATATATATATATATATATATATATATATATATATATATATATATATATATATAGTGGAGTGCTATATGCAGAACCTCTTTTTTGGTACAGAACCTACAGAACCAGCTTTTTTACTACTAATAATGCATGATGTACATTTAGTTTAATGCAAGATGGCAGTTTTGTAAATATAAAGTACTCAAATTATAAAATAAAAATAAATAAAGGGTAAATCTGGTATTTGGTAACTCCTTAAAAAATGCTAGAAATTAAAATTTATAAGTTTCAATCTACGTGCCTTTATCTTCTAGATCCAATCTAAATAAAACTGCCACCTCTCTCTCTCCCTCATTAGATCTCAGAAAAAAAAATACCCAATCGATTATATATTCGGTTGTTGCTTCATGTTTTCGGATCTGGTAATGGTGCGTAGCCTTTGTGATTTGGTTGTAATAAAAGAGGTACGTAGTTTTTGATTTATATTTTTTTCGATTTATTTATTGTCTTTCCACTGTGAAAATCATTTCTCGTGTATGGTTGTTGTTTAAATAATAACTTTGAAGTGAAAAAGTAGGCCATTTTTGTTTTGCTTTCTATTCAAAGATTCATCACATTATCATTATTAAGAAATTGATGTGTTGACATTGAATTACTAATATGACAAGGTTCTTTATTGTGGTTATATGACGGTAATGATGGCATGAATTATCATGTGATTTTTATTTTTTAAACAGTTTTGATTGTTATTAATGATAATTTTAATGTTTTTTATTCATCACTTATTTGAACCACTTTAACATCTTATAAAATTGATTTTAATATGTTGCCAGTCAACTTCAGATCTTGGTACGGTGTGATGGTTGTGCTAGACGAGGACGAAAACGACACATATATGTTAGAGGAGGACAATGGTGGCTTCGGATGAAGATTATTAATGGATGAAGTGTGCTTCTAGAAGACGGTGCACAGATGTTCTTGAAGCAGTGCGGATATGTTATCGAAGTAGATGGAGTTACTATCAAGAAATTGTAAATCTACGAATACATTTGTTTTTTACAAGACGTGCACACATGTTCTCGAAAGACGTGCATATATGTCTTAACAACTAGAAGAGAAATTAAAAAGTACATGTATGTTTTTGTGAGAGTACATACATGTTTTTGAGTTGTCTCTCAAAAAAATTAAAATGTACATGTATGTTTTATAAGAGTACATGCATGTTTTTTAGTGTCGTGGACAACTATGTCAAAAATGCATGTTTTTTTATATTTGTATTTGTAATGAATGTATTTAGTTTGGTATCAATTTTGTGTATACTATTAAGAATTTTGGTATGTTTCAAATATAGAATTTACATATATGTTTATCTTTGTGGATTATAAATTCCGAAAGTTAAAGAACATACAAATTTATTTTTCCTGATATATATAAACATATATTTTTCCTGAGGTAACACCCCCCACACAACAAGAAACGTATGTAATTTACGAAATTAAAATAAAAACGTATCTGTATCTTATTTAAACATGCATGTTAAACAAAAAAAATTATAAAAAAATAATATTTTTTAATTCAAAAAATTAAGGGTTAAAAAAACGTTTTTAGTTAAAAAAAGTAAAAAAAGAAAATAATGGATTTTACTATTATACCCTTTTAGATTAAATTAAAAAAATTAATAATACTAAATTCTCATTGGTCTAAATTGGTTCTGTAGGTTCTGTACCAAAAAAGAGGTTCTGCATATAGCGCGCCCCTATATATATATATATATATATATATATATATATATATATATATATATATATATATATATATATACTAGCGTCGTAACCCGCCCAACGAGCGGGGTCGCTTTTTTTATTGTTCCGGAGGGTCATTCGTTTGTACATTTTTAGTTTCTTGAATTTCTAATTTAACCTTTATATATTTTTGTTATAGTTTACGCTCGAGTAACGTTTATTTGTGATCAACGGGCGTGATTGTCTTTTTTCCTTGATCTGAACGGGTCGCTTTTTTTTGTTTAAGGGAAACTTTGTTTTAAAGGAGCTTTTATTAATAGTGTGTATATTTGGGTCTCGTAGACACGACTAAAATCTATTCTAAAAGTACATTTGTGTATTATTTATATCTGTTAGTAGTGTGACTTGTTTTTGTTGAAACAAAACTAAAACTAAACTTATATTTGATATTTTTAGGCTTTGGCTCACCCTACGGACGTGTTTTGTCCCATGTTAATTTTTGGTTGTACAAATATGGGTTTGTGTGTTTTTTGGGTAAACGTAAACTAAACTTCGATAGTGTAATGCTTTGGTAAACCGAACGACTGTGTTGATGTCATGTTAATTTACGAATTTACATAAGGTTAGGTCGTAGTTGGGTTGCAAATTTTTCTAAAAGTACGTTTATCGGTGATATTTGTGCTCTGGGACTTGTTTTTGTTTAAAGGAAACTAAAAGGGATTTTTTTAAGTGTTGGGCTACCCAATAGACGTGTTTTGTCATACGTGAATCTTTAGTTGCGTAACTCGCCCAATGGGCAAAATATTTAAATAAAGAGCTTAAATTTAAGCCATTAAATTATATTTTGTTAAATCGATCTCACCGGTCTATTTTTTTAACAAACTTTTCTAACTACTTTTGTAATAAATTATTAAAAAACTATTATTTTTGTATCGAACTACTATCTTTTTATCTATTTATTTTTTCATAATCTAATTTCATCATATTTTTTAAAAATTTTGTGCTCTTTAATTAAACATCCATTTTGATATTTTTTTTATTAAGTTTTTGTTTTTTTATTTATAGTGAAATTAATTTATTTTAATATAACTCTTTTAACAATTTTAGTTTAATTTGAATACAAACTTAGATTAGTAAGAGTGTAACATTTCTTTGAAAATGGGTAACCCATTTATTATTCATAACAAAGGCTTAGATTACTTATATGAGAGAAATAAGCGCATTGATAAGTTATTCGCAATCCTTGGATTAAGAGCCCAACGAAAATGTATTGCTTGTTCCTCAGTGGTGCCCGCAGCTGCCCTCCAGACACCAGTGTAGCCAAGGAAACGCTGCATAAAGTCGGTGCTGTCTTCGTCAGGTCGCTGTCTAAGGGTATAGTATTCCCTCATGAGCCGATTCCTTCCTTCCCGGGGAAAGATGTTAGGCGGGGGAGGATAACCGTCGTTATGAAGAAGAGCGTCTTGCATTTCTGCATCAGCAGCTGCAAATATTGCCCAGATATCGTTTGCGTTTGCCATCTGACAGTATGACATAAAACATATGATTAACGGTTCAAAACATAAAATATAAGATATATACATGAAAAAAAAATTTATACTCAAAAATTTCACGAGAAAAAATTTATGCAAGAAAATTTTTGTATGAATGCATGATGCAGTTTTATGAAAACTTCGGATGCTCGAGAGTGAACGCCTCTGGTCAGTTCACCCAAAACAAAAGACATAACGAGGGGACACCTATGGGTCGGTCCCAAATCTAAAAGTTTCGATAAAACACATGCGACTAAATAGGGCCAGTCCTGTACCAACCATTACTTAGTCAAAAATCCTGTAACAATACTTGCTACATCAGCACATAATCTTTCCAAAGCATGAAATTTTATATTTTCGTCAGAATATGACATCAGAATTTCTATTATCTGAACCAATTTGGCTATCTCAGGACGACTCTTCAAAAAAGCTAAAACAATGAATTAACTGAGTAGGTTTAATACATAAAACATGCATTTTGGGCACTGTTGGTCCGTTTGACCCGTTCTTATTTACTAACCTTTTACGGTGATGTCTATGCACATTAGTTTATCTTTAAGTAATCAGTTCTGACTATGTAATCTTGTTTGCTATTTTCCTTTTTAACTCTCATGACATACCAAACTCATCTATTTCTTATTGCACGGTATGTGATTAGATGCCTGAGCCGAGGTGTGGGTGATTTCAATGGGAAGTTGTGCAAATGGAGGTGGTTACTATCACTATTCATAATCTTTTGTTGACGGTGGATCGTCCCAAGCATACATCATTCCGGATTTTACTTAGTAAAAACCTCATATGATCGTAGGTCTTTCCAAAACTTAGTCGCAGTTTCTTGGTGTCCATAATCTACACGAAACACACGAAGCCACTACATATAAAAAAGACAAAATTAATAAATGTTGAATGCTTGAACAAATTTTAGTGTTATGATAAAATTTAAGAAGAGCGAAATGAACCTGTGGCCATGGGTTGCTAGGAGATCGGGTTCGTGGTGGCTCAGGAAGAACCTTTTATGATGTTGGTGCAACCGTGCAACCATGTTTTATCAAAATAACAATACAATCTGTGAAAATTTAAGAAGTGTATGAAAAAGAAGATTTTTTTGGCGAGTATTTATGATTCGCGAGTGTTCACCATGTGTTAGTGTTTAATCATTCTATAAGTTTGCATATCAACGCCAGTGAATCCTACTTATCTGTTTGACTTCAACCAACATGTCCTGCACCAGATTTTCGTATGAGAAGCTGAGAGACGAAGTTAGCGACAGTGAAAAAGCAAGTATTTACTTGAAGGGGAGAAGCAGATGGTGGTCGTTAAGGTTGGTAAAGGTGCACATGAGAAAGAGAGTCAAGTTGAGGAAGTTTATGAGACGAAAAGCGCGGGTTATTATGGTGTCGTTAAGGAAGGTCTAAAGAGGCTTAAGGAGAGTCAACTTGAGAAGCTATTCACAAACCTGGTACAGTACTGAACCGACGAAGCCTAACCCTTACATTTACTATGGTATTCGGGATATTTGAAAGGTGGCTTGGAATTGGATATATTTGTTTTGTCTTCCATGTGATCCTGTCAGTGTAAACTTAAATCTCCTTACGTACCAGGGCTGTGAAAAGGTTGAAAAACAGAATCAACCATTAATTTCTTACCATAACACACTAAATACACTTGCACAAAGCCTAAAAGTATAATAGAATCTACGACCAATTTAATTCATTGGCCTCCCATTGGCAAGTAAATTAGTCGAGTTCCAGTTTATTTCTGTTTTACCCATTTGATCACCAGAAATAAATAGTACCCTGAATCGATAGGTAAATGGGTCGAATATGCCAATCCAAAAATACAAAATAAGATAAAAAAGAATTTAGTGACAACTTGCAAAGATTGAATGAAGGCTTACACAAAGTTATCTTGCGACATAGCTATACTTCAAGATGATCTTGATATCTACTCACAAGCTTCAAAGGTGAAAATGAAGATCTGTCACAAAGAGAAATGTATGTGAATGGCGAACTTAGCAAATAGTTATAGTTGCGTGTAAAGAGATGTCTCAGACCTGTAAACATTCCACATCCCTGTCTGTAATTTTCCAGCAAATACGACACTGTAACCTTGTTGTACCAAGATATAACACCAGCATACATGAGATAATGAATATACATTCTGATTATGATCAACTCTTCTATTTAGACTAACTGATCATGCTTCATTAAATTTCATGTATTCAATCATCGCTTACCATGGATAAGAAACCTACACATTTGATACCCTTAGTGCATAATGCATTAAAACTAAAAAATTCAAGTAGAAATTAGGAATGCTTACATTTATTCATGCAATAAAATCATCTTGTGAACAGGTGGATATACATAATACAGATAGGAAAAGCCAAGTACAAGAGTCTCGTTGATGATCCTTCTGTACTCATTTTCGACAGTTCGTACTTGGATATTTGGCTTATCCAAAAATTTAAACAAATCCATGATTATATACGATTTTTTTTAACGACAGTTTGGTGCAACGAAGTATCTTGCGTGCCATCGAGGCACCAAGTCTCTCAACCCGAGTTCGCAAACATTGAAAAGTTAAAAATTTTAGCAATAAAAAAGAAATACTTTCTTATCTTTCAGCGGAGCTCCAATGAAAGAAGTTAACAACATTAGAAGAAAAGAATAATTAAGTTTTCAACGGGCTAATATTCCCATTATAAATAAATCTTATGGTGTTTATTGGATAAGTAATCATTCAAAATATGGGTCTCATAGTTTATTTTAAAGCTTTGAATAAGGATTGCTGTTGATACATTTACTTAGAAAACGATAATATTTTGGCACCATCGTTGTGATTGACTATAACTCAGTATGGGGATTAGTGGTAAACTAAAGCTAATTATTCGTCAATAATAACTCATAGATCATAAACACCCATTTATCAGATTGTGTATGGTGATGCACAGGTTAGCCGACACATCAAGTGATCCCAAATTATTGTATACTTGTGTGCATAATCCCTGTTATAAATAAATGTACGATAGACTTATTCGAAATCTACTGTCTTAGTCGCTCAGAATTTGGAGATCTTGTGTATAAAACTACATGGGATCAAATTTGTAGGAAAAAGTGTGTACCTGCTTACAAACATGCTTATCTTCTGCTTCCACGTGAATATGTGTATATCCTCTCTCAAGTGCATACCGCAATCCTAAATTTAAATCGTGATATTCAGCAACACCTTTACCCACACTGCCAAGCCCTTCAGGGGCACAATAAACCTACAAATTTCAAAATCAGTAAACCCGATGCTACGATGTATTTATCACTTAAGTATAGTAAGTCATATATACCAGACTTGTATCTTCATCATGAAGTACGACCCCAGCACCAGCTGGTCCAGGATATCTATTTCCTACAACAGCAAACTCAAGCATACACTTTTTTCATTGAAGTCATCTGATGAACAAGTTGACCCACCACCACTCTGTAGAGACCGAACATCATATGTATCTGTTAAGTGACAAGTCATATGCTAAAAGGTGATATGAAAACAGATGATATTATAACTTGAGTAAACGTCCTTCTGATACATTTATGATTTTTATTTTCTTGTTGCACCTTTTGAAACTCTGAATTAATCTTATTTGCAATAGCTTCTTCTGCACACCAGAAGTTGTAGGCTCGTACCATGAGTTTCTCAGCGGTAATCGGAACCTTAAAATTTAAGTCCTTCCGTAACGCAGGTCGCCGTGGATGAAGGCGGAGATAATCATTTGTTGATTTAAATGTTCGCCAATATCAAGGATTGCTTCATTAAACTGTTCAACAAACTCTTTGAGGGACTCGTAGGGACCTTGGTTGATAAAGAACAACTCATGTGGAATTCCTTTCCACCTTTTTAAGTAGCTGAATTCGCTTTGAAAGCTTTTCACTAACTGAGAAAACGATAATATGTTGTGGCTTGGTATCTCGTAGAACCACCTTAAAGCTCTTCCCCTGAGTGTCACGCTAAAAAATTGGCACAACGCAGGATCAGGGAGATTGTATAGATTCAGTGTTGCTTTAAACGATTGGAGGTGCTCATCTGGACCTGATTACAAGATCTGTGGTATCATCAAGGTAAAGCTGAAATTTTGGAACCTTGAATCCTTTAGGGAGCATGTATTCCTAGATTTCCTGATTAAAAGGATATCACTCATCTATAACATAAAACACAAAGATTATGTATACAATAACAAAAATACTTATTTTTTAACAGAGTGTTTGGCTACAGACGGGGATTTTAGGTTTGCTATTGAATGTCTGCTTGGAATTTATCAGTCCATCTTGCCTTTGAGTGTCCACTATTGTGTTACCATCAGGAGTTGTCTCAGGTCAACGGCACAACTCTTCAAGACCACAGGGAATGCTTGATGTGTTTGGTCCACCACAAAATGCTTGATGTTGTCTTGACCTGCAATTTCATAAACCAAATCAAGTAAAATTTAAGAAAATTACATTTTATGCTTAAGCAACATAAAATTAATAAAAAAATGCAATTTCATCACTCACTGGTGGAAGCACACCAAATGCATCACACTCTAACAAAATAACATTCTTCGCGTGTGGACCTACACATGGGATCTTCACCTTGAATAGTGTGACACTAAAATTCCAGCTCCTGTGGAAAATCCTTTATTGGACACTTTCTGCAAGTGGTTTCATGGGGGAGACATTACAATATCGGACACCATGGTATTACAACTGGCCATGTAGTTGACTGCATATGGAGAAAACGACCCTCCGAGGCTAAGACCATGTGTTCAAAAATTGATATAGAGTATGTTGAGCCTACCTACTACACATGAAGTTTATAATACCCGAGTACACAACATGGGTGATAAGTAACGGGTCAAAACAGGTCTATTAGCATTTTTTATTTTGAAAGAGAAATAATAAGTATATTATATTTTATATTTAAATTAGGTTCACTATATAATAAATGCGTTAAAAATATTTTATCTACCAGAGCTATAAGTTATGCTTTTTGACCAGTTAAAGATAAAACATAACGAAAATTAACTCACTTAGGTTAATGAGTCCAACTCAGACCTTGAACTTCTGCAACATTTGGCTTTAGAATACAAAGTCCCCGTTCACTTTAGGTTCTCTCTTTTGACCAGATTGTGTTCTGCAAGAGCCTTTGGATCACATTATTCACGTTTACAAAACACGTGTATTCGTCTTCCTAGGTTTATGTTTCTTGTCCAAGCTCGTTCTGGTAAAACTGATGATGCGGTTATTTTATTTCCACACTGAACCTGAGTTCATCAATCACCTTGTTGATCTATGAATATGCGGTTCTAGAAAGAGTTCGAATAAGCCAACTGTTTTGGCTACTGTAACATATGGTGCTCAGTGTGGCATCCTATTATTGACCCTTTTAGCTATCATCTCCCTCATGTTCATAGGGTAGCACATATTAGTATGCAATCCAAACCAGACATTATCTACCAATATCCCGTGCACATCAGCTGTAGATGATTTGAAGCATTCCCAAACGCCATTCCTGGGAGAGACACATAATCTAACCGTTATATGTTTCTAAACCACAGAACGCTTAGAAACAATTAAAACACCTTAACCAAAAATCCAAGACCACTTCTTTACACAGGTGGTAAAATGGGTAAATCCCGTAACGGGTCAAAACAGGTTGGCATATATCACATTTTAACCACTTTTTGAACTTCATGAATAAAATTTCTTTAGGTGATAGCGACACAAATCACGAAATAATACTTATATGTTCATACTACCTTATTTCTCAACATCTCACTTTCTGTTGGAGTCCAATTTTGTCATGTTTAATTTTTCTATTAAGACTGCATGTTTGTTTGTAGTTTGATATAGACAACCTGGATTAATCGTTTCTGCAGGATACACGAAAGCTGGCCCTAAGGCATTTAATTTACAAAAAAGTTGACCCGTGCAAGAATAAATGTGAATTTGGTTTTGTTAGGGAAGGAAGGAAGTTAAAATAGGAGTATGACGAGTTTAAAGTAAGGACCAATGTGTTACCTGAGTCGATTAGTAAAAGATCAAACACATGGAATGCTCAGGAAGAAATATTGGCTAAAAAGAAGCAAACTCCACGAAGTATATATTAAGTGCAACTCATCCTCCATAGTATCTATATAAATAACACGTATTTAAGTGAGGTTATCAATAATAAATTTATATAAACTAATCAACATAAATAGTGAGAAATATAATCCAAAAGTAAATTCATCAGTTTGTCACATAATCAGTCTTTTGCATCTAGAAAACCATTAAAATGTTCGTTTGATTAAGAGGTTAATTAACACATAATCCATATTACATGATAATACATGTAGACAACCAACAATCGCTCACCTTTGTTTTTCTTCAGGTTTTTAAATTCAAACCTGTTTATGTATAGGAGTAGAACATATATCGAACCTCATTTTTCTAGTGACGCACATGTGTTGTACATTTTCAGTCTGCCTATTTGAGTAGCTTAGAAAGCATGCCTAATTTCTATACCGGTTACAATAGCAAGGCATATCCTACACACGCAGAAGCAATCATCAAGTGTGAGAGGTTACTTCAAGTTATTATCTACAAGTTCATTACAACAGACCAAATAGGAGTTGATTATTCAAAGATAAAGTCTATTATCCTCATGAAGGTATGTAATTATTTGTATTTAATAGCGAAACCAAAGGCAAAGAGGGTGAATTTGCAAAGGCTTCTACGACAGGGTTAAGATTCAGCAACTAAATGTCAACAATAAGCATATCAACACAGAAAATTACCAAGTGTCCAGTCTTGATCATTAGTGGATGCTTCGCACATATCAATGTCCCTTGTTGTAACAGTTGCAGCAGGATAATACATTGACATGGCAAGAGCTTCCTGTAGCAGAGCAGTCTCATCATCCTGTGAAGGATAAGAAGACGTAAAAGTATTAGCAAGATGTCCATTATATAATTCAAGAAAGAAGATGAAGGATAAACATGTGTTTTCTAATTCAAGATTAGTGTTTGGGATAGCTGCTTGATTTTAAAACCAATAGAGCAATTTGCCGATGTTACAGACCAATAAATCATTATAGAAAGTGATCGTATTTAGCCTTTTTTTTAAAATATATTATTGGTTTTTGACTGCTTTTTCTAAGCTACATTTACAGATATTTACTATGGTCGACTTTTATTTTGCATTACAGACTGAACATGCTTAATATTATAGAAATAAAATTCATTGACTAAGAATAACTAAATACCTCCAGCAGCATCAAAAGGTGAACATTTTTCGCAAAGTCGAATTAGGTTGCCTGAAAGGAAATATCACCCCAAAAACAATAGCTCAATGGTGAAACTAAATTTTTATCTTTTAATTATAGACAAACATTGATGGAGCGGTAGGTACTTCAACTTCCTGCATAACAGTAATTGTAAATCCCAATAGATACAGGCAGAGTGGCAGCTGGACACATCTACAGACCGACCCTATTGCAAATCTGAATGTGTTTTTGTAACCTGTATCCAGGTACTTATTTAACACAGTAGTAAATTATTATTTTATGCTTATGATAATCCACTCTCTTGATAAACAATGTTTAAGGATACTCCATTTTATTCTTCCAAAATTTACAAATTATCTAAGTTGCTTTAAAAGTTTGTTGCAGCCTAAGTTTTGTGCTGTACAAAATTCTATTAGAACTGTTAAAATCGATATGCTTCACTTGGTTAAACAACACACTTATGAATGGGTAGATTTGGGATGTATTTTATGTGTAATGGGTCAAAATGGTCAATGGTAAGTAAAAGTACTGTAACTGAATAGGAACTGGGTATAGTTACCTCCACTATTCGTAGGACTTGATCCTGGATTATCCTGGAACTGGGTATATTTACCAGATTGTTGGATTCTTTCTTTCACATAATATGTGCGCGAATATAGCCATTTACGGACATGGACCAGAACCTGAGTCGAGTTATATATTGAATATCTGTCCATTTTTGTTACTCAAAACTTATGCCCTGAGCTAAAATCTTTTGGCTAGTCTATGTATAAGATATGTGCTTCCAATTACGTATGTTGACTAAATTTCTTATCTGCTTGAAGTAATCTACAATCTTTCTTAAGTGTTCTACGGTTCTACCCACAGAGACATTCTAAGTGATAACAAAAGTAAATTTGGTAATGACAATATTGGGCAGGTCATGTATATGGGTCAAAACAGATTCTTTTATTTGGGTCAAAACAGATACTTAAAATTCGAATTCAGTCGGCCAGGTTGACCCGAAAGATATTATGTGCATACCAAAGCTCTTATTTGATGATAATGTTGATGTTGACAACGGATTAAGACTTACATATGTTTCTGATATTGGTGTAGAATCTTGAAGTCGACTTCGACCAATCTATAAAAATCAAACAACTTACATCACCTTCTAATTTTCCATCATAGTTCATAGTTCTCCGGAACAAACTCAAATTTTTTGAATTTTTTAAAACATGATATGATTGATGATGTGATAGACGTTTATTAGGAAGAAAGTGAAGAAGACATAACAAAAACTTTGGCAAATACCTGGTGACTTTTAAACCATAATTAAGTCGAAACCTTTTTGGGTGTTCAAACTGGTCGTGCACCACTCACAGCTGCAACATAACGACCAGCATATAATTTCGTTGCTAAAGTCATCGCACCGACACTAAAGATGTTGATTGAAAATACAATATACATTGTGTTAAATCCATTCAAGATCGGAGAATGTAAAGCCATTTGGTTTTAACAAATCCATTCGATGTTGTCAATATCTGAGAACACAAGTTATAGAAGGCAAAGTAATAAAATCAAATCCTTAAATCCATCTTCCAACAAATCAATTTAACATATGTTTAAATCCATCTCCCGACAGATCAATTAAGCCAATGTATAAATCCATTTGATTTTATTAAAAAAATACAAAGCAAAGTATATAACTCAAACCTTAGATGACGAAGTTACTTGATTATATAGAATTGATGTGATTTCAAGACATGCAAATGGATCGATTGTGATTTGATTATATGGATCGATTGTGATCCTGATTTGTGAATCAAATGGAATAAAAAATATAGGATTGAAGATATGGTGACGGCTGCTTTAGGGTTTGTGGTGTGTGTGTTTTCACCCGTAGTTGTGGGGAAAAAATGAAAAAATAAAATTGTATAGCATTATTTATAGCGACGGTATGAAAACGCGATTTTGAAACAAAACGCTTTTTAAAAAACTACGGCCCGCCCAAAATGAGTTAAAAAAGGAAAAAAGTGAGATTTTTTAGCAAATACTCAAATCCTATTGGTTAAAAGATGTGACTGGGATATGACTGGGATTAAAACGGTGGTTTCAAGTCATAATTATACCTATATATAATATAAAGATATATATATATATATATATATATATATATATATATATATATATATATATATATATATATATATATATATATATATATATATATATATACTAGTGGCAAAACCCGTCCGATGGACGGGTATGACTTCTGATTATCGTTTAACTTTTTTTTATTTCGTAAATATTGTTTGCAATGTTTTATTGAAAAGCGTGACTTTTGAATGTTTTTTATTTTTTTATTTGTTAAATATTGGTTTTTATTTTTGTTTTTAGTTTGCTTGTGTTTTAATGTATTAATAGGCGTGATTTTTGTAAAGCATAGCGCTTGTTTTTTAAGGCAATGCTTTTGTTTTATTTACTGTTTTGGTTAGATTGCGTTAGTTTTTTTTGTCATATATAAATGTGTTTTTCATTTTGTTTTTTTAATGTAAATATTGTTTTTGATAATATTTAGCTTACATGGATGGGTCAAGAAAATAATCTGTTTTGATAATATATTTTTTTGATAATATATATGAACAAAGAAAAGAAAATTATCTATTTTAATAATATTTTTTATAATATACATGAACCAAGAAAATTATCCGTTTTGACATGTATAGTAAAAGGTACATGTTTTGACCCATTTTAATATATCTACGTTATCAAATATAGAGTGCATAAGAAGTTGGAAGTAGCACACTATGACGGAACGAATCAACACTTCCATGAGGCGCGTAACAAACGCAAAAAGCTTTTCTCCTTTAGGTTCCAAGTAATACCCTCTCAGGGACAAAATGTCACACGGTTTCGCGGTTCCGCCTATAATGTTTCAAGGTTTTTGATGAAAACGATCAAATTTGCTTTGGAACTTAGAGTTTTGGCAAGATACTGATAATGAGATTTTGTACTTAAAGTTACAAGTATGATTATGAAAAATCATTAAATCTTTTAAATAATTATGTTCATCTGAAACTATGAGACTATTAAAAAAAATGAACAAAACGTACTATTATCATGAAACTGAGACAATTCTCGTTAATCCTGAAGCGCATACAAAGAGGAAATGCAACTATTTATTGAAGTTTGCTTTCAGTAATGGCTGCCGGCTAATGATAATCCGATATTGTATAGAAGATTCACTTGCATAGCTTTACAGCGGTGACAAGAAAGTGAGCTTACGTTCTTTTTTCGTCCTCAGTCTCATCACCTAAAAGATCCCCATCGCTATCATAATTTCCATCTAGTACGGCCTGGATTTGATATGTTTTATGACAAATATTTTGCTTAGATATAAAATAAAAACAACGTAATTTTTCAAAAGATTAATAGAAGAGATAATAAATGTATAAATGCAAATTCATATAGCATGCCTTTGTCTCAACAACAGCATAGTGTTTAAAATGTGTAGACAAAGGCAGCCTAATAGTAATAACATCACGAAAAAAATGTTTAATTGTCACTACAGTAATGGTTGTTTCAAGCAATGTTTTAAAATCCGGTTTTTAAATCGATCCGGCCGAGTTACCGGGTCCGGGTTAACCTGAGTCGACCCAGGTCAACCCGGTTTTCTAAAAAAAATTGTTTTTTTTTCTTTCATATTTTTAATAATTAACAACAATTATTTATAAAAAAACATAAAAACTTTCGTATATTAAAGATATAAATTGTTTACCAACCAATATAATATGTAAATATAAAATTTCGTCGCAAATACGTAAAAGTTACATTTTTAAAAAAAAATCCGAAAAAATCAAAACTCGACCGTGTAAAGCAGGAGGTGGAAAAATATTATAACACCTTTTGGCCCAGGCCGTGTCGGCCAAAAAAAGCAGGAGCCCACCGATGGAAACGACGTCGTTTCCACCCTCAAAGAGTATATTTATTTAATTTGGTTTCGTAAAACCTAGCTGCAGATCCTTACGGGTTCATATATCTAAAACTCTAATCGTGCTTCAAACTTGTATGTTTTGCTACAGTATATAGATAGTTAAAACTAATAAATATAGGTAAACATGTTATTGCTCTTTTAGTTCTATTTCATTCTCTTAATTGTAACTATTACATACGACCAACATATAGATTAAGAGTTTCATAACTTTTTTCATAGTTTGTTATCTACGACATAAAGAAACCAAGAAACCCATAATAGGCGTAAATATATTATATGTGTGAAGAAAAGTTAATAACATACCATGATTAAAGTTATTGCTCAGCTTGTGCACATGACGGAAAAAACTCTTTCGTCGAGGCCTTGCTTCCCCAATACCTATATATATATATATATATATATATATATATATATATATATATATATATATATATATATATATATATATATATATATATATATATATATATATATATCTCTTGACTACCCGAGCTGCTTAAGTGTGAGGCCAACATGTTTCACATCACCATGCACGAAAACGTACATCCTCTTTTGATTTCTCTAACTCACAGAAACATACAACCAATCACCATGCACCAAAACACAATTCAAATATATTAACTAAAACATGAAACAGTAGATGAACTAAAGCTTCAAATCATACTATCAATACCTCACGATTTAAAAATAGTCGATAACGCAAGGTTTTGGTACATTCAGCATGAATAAGTTTCTGATAGCAAATAATGTCTCACTTTCTCCATATATAAAAGGATCACTGGATTTAAATTTGTATTGCCTTTCAAAAAAAAACTGGATTTAAATTTAACAAAGAGTAAAAACCTGGACAAAGATTGCACATGGCTACAATTAATCACCCGGAATCACGTAGTATTATGATTTAAACAATTCCATTATAGTTCTTTATACAGCATATAGTCATATCAACGATGATGCCCTTTATCTGGAGCCACTAAGTCACTCTCCATCATCTTCCATACATATCTTTGATAGAAAGTTGCTGGAATTTTAGCTTTTTGATATAAAAATCTTAACTCTCGCATTTTACCAGGAAAAGCCCACCTTAGGAATATATCCCATGTATAACACCCGACGAACATCAAGGTTGCCCATAAAAGAAGCTTGTCACGTAATTCTCGAGGTAATGTCACCAGCTTCATTAATAATTAAAATCCCTAAATACATCAGACTTAATCATAGAAACAACACAACCACACCTGCTTTACTGACCCGATTCTTCCCCTTTCTTTGCTCCCATACTTGTGTTCAGGACCCGGGTGGTGTACCCATATGACAGTTTCTCGCTGCCCTTCAACATTAATCGATTAATAACAAGTGTAAAGTCCTTGTAAGCGACCTGACCAGACCCACATCTATAAATGTAGCAGAAGATTCTCCGAAAATCGAGGAGCCTGTAGGTGAGCGTGCAGCTAGTACATCACCAAGCAGGTCACCGAATGCTTGAATATCATTTCCAGGAGGCCGTTGAACTTTGCAATTATCAGCAAAATCATTAAAAGCATTATTGATTTCTATAAAAATTCTCGTCCTTGACTCTACAGAACGCACACAAGGGCCCACCAAGAACTGGCTAGCTCTACCTCCTTGGGAACAGGTATTATTACTGATTGCAAGTTAGTTATAGGTCGAGGATCAAAGCAAGATAATGTGTAATGTTTCCTGAGACAAAGAAAAGAGCAACATGATGACCCCATAGGAGAAGAAATTTGCACCCTTAACACCAGCAGCAGCTGCAACAATAAAGAAACAAAAAACGGTATCTCACATATGCAAAGCCAAATCAGAAAAGACCAACTGTGTAAATAGTTCTACATGTTTTTGTCAAGTCCATGTTTAACCTGTAGCGCGCATGGTATTTTTTATTAATTTTCTAATTACGTATTGTCACCGATTAAAATACTGACAAATTACCAAGTCATAAATGATTTTATTTTTCAAAAGTAAGAAATTTGTGATAATTATTGTCTTCATC
Organism: Glebionis coronaria; assembly: GCA_025667525.1. Taxonomy (NCBI): domain Eukaryota; kingdom Viridiplantae; phylum Streptophyta; class Magnoliopsida; order Asterales; family Asteraceae; genus Glebionis; species Glebionis coronaria. The sequence continues at coordinate 272,309 of JANFOE010001480.1, read as the reverse complement.
TGATATTATTTTGAAAAAGTATTTTACTCATGATACATGATAAAGTATATATTAAGGAATCACATTGCCCCATTATTAATCCAAAAAGATAACATATGATACATCCAAATAATTATTAACCTTAATCGTCACCTTTGTCAATAAGTTGAGGTAATCAACAATTAGATTTTCAATAGTAAACAACCACAATAATAGCTTCGTTAGAGATTTCAATTTTAGTGACCAATAGTTGACTACACAATATGAGTTTAATAATAGTAAACACCACGACCTTGATAACTATTGTTTCATGCTTTGTTCTAATATAAAATATAGAGTTGTTAAAGCCTAGCAAGTGAATCTTTTATTTAGCAATAGCAAGTGAATCTGTCTCTGTCTTTCCTTTCGAATGAATCAGTGACCCAAATAGATATCATCGTTGGACAGAGACCTGGAGCATTCATATCTTTGATGCCCAAATCAACCTCCTTTTCGTGTCTCGCACTAAAATAAGAAACATACAATTTTAATGTGCGTCTAAGCACTTCCACAACTAAAATTGCGATGCCATTCCCAAACGAAATGTACACAATGCCAAGTTATAACAGACTGGTGAGCGACGAGATGAAATACAACAAAGATTTATTACGTGAAGAACATAAAAGACTATACAAGACACTGACGGATGAACAAAAAGGAATACATCAGACTTTAATAGAATCTGTTAAAGGGAACAAAGGAGGCATGTTCTTCGTGTACGGCTACGGTGGGACTGGAAAGACATATCTATACAAGACTTTGTCTGCGGCATTAAGGTCGGAGGGAGAAATAGTGTTGAACGTGGCATCAAGCGGTATTGCAGCACTACTGTTAGAAGGCGGAAGAACAGCACATTCAAGGTTTGCTATTCCAATAAACGTGGTTGAGGATTCAGTCTGCCATATACCAGCACAAAGTGAACTTGCTCAATTGATAAGATTGTCTAAACTAATAATATGGGATGAGGCACCCATGACGCACAGACATTGTTATGAAGCATTCGACAAAACATTGAAAGACATATGCAGGACTGATATATCCAAACCATCAGACAAGGTTTTTGGCGGGAAAGTAGTTTTGTTTGGTGGAGATTTCCGTCAAATCTTACCGGTAGTTACAAACGGGACCAGACAAGACGTTGTACATGCGTCAATAAACTCTTCATACCTGTGGCAACATTGCAACGTCATGCGCCTGACTGTCAACATGAGGCTAGAAAAAGGCACAAACGATTCAGAACGAAAAGAAATCCAAGACTTCGCGGATTGGATATTAAGCATCGGAAACGGTACAATAGGTGGTAAAAACCATGGAGAATCAACCGTTGAATTTCCAGAAGATATGCTAATCCCTGATTCGGATGATCATATCGGGTCAATTATTAAAGAGACGTACCCTGATTTGATACCAAACCTTTATAACCCAACATTCTTCCAAGAAAAAGCCATTCTTGCACCCACGCACGCACTCGTGGATATGGTAAATGACCGAATGTTGAAACTTCTACCAGGAGAGGAAAAAACATACGACAGCTCAGACTCAGTTGGTATTGCAGATGTCGACACAAACTTTAATGAGTCGTTGTACACAGCCGACTTTCTTAATAGCATTCGAATTGCCGGCATTCCACAACATACTTTGAAATTAAAAATAGGAGCTCCTGTTATGCTCATGAGGAACATAGACCAAACAGCGGGTTTATGCAACGGAACGAGGCTTCAAATACAAAGAATGGGAGTAAATATAATCGAAGCTAATATTATATCCGGAGGAAGTGTTGGTACGATTTGCGCGATCCCACGTATGATCCTGAGCCCTTCTGACTCTAAGATACCGTTTAAATTAATCCGTAGACAATTCCCGGTTGCACTCTGTTTCGCAATGACTATTAACAAAAGCCAAGGACAAACATTGACACAAGTAGGCATATTTCTACAACGACCAGTTTTCTCACATGGACAACTTTACGTGGCTGTATCAAGAGTAAAAACACGGAAGGGATTGAAAGTTCTTTGTTGCGATGAAGACGGAAAATATACAAAATCAACAACTAATGTTGTCTACAAAGAAGCTTTGTTTCGCATCAGATGCTGACTCACTAACATGTCTAGAGATTAACACTGACTATTCTGTCAAAGTGCAACAATATTGACTGCCATTTTACACTTCCTTAATTTTTTCCATACAAACAAGTTTGTCTTTGTTGTATCCTACGAAACTTTGGTTTATTTATATTTTTAATTTTTCAAAAGTTGTTGTATCCTACGTACACTTTACTTTGCTCTCGAGGTATGCATAATGTGCAGTTCAAATAACTTTATAGTTTGACCTAAATTTTTGACAGAACAATCAGCAACCAAACACCCACTTGGACAGCATACCAAACAACCCTTTATGACATAAAAGTAGCAACTGTTTTAATTTAAACTAAATAAGGTGAAAGTCATATTTTTTTAATCTTTTTTCTAACTCAACGTACTTTAAAAATAATTAGTTATGGCTTTCTCATTTTAGTTTGGCAGTCTTTGTTGTTGACATACAAAAAAGAGAGTGACACAGTTACTAATACTTTTTTGAAAAGAGTTGAGATAGACCATAGGCGTTTCATTGATGGCATACTCACTAATGTAGGGAGGAAGTTCCTTGAGGTTTATACATTAGTGTACGTAATGCAATCAGTAGTATCACAATTTGTGATTTTTCACATTTAAGGTGAAAATTCTGAAAATTAATTATTAATAAAATATAAAAAATATAATAAAATAAATACTAAAAATTTATGTCATATCAATAATATTTGTGACGTAAAATAATAAATTGTATAGTAGTTTATACTACTAATGATAATACATCCTTAATAAATATTTTCATAATATTATATCAAATGAATTTTCACACTTGAGGTGAAAATTCTGAAAATTAATTACTAATAAAATATATAATATATAATAAAATAAACACATAAAACTTATGTCATATTAATAATACTTATGACATAAAATAATAAATTGTATAATACTTTATACAACTAATGAAAATACATCATTAATAAGTATTTTTATAATATTATGTAGTAATTAATCAGTATCATCACAATTGAAAGTCATAAATACTACCTTTAACATATAATTATTAAAAAATTTAACAATGACATATATACTCCCATTAATACTTATTGAACAAAGAGAGAAATATGCTAAACAAAATAACAATTGAGCATTCACACCTGAGGTTTCTTTATTGAAAAAACTTATGCCTTGCCATTTAGATTTTAAAATATAAATACTTGGCATATACACTCCCCTTAATAGTGTTAACAATCAAGCATTCAATCGTGCTGTTTATTTATCGAAAAAATTATGAATTTGCATTTAATATATATGAAACCAAACACCCCCAACATTTATCAGATGGTTGAGGCACTGTGTGTGTGAAGGGCAGGTCTCGAGTTCGAGACCTGCAAGTGACAAATTTTAGTATTATTTTTTTGGAATTAGATTTTGATTAAAACTACAAACCAAACACCCCCAGTTCGAGAGTTCAGCCAAATTCGCACCGTAAATAAAACCAAACACCAAACAAATATAGTAACAGTCAAAATCAGAATCAAGTGCATAAAAAAGTTAAACAAATTCTACTGACAGATGAACAAGTATTCATTGAGTAAACTGAAACATTGCTATCCTTTCCCTAACTAAATCAGTAAACATAAAAAAAATCCAATAAACAATCAGTAACATCAGCAAGTAAATATTAACACAGATAAAACTGAAAAAAAAACTAGCACAGATAAAAAATCATATAAACGATCAGTAAACTTTTAACCAAACAGATAAAACTGAAAACAAGCATTAAACTACTAATACAGTTATAAAAAGGATTATATTTAGAGCAGGTAAATCAGATAAAACCAATGGGACAACACAGCAAGTCCAAAAGCAGTCTAGAACAGAAATCAATTCAGCAAGAGTGAACTACTACACTCGAAAGTTATACTACAGCCTCACAAACTACAAGCAGAAACATAACAAAAAAAACCAAGATTTTCGACAGTTGAAAAGTGGCAGCAATAATGAATGTAATCCCTCCTATCAGCATCATATTTCAAAGCAAATACAGTTGACAACAATCAAAACCAATATCAGTAGTTAAAACCAAATTAGTTAACCAACACTCATATCCTACAAAATCTAATATAATGCATACAAAATAGTGGTAAATTGACCCTATAAAAATAATAACCAGCAGACTAAATCCAGATAACAAATCGAATTTACTAAAACAAGCAGATTCATATCCAAAACCCTTTCAAACGCTGAATCAATTCCAAAGGATAAAACAACTTAACTAGAACAAAGCAACGATGCATCAATAATCAGCAATCCACCAAGCATAGAGTCATTTTAAAATCAGCAAGTCATATCCTACAAAATCTAATATAATGCATACAAAACAGTGGTAAATTGACCCTATAAAAATAAAAAGCAGCAGACTAAATCCAGATAACAAATCGAATTTACTAAAACAAGCAGATTCATATCCAAAACCCTTTCAAACGCTGAATCAATTCCAAAGGATAAAACAACTTTACTACAAAAGCATGAAATGTGCAAAAATGATGCAGGCAGCTTCAATAACAGTGTTGCGAGTGATGTGGATAGCAAGCTGCTTGATGGGTTTCTTAAATCGCCTGTTGGAGTTTTGTGTTTTTATAGTGTTGGTGTTAGTTAACCATTTGTGTATTTTCCAAATATGAAATGATAATTAAAAATCAACCTGTTGTTACTGAAATATATGTTTTTGTATAGAAAAGTAAGCTAGCCGATCCATTCTATCGTCTTGAGCATCAAGAAAAGGATTTAAAGAAAAAGAAAGAAGCAAAACCATTTCTGGTGCGACTTCAATTCAACGAGTATCTGATTATAGACATTTGGATGATTACTCTTTAAACAATTCCCTTCATTCCAGACTTAGAGTACGTACTTCTTTCACACAGACTTATAATTCATATATTAATGATCTCGGTGACTTTGTATTGGTTTACTTATCATAAAAAAACTATCTACCCTTTTAAGTTGTCTATTTTGGTAACCATAGTCTTTTATTGTTCCTGTTTAGTATTACAATAGGTGGGTGAAAGTTCTGGCCATATCAGCAGAAATGCTTTCAATTTTTTCCAGATTTGCTATCTATGTAATGGCTATGGTCGTAGCCACTGTTTGCCTCTTAATAATTAATATTGTGGTCTATTAATTTCATTTGCGATTTCTGTTTTGATTCAGTTGCAGTTACAGGTGCATGTATTTTCAAGGCATCTGCATGGGTTCATTTATTTTGAATTGCAGCCACAAAGTGATTCTATACATGCCCACAAATAACACACAGTATATAAGAAAAACGATAAAGTGGCTCATAATCATTCACATCTGATTAAGAAAAAGGGTTTAGCCATAAAGGAAACATGTCAAACGAGTTTAATGTTGTCCAAAATTATATGCTCTGAACCCGAGTCTAACGTCGGACTCAAGAACTTACACCCCTAAAAAAATTAATTAAACCACACTTCAAAAGCACCCAGATCCGAAGCATATTGCATCAGATCTTGATGTGGATAAGTTTTAGCAGACGTGAATAACGTAAGACCCACATATTGTTTTTTTACAAATAACCATTGCATAGTTTCTTTTGTATAAAATCACTGAAATTTTGTTTGCTTTTTCTACCATTGATTATTGGGCCCACAAATATGGAATTAGAGGCAGTTAACACGGCTTACCTTTAATCGAACAAAGTCTCAAAACTTCTACTAATCATCATCTTGAGCTTGGAAATAATCTTCGTTATCAGATTCCTCACTCCCTACAGAAAAACAATATATTCAAAACACATCAGTACAGGAAATCTCAAAATGAGACCATCACATCATCTTAGTTCAGTAAGTTTAAGATCAAAAAGCATTCCTCATTTTTATATGTTGAATCAAAGACTTGATTCAAACAGCTACATAATGTCCTACTTCTATTTTATCGTTTTAGTAATAACCAAATAAGATGAGATGCCCAAATCATGGTGCATACACTCGATAAACATATTCAATCATCATGGTTCAACTACTCCAGTAACTCATTCGAGATCACAAGGTTATGCGTTCTTGTCATGAACAAAAACTAACTACGTCCTACTAATAATACGTTATATAGCCCATAAAAAATTATTTCATTTTATATGAAAAGAATGCCAAGAGTCAATTATAGTTTTCGTGATTTTTTTTCATGTGTTTTTGCTGATGTTGTGCTTGGAGAAAAAAAACCCTATTACATAAGAACACAAAGAACGGTTTAAGGCCCTACCCTAAAAGCTCGAATTTTTTAAACAATTAATTGTCTTTAAAAAACATATTCCCCATTCTATAGTGTTTTTTAATCTGTATACTATGCAAACTAACTCATTCGGTGCTTGAGTTGATTCGAACTTAGCTTTAGATAAAAGCTGACAAATAAGAACAAAAAATGATTCGAGACACAACATATAATATCATAGAATACATATTAAAAAAAGCAAAAAAAATACAAACCTAAATACAACACCGAGAATTTCTGATACAACTTACAAAGTAAGACTTCTCTTCATCGAGAGGACAGCCCCGGTACAATCAGTCACCATCAATACATGTTTTAAAAACAAAAAAGAAAATAGTAAGATCGTTTACCGCTTGTGTGTAATGAAAAATAAACAGATCTATGTCATTCGTGCAAAAATTTGATTACTTGCAAGTAAAACTTATATTTCAGGTGATGGTCTCATTGCTGATAAAGGTGTTTTAGCTCGGAAACGTTTAAATCTATAGCCAAGATAATTAACAACATAATCAAATGCCCAGAAAAAACCACATAACGTACCAACAACATTGTACTTTTGATTCTTGAAATAAACATAATATGGTCTGTCCTTTTGCTTCTTTCCATTATCACCATCTGCTTGAACCTTCTTATTTTTTAGCCTACTAATGCTTTCATTACCTGGTCAAATTAACAGCGTTAAAATATCAGAAACAAATATGAAATAAAGGGTGTTAAAATATAAGAATCACAGAAGTTACATACCTCAGCTTGCTCCAGTCTCTTATTTAGCTATGCTGCCTGAACAATTACACAAGTCAAAAAGAAAGGAATTAATGCTTCTGATAGAAAATGAAGGCGTGAAAGATGTCCAGGTTATAATGGACCACTTTTTAGATTGGTTGTAAGTAGGCCACACCATCTATCCAACATTATACAGTAATCTACAATCTTTTTCCTATAGACCATGAGATACAAAAAACTACTTTAAATATGAAAACATAGATACTCTTGAAAGAAGAAAAACTACCCAGGAAACTATTTGAGTACTTTCTTCATACCCACAAGCTACAAAAGGCCATCATTACACAAACCTAAACAAATGACAAAAATGGCCAAAGAACATTCATCAAATCTATTGCAGTGTTTTGCCCATTAAACCATTAGACATAATGACAAGTTTCACTACCACTCAATTTACTTGATCCATCAATGAAGCTAAACAAACAAACCTAAACTTAGAAAATCAGTTACAAATTACAAAGTAAATGTGTTCCTTAAAAAAACAGATGATACTCTATGGGTCCGTTTGGTTCGCAAGTTTAATATACATGACATAGAAACCATGTAGTATTTTATATGGCTACCACTTGTAAAGACTTTATTTTACAATCCACTTATGTGTTTGGTTTGCTAATATGTTAGGCAACATATGATGCTATATAATAAGAAATTGACATATCTACCCTTCTTTACACATGACACTGGTCACCCTAGATCCACCATTTTGGTAGTCTTCTTCCACCAAACCATAAAAACAAAAAAATGCAGCAAAAACTATCTCATAGCTGCTTCAAAAAAGATCTATAACAACAATTTGTAAACTAGACATAACGTGGGTCTAAACATAACACTGTTATTTTGTAAACCAAAAATCCATTTCTTTGTCAACACAAACATCTTTTTTCATTAACAAACATTCATTTCTTTTTAAAAACATAAAGGAATCGTTGTTAGAAAGAGTTTGAGATGCTCGGATGAGATCTATACTTAAAATTAATGAACAAATGTTGAAGTTTTCTATAAACTAAAGATACCCATATAAAAAGGTAAAAAGGTATGAATCAATGGTGAGTAAGAAATATACCAATAACTGAAAATGGGAAATCATCTGTCGAAAGGGAAGGGAAGATGAACAAATTAGTCAGGAACAATAGGAAATAAAGGGAAGATGACAATGAGATAATGAAAGGAACACGTTGGGAAAGGGTTAAGAAATGTGAAGGGGATAATATTTTTTTATGGGTTAAGTGAGAAGAGAGGTTCGTGAATGTTCAACTTTTAATTTAATAAAATCTCTATTTACAAAATGTCCATTCACCAAATCACGTAACAATTTTACCACTATTTTCTCACTTATATTTGGGGTGGAGATCAGATCGGATCAACCGGGTTCGGGTCAATTCGGGTCGGATCAAAACCCAAAAAATTTATACTTGAACCCGAGTCTAATTAAAACTCGAGTCACTCGGTTCGGGTTAATTCGGGTCGGGTCAACTCGGGTTCAGGTCTACCCTACTATAAGGAAAAAGAATGAAAATTGGCTTATTTAAGTAATAATTCAATGAAAAATGTGTTATTCGAGTCGGGTCAAGTTGGGTTGGTCAGATTCGGGTCAAGTCGGCTCAAAGACAAAAAATATAAACCCGAGCCTAATTAGAACTCAGATCAACCCAAATTGGCCCAAATACGATTTTAGACCCAAATGACCCGACTATTTTTTAAATTAATATACATTATCAAATATTTATAATTTATAATTACATCTTATGTACAAGTCTTTTAAAAAACTTTTAAAAAAATAAAACAAGGTTTATAAAATAATAACTTTTAATTTTTAAACTACTAAATGTACAAGTCTTTTGTTGTTTCGTCGTGTATAATTTTTAAAACAGTTAATACAGATTCTATACTCTTACTTCAAAAGCCATACAATGTATAAAATTTGTTTTGGAATATACGATTTTAAACACCAATACTTTACTAAACAAAAAATGAAAACAATTAATACCCGTCAATCGGACATTACAAACAAACATTTTACCTGATAAAAATAAGCTAAACGGGAATTAGAAGTCATACCCGTCCATCGGACGGGTTTTGCCACTAGTATATATATATATATATATATATATATATATATATATATATATATATATATATATATATATATATATATATATATATATATATATATATATATATATATATATATATATATATATGTATATATATGTGTATATATATATATATATATATGTACTAGCGGCAAAACCCGTCCGATGGACGGGTATGACTTCTGATTTTCATTTAATTTTTTTATTTGGTAAATATTTATTTTTAAAATTATTTTTTAGTATAGCTGTCTTTTAATACATTATCAGTTGACATGACTTGTATTTGTTGTTTAAGTTTTTATTTATGAAAATAATTGTTTTTAGGTTTTTTAGTCGTGTACGTATTTGTTTGTGTTTTTTATGCATAGCGTTGATTATTCCATGTATTATTTAGTATTGTTATTTTTACTGTATGATTAGTTGGCATGGGTTTAAATATATGTTTTCAACCTGAACTCATAAAAGCATCCGTTATGAAAGGTCTAAAAATAGGTTCAAAAGACTTGAAGATGGTGACATGAAAATGTCGTAAATCTTATACCTCTTTACAGTTTAATGCATGTGTTGTGTAAAAGCATATAAAGTTTAAAAAATTTATACCATACTGGAAATATGTTTATTAATTCAAATGGTTTAAAACTTATTTACATGACATGAAAAATTCAACTCATAAAGCTTTATTATATTTTACCATAGTGGGTGACATAAGTTATGTTATATTTTTTCTTGGTTTTCATTATTTCTAAAAGTGTCACATTTATTCATGAAACATAAATTGAAATCGCAGTGTAGCATTCGCATGCAATTTTATAATATGAATTGAATTATTTGAACTTTTTCATGTAATTAAACTGATCACTTTGAGTTAGGAGATCGGAATCTTATACACACATAAATTATTGATATAATGTGTTTTTAAACAATATAAAGTACAAACACCCTCAAATGTAGTTACTTAAAATCTCTTTAAAGAACTAATAATTCACAAAGATATTAGCTAAATTATAAAATAGATAACGGTTCATTTTTAAAGCTTTTTATAACTCTTATTGATATAGATACAAATATTTGAAATACATATAAAATATAAAACATTGTATCCATTTTAATGCATGTATTGGCCATAAGATAAAACATCCATGATCAATATTTAATGGTCAAAAGTCAACAGGACCAATCCAATCCAACTAATGCATGATCGTCATACTCAAACGCTTAAGCAATGTTGGTCCATACTCATTGATCAAAAAGGAGGCTGGACTCGACAAAGGGTCGACATGCATAATCAAGACAAGACCTAAGAACATCAAAAAATAATGTATTACATACGATGATACTCTACAAATGCATCTTCATCTCTTTCAACATCATTATACTTTCTGTATGAGCAAAGTAAGCATGGTCGCTCAAGTACCCTCTTACTATTTGATCATAAAGAATACAGATTTCACTACGTTGGTTCCTTGGAAGTGAAGCATTCGTTTCTAGATAGCATTACGGAAACCCTACCAAAATTTCCTAATTTGATCTAGAATGGCTCTTTAGGGAATGCTAAACACATTGATAGCGTTGGTCCTGCTTCTCTCATAACATAACCCTGGAATTGGTATGCCTACATGATTACTATGAACACGTGAACACGTTTAGAAGAGTAGACATACATGATTATTAAGAACACGTGAACTCATTTAGAAGAGCGGAGTAAAACCACGTAAAACTAACACGTTTAAGAAAGTTAATGTTTCGTTTTTGGATGTTAAGAATGAAAAATTACAATGATTTTTTATTGTTTTGACATCCTCTCATGTTTTATTATGCTTGATTAACCAATTAATATCCATATGATTCAACTTTTAACTGAATTTTTTATGTGATCTAACAGGCAAATAACTAAAATCACTTTACGTGGTTACATAATTTTCTTTATTTAGGAATCATGTTTTTTTGTAAATAAAAACTATAAATCTGCTCTGTTTTTAGAGACGGAAAAAGTACACTAAAAGGGACCAAGTTGGCCTGTGCAGACCGTTAGGGTTACATGTCAAACAAACTATTTACTCGTCCAAGCTTAACATATGGGAATTTTCTCCTAACGGTTTCTTCAAACACTTACCCTAACAGTCCAACACCCAACATTAACTGACAACAAATCATGTTTATCAACCACACAAATGCAATCCGGATAATCAAAGTACCCATATTGAGGCTATAATGATCAAACCAAAAGCAATGATTGTTTTTCTAGCTGAAATAGTAATTAAAATACAGTGACCAATGTACCTTTGTATTTATCCACTTAAATTCTTATCCGAATTAGCATCCTCGTCGTCTTTTTCTCTTGTTTTTGCATTCTCAACATGTGGCCCATTCCAGAATCAGATTCTTCTTCAACCCAAATATAAAAAATATAAATAACACGGAAACTTGATAAAAGAACAACCTTCTTGCCATAAATTTAATAAATCAGCCTTTACGTCTCAAACTAAGCAGAAACAGTTTGGATATTCAAAACACTTCAAACTGTTTAAGAATAAGTAAAAACATCCTCATAATCCACAATCGACCCACAACATCCATGCTTCTATCTCAATCCGAGACTCTATTATATTCACATGGACAAAAGTGTTTTGGTGCAACTCATACCTAGCTCAGCCAAAAATTACCTTTTTTAACCCCTAACCTATAAAACACCCATCACCCAACCCACCTCACCAGCCTTTTGCCACCTCTAATCATGTTTCTAATTATGTTGAGTATACAAAAGATCTCTCCACCTAAATCTCCTCAAATGTCGATGCTATGCTTGTTTACATTTTTTGTTGGGCGGCCTTCGCTTATGAGTATTCAATTCATAAATTTAGTAACGGTTAATGAATTACGAACATCGTAATGTTTGTATATAGTAGGTAACAAACAAAAAGGAATGAATGGTAATATAATAAGAGGAAATAAAAGTTAATAAGTTACTATATTTTAGTAAAAAGTATATTCTTTAGTTCAAATTACTAAATGTGAAATAAATATTTTTTATACACTAAGTTGATCGTTAAATTAGTGTATATACCATCTCTATCACATAGGGTGTCCATTGTTTGGGTTTGACCCGCAAAGATAAAAAAACCGAACAGATTCGAACCCGAATTAGAATGGAACTGAAAATAGAATCCAGGTTTAATCCAGGTTGTGAGTCGTAACCAACCGAACTACGAATTCGGTTTTTGGGTTGGATACGGGTTTGACAATCGGACCTAAAAACATTTTTTCAAAAGTTATACGAATATATTTTTTTTATGTATTTATATATATATATATATATATATATATATATATATATATATATATATATATATATATATATATATATATATATATATATATATATATATATATATATATATAACGATTATAAAAATTTAATCTTAATATAAAAAACAATTTTTATACTTTTTCTAAATATTATATAATTTTTTTAGAACAATTTGGATAATTCGGGTTAATCGGGTCAACCCGAAAACTGAACCGAATTCAAATTTGATTTTCGGGTTGACCAATTTTTTTTACCCGAATAACCCGAACCAAATAAACCGAATAACCTGAATCAAAATATTTTTATACTCAAATAACCCGAACAAAATAAATATCTATGAATTAGTTTCAAACCATTCTTACTTGACCAGTCTACTCTTTCGATGCATATGAATGTACATTCGCATATAGTGATAGACGTGTTAAGAGGACCGAAACTAAGTTGATAACAAAACAATTGGACATGTTCCTGAGTATTACGGTAGTATATATAATGAGAAAATATCAATGGTCATTTTCAATCATACAATTGGCTAATCTCGAATATAGTATGTCAATAGCTCCAAGAGGAAATTAGATTAGTACTGTAACATGATTAAAAAAAAGAGTTACAGTACTTTCATATAGTGAACATTCATGGTTGGTTATTGATGAAGTATACCACTACTACTGCTAGAGATCCCCACAAATGTAATCCAGCATATAAGAGAGAGTTTGTTGCATCTGCTCAAATATAATGTACCGTGAGGTCAATAATTACAACTTTTGAGTGAGAACTTGCTTCTGAAGTAAGCGAACTTAATAAAGCTCATCAAAGCTATTAGTGCAATTATGATTGGTAACTGTCAGCTGTAGACTTAGATCTATCCAAAAAGAAATACATTTTAGTGCACTGAAACCTCGCCTCCAATCTGCTCTACGTGGCCTAATACAATGCATGGCATGTATTTTTGACTTTGGAGTTCAACCCATTTGACATGTTCCAATTTAGCTTAAAAATTGGTATTGACCTGTTTGAGAGAGACACAACCCAAACTGACCGTAATCTCTCTTTGTATGAGGACATTCTCATGGAAATGGAAGGGTGCTACTTATATATCATTTTCACTCGACATGATTCTCATTATATGACAGTCGATCTCCTAACATAATTGGGCCATCATATAGTCATTAATTTGAATTTGTAGCTGAAAAACAGCTAGATTCACTGCTGATCCATCTAGATTTAATAATTCTTGGCTTAAGGTTCTGAAATAATAATACTTAAGCAAACTTGAACTCAATTTATTGATACTATTCTACAGGTATAATACCCAAGAAACTGTTACTCACCAAACAATGAAGGCCTTACACACAAATTTGATATCTCCTAAATTAGACTACTTAGAAACCACATATATTTTTTGAGCTAAAAAAAACCCTACTACATAAAGGATTCATTTTACACTACTACATAAAGGTAAAGCAAAAAAACCTTTAGGCGACTTTTCCAAAGAGGTGGCTGCAAGTTTCCATATATTGTAAAGCAAAGCGTTCTCGCTGAAATATCCAAGAGCTTTAACAAATTTCATGTGCAAGTTGCCATATATCCAAGAGAAAGTGGATGGAAAAGGCAGCACTCCTTTCATGATGTCAGATTCTTATTTCTCCATTATTAATTGTAGCACCAGAGATTTTAATTCATCCATTTCAGTTATAACGTCCTTCAAATAAGCCTCTTTACTCTCTAACTCGAGTGTGCAAGAATTCAAGTCTGCGACCATCTTTTTCATCTTAGAGCTCCATTCAACTTCTTTGACCTGACTGTGATGAGCATGTTCTTTATGAATCTGCTCTAACGTAATAATCTTTTCCTGAAGCTTTGCGATGATAGAAGACGAATTGCACTCTATACTTTCCTCGAGAGAAACCGAATCTCGGTTTTCTTCTTCCAACTTTCAATTTTACATTCCATTTTCTGAATAACACACTCATTCTCAGTGAACGACCTTTCCAAATTCCCAATATCTTCTTTGTTATCAGCCAGATGTTTATCTTTCTCGACATATGATACCAACTCCTAGTTTCTGTTCCTCCAACTTGCCAATTTTACCTTCCATTTCCTGAATAGCAAACACTTTTTTAGCGAATGACTTCTCCAACTTCCAAATATCTTCTTCGTTCTTATTGGCCAGAGCTTTAGTTTTCTCAACAGATCATACCAACTCTCAGTTTTTTCTAACCTTTTGTATCACTCTGCGCCTCATCATAAAAATATGTTAATTTTAAAAGTGAAATTCAAAAATACATCTGGTATTATATCTATTGTATTTAAAAGGTATTGAACGAATATTATTCACCTTCAGTCTGAATTTCAGGCGATTTATCATTTGTCGATAAGCGACCATCAGAACATTCTTGTTACATGTCGTTATAAGTGATAGCTGAACCCGTCAGCATGATCAAGCAATGGATGCGCCACATTACCTCTAGTTGATATCAACAGTTTTTAACACTAAATTGATTGTGTATATTTTGTCACGACACCATTAGTCATTTCTTTTAATATCCTTTACCTTTTGCAACTTTCGACCACATATAAAAGTGAAGTTATAACTTTTGTAGAGTAGTCCAAAAATGAATACAATAATAAAACTTGTAAGAGTTTCATGTTCATTTGAATATGCTTCTCATAAGGACCTCTTTTTTGGTTACATTTTGACCTATTGGTTTTAATTTTATTTTATACTTTATGACAATGTAGGCCATTTAATAGGTTGAATTAGGTTAGTATTATCCCTAAGGGTCAAATGGTTAAGAAATGGTCGAAAGGGCTAAACGGGGTGAAAGCCATCTGAAAGGTGCTTGAATCAATTATCAAGTAGTCAAGTTGACTAAGTCAACCTATACAGATTCGACTCTTTTTGTAACTTTAACCAACATGCCCGGGTCCAGACTCACCACCCATTTTGTCATGACTAACTATATATATGGCAAATATGCAGTGATTTACCTGCGATAACGTTAACAACCTTAGAAAACACAAAATCAGATTTGGTAGATCTGAGTTACTTTTCAAGACACTCCAATTCCGGCTTATACTTCTGTTGTCGCCAAATTTACCCTCATTGTTGCTATTTCGAAATAGGGAAATGCATGCAACCAACATTAGTAATAAATATCTTACTGATTTCAAAACGGGACAAAAAATAGCATAGATTTTAACCTCCGGTTCACCAATGTTAACGGTTTTGGCCATAGCTTCATCTTCAGAAATTGGTGTTCGGCATCATCTATAATTGCATACAACATCAGATGGATAGTGACATGAGCACAAAGGACTCTTTGTATGGTAGTTATGGAATAATAAAAGGAGCAATGTAAGCAGTCTAGGATATGCTTCCACTACAATAGTATCATTTATTTTTTAAGGATCGGACTACTGCTTGAAATTCAGTCTTGTTAACTACCGATTCACAAAAAAAACAATTTTGCATTTACAAATTAGCATGGGGCGTACTCCTATATGTATGATAAAACTTATAAAATTCAAATGTCAAAGTTTCTGTAGTAAAATAAGAAACCATAGGTGCCCGGAATCTGAAGCACATTTTGATCTTTTATTAACTTTGTCTAAATTGTGATACACATTCATGGAATTTTAGAACAAATTTTGTCTAAGGGTTGCAACTCACATGTGCCTCATGAACAACACGATTTAGCTAATCAGTAAAAGGCATCAATCTTGCGCTCCACCAGTATCCTTAACTTTCTTATTGACCTGTATCGGAACAAATAGCAATTATTACTGTATTAAAAAGGCTGAAAGTTGCCAGAGTATTTTTAAGTTAATACATATTGTTTGTTTTTAACGTGTAGTTTATTATTATCACAATATAGTTTTCTATATATTCATACATAGAATTATCAAAAGTATTTGTGTCAGTCTAACCCTTACCAAGGTTACCCTACTGATATGATCTTAATAACATAAGGAATGATGTCACTGGCAAGAGGAGATAATACTCATGGGCCAATCTAGACCGATAACTATAATGGTGATTGGTCGTCAAGGTACTCAACTTTGGTTAGTGATCATATAGATTAAAACTAATAGCTACTATACATATCTGAACAGGTTTAAGTCGTATAAAGTAAATTCAAATGCATAAACTTTTTAAGCTACTCATAAGATTTTATCGACATCATCGCTCATGTTTAGAGACATTTGACCAGCTTGATGTGTAAAGTACTCAAGGTCCTCAACCAACTGTTATGGGGTAATAATAATAATCATCATCAATATCTACCATTAGTTAATCGAGACTAAAAGAACTTTGCTGGTCATGAAATGGTAAGAAATAATAATGTAGACATATGAATCTAATATTTCTTAGGTGTCATTTAAGCAGAGTTAAAGTTCAAATGTGTCTTTGTTCAATATTTATGATTTAAAATAAAAAAAAATATGCCAATGGTGCATTTCCAGAAGCTATAAAATGTAGTAGTTTCTTACCAATATCTTACAACTCAGTAGCTAACTATAGGTGTAGTGGATATACAGTCACGTAACCTTGGCTGCATATGAATGATATTTCTATTAATTCTTAAATTCTTGATATTGGGATTCAAATAGTAATAAAATACTAAGACCTGCGGATAAGTGAAGTGTACCTGTGACAACATAGAACATGGTTAAATGTTAACACATAAGTGAGAAATTGTATCATTAATACTGGCGCATTTATTATAGCTACAATTATGACTTTCCAGCCAATTTTTTCGAAAGTCACCTGTAATGTATGTGTGTATTCATCTAACAGAACAGATAATGCATCAGCAACCATTCACACATTATAATTAAGCTCATGATCATTGCGAACACACTAATCCCGTGCATTTTTAGGATCATGCAGGGCAATCAAGGTGCTAATAAGAAGAACGAATAAATCCCCTCATAAGCCAATTGATACGCATGGAGACATGCGTATTTAGGGTAGGTTAAGTTTAGTAATTTTGTGTCAAGTAACCCTTCTTCTTTCATACCGCCGTAAGTTTTCCGACAGCCTTCTTTTTCGGCCAAAAAAATCAGCAAACATTAAAGCTAAAAACAACACATTCCATAGGAATATTGACAATCTGATCACTGACATAAATTCTAAAAAAACTACCTTCCTTTTCTCTTAAGCTCGGATGTGATGAAATTTTAATTGAAGATATCTGACTGCCTTACCTCCCCAATCCTGCATCATCCACCGATTAGCCTGTACATTGTAAAATACGATATAACTTCAATGACATGCCTTAACATTTGAGGTCAAACGTATCACTTTCTGATTCAAATTGATAAATTCATTGCTCATCCCATGGGCGGGCTAGCTTCATAACATCCTTTCTGAATATGTATCATGTACATATATGAGGATATACGATCATTTGAATATCCGAGAATGAATAAGTATGAAAGTGGGATACCTTTTTTCTACATACACAAAATATCAGCCATTGTGCAAATTGGTTATGTTTTACAATAACCAACGATGGTCCATTTTTCCTTACAATAACCAACGATGGTCCATTTTTCCTAATCACCTTCAATCTCTTTCCCAAAGTGCAAAGAACAGACTTATCAAGTTTTTCGGGGATGTAGTCCGTCAACTGAACCTGTAAAAGGACTACACGAATGATGGTTTTCCAATATAAGGCAGATCCAAGTCAACCTGAATGTCCTATATGGTAATCGAAAGTCATATACATTCATAACTATATAACCAAAAAAATCAGGCAATTTGAATGAAGCAATTGTCTTTGTTGAGGGCAGTGAAAGAAGCTAAATATGTTGAAACTATATTTAGCTGAATCACCATGTTTTCCTGGCATTTTATCATTTTGAAATGGGCTAATAGTTAGCATACAGATTGTTAATGGCAGTTTGCCCTGAAATGTATAATGCGGAAAACCCAAATAGAGAGCGCAAAATATATTATGGAAATAGGGATATGATGTGTTCAAACACAAACGCCTTAGCCACTATACCAAATTATATTATAGTGCCCTTTTTACCTGTTGAGATCACCTAAGCTGACTCGTAGAGGATTCCATTGGCATATATGTAAAAATCCACATTTACCCTCTGTTCATGTATAGGGATGCTTGAGAAGAGACGGTTGACCCATTTACGGCAACCTGCGTTTTCTGTCATCAAGTATGTTTGCATAGGCCTCTGGAAGACCAGATCTTTTTCTACCTGTAACTATTACTTTCTCTCAGAGCTTCCAAGATTGCGCCTCAAAGTTATGCATATTTTAAAGTAGCTTAATCAGTGCCTCCAAGTTCTGCCTTTAATAAACCTAAAGAAGCATGTCTTACCTGTTAACGTAGCCAAGATGGTTTTCTTGGAGGTAATATGTTTGTGTCATCCATGATCTCAACCAAAAAAGGGATATGCGACACCAAGAAGAAATCCGAGTTATAAACAATGTTCTTTGTAGAGTTAGGTGGGTGACCCTGCTGCTTCTTGATAGCTATCTTAAGATCATTAGCTGATGTAGATCTCGACAAAGCCACATATAGCTGGCTAGACCATCGTAGAGCAGAATCTTCATGACGGACAACAGGAGTTTGAGGTATTGTGAAACAAAGTTTGAGGGGGCGGTGGAGTAAATGTTTTATTTTTCTTTTGGATCAATTTATATGCGTAGGTTTGTGTCTCGCTTCTTTCAATTTATATTTTAGTAGAAGTAAAAACATGGACACGTCAAAACTGGCCATGTTGGTAAATTATAGATTATGTACTGTTGAAATGCGTGTGTTTTTTTATTTGTTTTGTGTGTAGAGCTTAACACCATTGTATTTACAATGCCGTAAAGAAAATTCTGCTTCAAGAGCAAAAGGTTGTTGTAACGGGTCTATAGAAATAAGCGTTATCCTTTATGATGAAAACAAACAAAGAAAAAAATATTATGCTGAGAATTAATGGAAAAGGAAAGCTAAGATGTATTCATGAATGATAACAAACCACTAACATAAATGAATAGACGGGAAATAAATTACTTTTAGTTTATGTTATCTTCGCTCATGTCTCTCATTTGTTCCTGCATTTCCCTGAAAATATATAAACCAACTACATAACATACATTCATAACTTGATAATAGCAAATATTGCAACACCAGTAACATGAAAGATAAAAACCTGATGTGGTCATCTAATATATTTTCTTCCATAGAAAGCTTTTGAACTTGTGCCTGCAGCCAAACGACAAAAATGTTATATTACAGGTAGCAATTTTTTTCCACTACTGACAAATGAGCCGATTCAGGTAGTGTTTTGTATCTGAGGGGTGGAATTGGTGAATTACAATTGGTGAATTACAAATATATCTAAAATCAAACGGATCAAAAGGGTTGAACATCACCTGATCTCAGAGGTGTATTTTAGTGGTTAAACTCTCAAATCATCATTCAAAATTTAATTAGTATTGTAATAAACTAATAACACAACTTTTGTATAAGTACATAAACTTTTTTTCTATATAAATTTGATCATAAAGTGCAAAGGGCAATCCAATCCTTTTTGTTCCAGCCCCACAAAAATACTTGACACGTCACCGATTACCCAACCCGCCTGACCCACCCAATTCGCCACCTTCAATAAGTAAACACTACATTACTGCAATGAGAGCGATATCCACGTCTGCACACCTATAACATGGAGATATCATTCTCCAATTCTCCGGACTTTGAATCATCAAGACATGTACACATATAATACAAAATTTAACATAAGTTCAAACTGAATTTAGCACCTTATTTGCAATGCGTACAATGTAAAAACATGCAAAGCAAAAAACTTACTACCAGCAGATTATATTTTTGAGTTTTTCAATCAAACCAATTCCTTTGAGAACAGTTGTTATATCATATATCCGCCTCTTCTGCACCTGTTACATCAAATCTCTTTAGTATGTATCGCAAATAAAAAATACATGTGAACTATTTGTTCTTCAAAAAGAAAAGAAAATAGTAGTACATCCAAGGTTTCTTCAGCATTAATCAGATCAAGAACGCCATCTTCAGCATGTTTAAGGAGGTTGCTGATTTTTTTGTCAAAAGGCCTGAAAGGTTCAATCAATAATTCCGTTCATACATACAGTAAGAACCTTTTAACTGCCAGTAATAGTTCAAATCATGAGCATCACATTGCTAAACATACTGGTAGAGCTTAGCACTTTTAACAAAGCATTTTTATATAAAGAAGATACAAACCTCAATATGATGATGTTGCTCTTAACACCCTCGACTTACACCTTCATTACAGACTCGCTATAGCATCAAAGAAAAAACGATTCAGATGGTGATCATAGGAAATAAAAAGTGTATCTACCTTGAATGAAGCTTTTGAAAAAGGGCATATAGGTCATGTGGCCCTATCCATGAATTTACTAAAGCCGAGCAAGGAATGTAAACAATAGAGCATAACGAATCATGAATATTAGGGCTTATAATGGCGATCATACAAAAAACGGGTATCTACCTTGAATGAAGCTTGGGAAAATAGGGCATTAGGGTTTTATGTCTGGTTTTTTACGTGTGTTTATCTATACGATATAACACAGGATAAGTTATATTTTTGTAAAATTCGGTAATTTATTAAACTGTGTTTGCATATTTTGTATGTTATATAAAATTCGGTATTTATGAAACTATGTTTACATATTTTGACTTTTAAGTTATAATCGATAAGGTTATGTTGGTCTAGTGGTTTTGGCGTATAACTAATATAGCATCATCCCACGTTCAAATCTTGCAAGGATGTTTTTTTATTAGTAAAACACGAAATATATAAAATACCAGCTGATTTTAATATAAAATACGAAATATAAAAGAAATATTTACAAAAATAAACTTTCTAAAATTGTGAGAAAAATGATGACGTGGATTAATAGATGCTTATGTGGCATATCCCTCCTCTTATATATAATGTAGAGATATACATATATATATATATATATATATATATATATATATATATATATATATATATATATATATATATATATATATATATATATATATATATATATATATATATATATATATATATATATATATATATATATATATATATATATATATATATATATATATATATATATATATATACACACTAGCCTTTAGCCCCGTCCGGTGGACGGGCTAGTTTTGAGTATATATTTTTAATGAAAATTGAATTTATGTGTGTTTGTATTAGAAGTTTAGTATATGTAGTGTTAGTTATGGCACTGATATTTTAATAATGTAACATAGAATAGATAAAAATAATGTAGTTTAAGATATTTTATTTATTTAAGAATATTATGAGTTAATTGAATTTGCATACGTTAATGTTATGAATAAGTTTGTTACATTAAATTTTTTTAGAATTTTAATAATATTGTATAAATATTTTATGTATTTTTGAATTTTATGAGGTAAAATTTTTTGTATATGTTAATTTTATAAATAACGTTTTTACATTAATTTTTTTGAAATTAATATTATTGTTGTGCATTTTTATAAAAATTTGTATTTAAGGCATTGTTTCACCATCCTTCCTTATATATTTTTATAAAATTTGTATTTAAGACATCATTTGTAATTCCTATATATATTTTATAGAATTTTGTATTTAAGGCATCATTTGTAATTCCTATTTTATTTTTGAAGCTTTATGGAATCATTTTATAGAGTTTTGTATTAAAGGCATTGTTTCACCATCCTTCCTCATATTTTTTATAGAATTTTTTATTTAAGGTATCACTTGTAATTCCTATATATATTTTTATAGAATTTTGTATTTAAGGCATCATTTATAATTCCTATTTTATTTATGAAGCATTTATGGAATCATTTGTATAGAATTTTGTATTTAAGGCATTGTTTCACCATCCTTTCTTATATATTTTTATAGAATTTTGTATTTAAGGCATCATTTGTAATTTCTACATATATATTGATAGAATTTTGTATTTAAGGCATCATTGTAATTCTTATTTTATTTTTGAAGCATTTTACGGAATCATTTTTATAGAATTTTGTATTTAAGGCATTGTTTCACCATCCTTCCTTACATATTTCAATAGAATTTTGTATTTAAGGCATCATTTGTAATTCCTATTTTCCTTTTAAAGCATTTTATAGAAACCCTTTAATAAATTACATGTGTCATTTTTATAGAATTTTGTATTTATGGAATTGTTTCACCATCCTTCCTATATAAGGGTTTTTGATTTGATTTTGATTTGATTTGATTTGATATATATATATATATATATATATATATATATATATATATATATATATATATATATATATATATATATATATATATATATATATATATATATATATATATATATATAATATATATATATATATATATATATATATATATATATATATATATATATATATATATATAGGGGAGAGTTAAAATAAAAAGACTTTTTTTGGTGAGAAGGATAAGAAGGATTTTCAGCCATTGATTTAAAATCAATGGATAAGATCAATCCATATTTCTAACTAACTAACTAACTAACTAACTAACCACCAAAACATGATTTTTAGAAAGTCTTCAAAAAATTCTGAAAAAATTCCAAATTGTCGGATTTGTTGGTGCATAAAAATTTGTGAATAAACGTTTTTTAATTTTGAGTTTTTTACGTTTTTCTGATGCACAAAAAACAAAATTTGATGCACAAACACGTGAATTTTGGTGTTCAAAATTTTTTTCATTCACAAAATTTTCAATTTATTATAGTTTGATGCGGAATTATATTCTAAAGCTAAAAGTCAAAAGAAGTTGGGCATAAAAATGAATTGTTGATGCACAAAAAAACCTAAAAACGTAAAAGAAAACGTTTTTGTGCATCAAAATTCCTTTTTTGTGCATTAAAAAAGCGTAAAAAATTTCGAATTAAAAAAACTTTTTTTACAAAAGTTTTTTGCACCAACATACCTAATCTACTGGAATTTTTTCATAATTTTTGAAGAACTTAAAAAAAACATGTTTAGATGGTTAGTTAGTTAGTTAGTTAGTTTGTTAGGATTGTGATTTAATCTCATCCATTGATTTTAAATCAATGGTTGAAAATCCTTCTTATCCTTCTCATAAAAAAAAGTCTTTTTATTTGATCTCTCCCCTATATATATATATATATATATATATATATATATATATATATATATATATATATATATATATATATATATATATATATATATATATATATATATATATATATATATATATATATATATATATATATATATATATATATATATATATATATATATATATATATATATATATATATATATATATATATATATATATATATATATATATATATATATATATATATATATATATATATATATATATATATATATATACATATACATATACATATATATATATATATATATATATATATATATATATATATATATATATATATATATATATATATATATATATATATATATATATATATATATATATATATATATATATATATATATATATATATATATATATACTAGTTGCAAAACCCGTCCGATGGACGGGTATGACTTTTTATTGTCGTTTAACTTTTTCATTTATTAAATATTTATTTGTAATGTCCGGTTGACGAGTATTACTTCTGATTGTTGTTTAACCTTTTTTTTTATTTGGTAAATATTTGTTTGTAATTTTTTTAGTATAATTGTCTTTTAATGCGTAATTAGTCGTGATAACTTGTATTTGTTGTTTAAGTTTGTTATTTACCGAATAAATTGTTAATGGTCGTCTTGTTATAGAAAAATTCGTTAATTAATCGTTGAATAGAGAGCTGAAATAACGGGATTTTTTCAAAGCCGGACGACTACCTAATGTGCCCGGTCTAAAAAAAACACGCATGCCTACTTTCCTATTGCAACTACCACAAAACTTTTTTAGTTGTAAAATTTTAATGAGCTGACACTCGGGCAAAAATGGGCAAACAGTGTTATAAATGCACATGAAGACATATTGTTGTCTTGATGTTCTGATGTTCATTATCATATAGATCAGTCGTTAATTTCGCAATTGATTCTGTGTCGTGACATCTTTTTTCAACACTACATTACAAACTACATAATGATCATCGCGTAATGCATTGACTTACATTATCCGTCTACTATTTTTTCTCAAGTTGTCATCGTTTGTATGATAATTTATGCACCCACTTTGGACGAATTTAAACCTCTTTTTTGATAATAAATATTGCATATATATCCCTCCAAAAGTGAATAATTGCATATATATCTGTTGTACACGTTTAACCCATTTATTTATATGTTGTCAATAAAGGTGGCAAAACGGGCGGGCCGGGTGAGCTCGGGCCGCGGGCCAAACGGACGCGTACTCAAGCGGCCACAGGCTAAAACGGGCACGGGCCCATCAAACGGGCTCTCTTAAAAAAAATCCAAATACTTTTTTTATAGTCGTACCGATGAGTCATTATATTGAATTAGTATGCGACATATATCGAGTCTGAACATTCTCTAAAGAATTCAAACATATGAGGATGCTTCTGGAATACTTAGAGATGAGTACTCATAAGTCATAACTGAAATCTTAAACCAACTATAATGTAAAATTATTTCATTTGATATTCTTCCTTGGCTTCTAAAATTTCCAAAGTAATAAGGAAAGTCATAAATAAAAGAAAAGATGGTTAAGGATCTTTTTTCATAGGACAAAGAACTTCAACATGCAGACACAACTTAATCATAGAAAAAAATTGTGTTCTAAAACTATTAGATCAAATATAATGTAACATGCTCATGTAGTAACACATACCGCTAATTGGGCAACAATGTCAAGCTTTTGCTTGAGTTCAAACCATGATCTGATTTTAGTTGCTACTGGATGATCCACATCTATCCAATATCACCATGAACTCTTCTTGCTGCAAAAGGAAATCATAGACCATTAGATCTGTTATGTAACATTATTTAAGAGTAATATTTGACTCTTGTTAATTAAATAAACACAAAGTTTATCTAAAAAACAAACGTCGCATAAATTGGCACATACTTTTTTTAATACGTAATTTTATCACACAACCAAATTTGATCCAACTGAAAGTGACTAAAACCAAAACACAATAATAGTAAAAACAATTAAGGAACTACAACTTTTAAGCTGAACTAACAAAATTCATCATATAATTACAGCTGGTTAAAGATACCGACCTCTGTGAACCAACATCGGTCGACACATCTTCTAATTCAGATATATTTGTGACTCGTTGTAATTCATCAGTTAACTTTGTTGACGTACCAATGATCGTCAGTCACGTGTTGTTATTTTTCATATGGTGAATTCTTAGTATGCCTTATAATAGTTGATGAGGTAGGACCCATAAAGATCGTTGAACAGGTCGATCGCTGCTCCCACCAAGATACCCTTATATTCAACATGGTATGCATGCCATAGATAGGTCGGCCCAAACGGTTTTGACTCGAAATACCATTAAATTAGCTACGCTTCCTGCGTTGCAATGGGCTATACTTAGACTTGGAAAATTGGTGATTCAAGCAGCCATGTTTAGCTCTTGCGTTGTTGTATTATTACGTTTACTACTACCATTTAATTTATAGCTAAAAAGGGAAAATGGTCAAAAGCATCTCGTTTTGTCCTCTAATTGCAATGGGCTGGACTCTAGGATTAATACAACGGAAAATGGTCAAAAGCATCTCAGTTAGAGGCACATTACGCATCATTTAGTTCATGAATACCCTCTTATATCTAGGCTAGAAGTGACAAGTGTAATTTCATGCTATCTTATAGATATAAAGAAAAGTATATGCATATATGACCTCTGCGAAACCTTTAACTTCAATATTCAGCTAGTTATGGGAAGCACGTAGGGTGTACCGTCCTGCACCAAATAAGTTGCAAAAAAATTGTGAAATTAGCCATCATTCAAAAACTAAACCGAAATATATAGACTTTATATATGTACATATAGAGAGAGAGGCAAGTTTTCTTCTGAACCAGCCATTGGTTAATCCAAGTTACCAATCTCGTCCTCTTCATATTCTTCCTGTCACAGTTTTAAGTATTCACAATGTTACTTCAAATTTAACATTTTATTTTGCCAATATCCAAGCTAAAAAGGTACGTCTTTACCATTGTTGTTGCAAGTTTTATATTCGTATACTTTTAGCTTCGTTATTGCCAAGTGGTCTCAGCGTGTATGTATGTGCGCATTTGGACAAATGGATTCTATTTCTTGATTATTTAGGTTCATGCAAATAATAGATTAATATTTTGTTCAGGTTATTTAAATAAATCACTTTGAAAAGACACATCCAAACGCCCTATTAGACTTGGTATCAAGATGGTCACTGGCAATTCTTAGATTCAATTTTCCTATTTGCTTACACTGTATCGTTACAGAACCTAGATTTTGCTAAACCAAAGGGTATGTGACAATGAGACAATCATTTAGAGTTAGAATCTTGTTATCTAAATGGCATATTTACGACACTTGCAGTTACATAGATGGTCCCTGTCTCTAAAGGGTTGTGATGAGTTTTAAAGGGCATTTACCATTATATAAAATTAACAATGACAACTTCAGCCCATTTACTTAGAATGTGCCACTTTGGGTTATATTATTCAATGGGCGATGTTACTTGCATGGGTGTTTGGAGTTGAATCAGCTGCAAGGAGAACAACTTTGTGTGAAGAAGAAAAGAGAGATGACTATACATACAAATCCAGCTGGTTCGTCAGGTTCTCCGATTTAAATATATCCAATGGATGACATCAGATGTATGGGGTTGCTTAAAGTAAAAGCTTTTTAAGTTAATTACCATTAGAATCATAAATTTTTTGTTTGATCAACCATTTATATAAAAGATTACTTAAACACCTGTTTCAACTATATATAAGTGAAAAAAGAGAAGAAAAATTTGTGCAGCTTACTTGAGACATATATTTGTGTCATTTTTCTTGAAATTTATGAAATTAAGAATAAGGTGCTTAGACGGTTACATCTTGAAAGGTATAAAAGACTAAAGTCTATGTTACCCGAGTGTTGGAGCATTCTGAGAATAAAGATGCGACATATCAGGAGTAGAGTTGCGGTGTTTAGGCTTAAAATTCTCCCAACTATAGCTTCTGATAGAGACTTATTTACCTTCCATGTCTTTAATCTAACTGCATTTGTTGTACCATATTGTATTATCTTTGCCAAGGTTCCCGATGCTTACTCATAAGAATCCACTTTGTAGCGAAACACAACAATCTCCTATTAGAATAAGAAAGTATTATAAGTATATCAGTATCTTGATCTCTTTTGTAATGAGAAATTAAAATATAATGTTTTTTTAAGATTGTCACTATTGGATTATCGACTTATCTACTGTTGCAAGGTTTCCTTTGTCCATAAACATAAACACCACAGGTTTGTTAAATATGTTTATTCACATGTTATTTGATACATCTGGAATGTATGCAGCCAATAACCCATTAAACATTACTACTCGGTAGAGCTAAGTTGGCAGTGAAAATAAACAAACAATGAAGTTGCAAAAATCACAATAACATAACAATAACATAACAATAACATAACAATAACATAACAATAACATAACAATAACATACATTTTATGTCAACTATGTAAGACCTGGAGAACTTAAATCTGATGGTTTCATATTATTTTTGACCATTTTGCAGGCTTATACATAAGGGAATTTTGAATATCGTTGGTTCCGAACCAAGTGGCAATAGTGGTGACTAATGATATACATGCACTTTCACTTGATGCACATTCGCTTCTTTGGTCAATGGAAGCAAAGAAAACTTTGGTTTGTAGAATCAAGAGCTCGTCGCTACTTATATGCCAAGTCTCTTAAACACTTAGCATGTGAATTTAGAATACCGAGGGACCTAACACAATGCACATAAAGACCTTTTGCATACTGGATAATTGGCTTTTGTAATCTTTAGTCATCCTTAATTAGTAAGCTGAAAAGTTTGGCAAAAGACAGTTAAACTTGTCGGATTTGGGAAATATAGGTTCGCATAGCACATCATCCAACTTGACAGTAATATATTTAGGAAGAATTAGTCTCAAGGTGTCGAAATTCAATGTGAAATTGCAGTTTAATCCAGGCATATAATAACAACGCGTAAGTAATATGTTCAAAATTTTATACCTTGACAACCACCTGACATGGTTTCATTCAGACCTAGGGAAACACAAACATAACCATTTTTAGTCTAACGCTTTCATCATTCCTCTAAACCATCAGAAGAACTCGTGTTATGGCAATTCTCCTATACTATTTGCATCACACACAAGATCTGGAGAACTGACTGCATAGGAATGTCATCTTATACAATATCTACTATAAGAAGATCCTTCCTGCAAGACAAGTACGTCTTGAAGCATGTATTAAAATTCAGAAACAATAGCCTCCAATGATAAAAAAATCCCATGTAAAACAAAGCATTAGTTAAGCAAATTACATGGATTAATTAAATGAAGGACAACATAAGATATATCGTATCACCTTCTTGTACTCCCACTGAAACCTGAAAGAGGAATAGCCAAGTGTTGTAATGCATAATCACTTTATCAATGAATACCTTCACTTTTAGAGGCCGCAAAAACGAACAATGAGGGATTAATGGGTTAATTTAGGTTATGTTTTTTCAACTGAATTCAGTAAGAACTTAAAATTGAGCACAAAAAATAACACCCTTAGCTGCTAAAATAAAGCGACTATCCTGGCCTCTTTCGTATCGCTGAAAGCCTACTTGGGTTAGACAAAGTAAGAATAAATAAGCATACTAACTGTGAAATAAATGTATCCGCAAGCAGCATACTACATAATCTAAAATTACAAAGAACCTTCATTAAGGTTGACTGGGAAGCCAACCTCCCAGGGCCAATACCTTGTTGCAAGGAGGAACTACCGTCTGCTCGCCTTTTTTTAACTCCAAAACCACCACATTCAGGACGCTAGTTTGCCCAACAGAATTTAAAGAAACCCCATCTGTAATAAACAAACCAAAAAGCTTAGAATTATTTAAAACAAACGCCCAAGGCAAATAAAACTATGCTATAACAGTTTAAAGGATTAACATGTTCATTGTTTTCTTTACTAAATCATTGAGGGTATAATCATATGCTAATAGAATATAGTACATAAAAAGTGAAACCTTAGTTCAATTTCTTCAGCAGTTATAAAGCCAGCCACTTCTTTCAGCCTTGAGCCTTCCAGTATATCTATTGGTGTTCCAGTATCCTTCACACGTAGCCTCCAGGCATACCTGTCATGTACTACAGTCGTAGCTATAATTAGCTGTATAAGAAAACAAACAATTAGAATCACGTATATTAAAACAAAGAAGAGAACAACCTCATAGATGTTACATGTAGATCAAACTCAGTGAATGAATGATATTAGGGTTTGTGGAGACATAATCGTTAGAAAATAGAGAAAGAATGGTATCGTTTTTTTTTTGTGGTTTACAGCTCTCGCACTTGATTTAATATCATAAGAATAAGACGCATGAATTAATCGAATGAATGGAAGAGTAGGAGAGGCCATTCTGTTTCTATGCGTTTATGTATGTTGAGTTACAACATCTTAACAAAAAATTGAGTTGGCCTAGTGGTTAGGCACATGCCTCTTGATATATCACAAGATTGCACCTGGTCATAAGTTCGATTCTTGCAAGGCTGATAGTTTTTAGTACAATTACTTTTAGCAAAACTAATATACAAATTTAAAAAAAAAATACAAAAATAAAATACGAAAATTCGAAAAGTAAAAAAAAAAATTACAAAAATAAAATTCGAAAAAACGGAAAGTCATAAAAATAATAAAAAATAAAATAAAAATTATGGGAAGGTGATGACGTGGATATGATGTGGCATACCCCTCCTCTTATATATAATGTAGATATATATATATATATATATATATATATATATATATATATATATATATATATATATATATATATATATATATATATATACTAGTGGCAAAACCCGTCCGATGGACGGGTATGACTTCTAATTGTTGTTTTACTTTTTTAATTTTTTAAAATTTGTTTGTAATGTTCGATTGATAGGTATAACTTCTGCTTTTTATTTTATTTGGTAGATATTTAATTTGTTTTTAGTTTAGTTGTCTTTTAATGCATTATCAGTTGTGATTTTTTTAAAACATAGCGTGTGTTTTATTTAGGCACGACTCACAAGTAGGGGTGTCAATAATTTCGCAATAATTTCGACCCGACCCGAATATATTCGTGTCGGTTACTTGGTTTGAAATTCTAACTCGGGTTAATTGGGTCAACCAAAATAACCCAAATTCAAAATCGGATCGGATATTAGGTAAAATAATTTTGTCTAACTCGGGTCCGGGTCAATCCGACTGAACCGAGTAAAAAAAAATTAATTTATATAATTTCTAATTAAAAAAAGTAAAAAAGTTTTTTCTAAAATTTTTACTTGTATTTTAACCCGAATAACCCAAACCCAATCAACCTGACTCGATTCACATCCCTATTCACAAGCAAGCATTCCTCATACTTCTTTATATAAACAACTATTTAATACATATAAATATAAAAAAAATCTTAGCCACAACATGTCAAAAAAAATCGCATATGCAGCTGGTAAATTTGATGTGATTTCTTTTGTGGCCCATATAAAAATGATGTTCTTTTTTTAAAACATAGCGTTTGTTTTGAATTTGTATAGTGGGGTGGTATATGCAGCTCGTAAATTTGTTATATCCGTAAGTCACTTTGTAATAGGTTATTGAACTAAGGTGGAACAATTCTTGACCATGCACTCTTAACTTTGTTACATATCATTTTTCTAGCGAAAAATTCACCAAAGCAGCAACAAAGTTTACTTGTACGAACAAAACAAATTTCTGCTCAAAAAAAATATACATATTCTTAGTTTTTGACCCCAAAAATTGCATGAAAACACTTGTAGTGTTGAAGCCTATTTCAAACAATGTGATGTCAAGAAATGATAAGACTATGATTTAAGAGACAAATAAAAAAGAGAGGACTAAACGGTCATGGCCGCAAATTCACAACTCAACTGCATCAACGATAGGCTCCGATCTACTACAAAGGTTAAATGATCGATCTTTAACACATAACAACCGGAAATTGTTAGGCCAAGATACGGCGAGTCATAGCTTTGCCTAAAAAAATGGATGTCTTTAGTTGATGAATGGCACAAAATCATCATCCATCAATAACCAATTTGAATACTCTGGAGAACTGATCACATATTTATCCTCTTATCTATGCCAACTCTCATGAATCCGTAGTCATCCTTTTGTAAAATGCTCCAAAGTAGTTCCTAAAAGGTCCGAAAACTTGAACCGCGATCAAGGATTTTTATGCAAAATTCGTCTTGAATATTCTAATCTCTGTAAGGATAAAAGTTTCTGATCCTTCTTGATAAGGTATTGTCAACAAATTGGTTTAGAATGACGGATTTTCCTTGAGTGCTCCTGAGAGGTATAAGCTTCAAGCTGGTCCTACAAATTCAGTTTCTTTCATATTTATAGAATACATCTCACCGGTTCACAATCTAATGCTATTAGCATGATTCAAGAGTCATACTATATCTATGATTCTTCAAAAGAAAGTGGGAGTGAGGGGAGAAACATAATAGTTTCATAAACGGATTAGCTCAAAAGAAAGCATGCAACAATAGATGTATAATAACTCAATAAAACATGAACCTGGTGATAAGACTAAGAAAATGGGTCAAAATGATAATTCTGTTTTGTCCAACGATACCATCTTGTCTCCATGTACCTTAATGTTCCGATACTCCTCATCAAGGTACTATAATCTACTGTCCAAGAACCGATTCACATTCCTCCAAACGCAACCGCTGTTGGGATGTATTGGTCCAGTTCTTTCTGCAGCCTAGATTCACGATGGCCAGGAATCACCATGTGTATGTTGTTCCTGCATGTTTAATATCTGTTTGATTTTCCAGCTCGAATTCTATTAGCAGGTTTGGCCTTTCTATTGCTTCAGACATTTACACAACTGCAATATGAAAAACTGAATGGTCACTCACTCACACATGACACGTGTTACCCTATTTATGCCCCTCGACTATTCTTTAAACACCAATTCCAGCATACAAATCCTATCATCAAATTGACAAAGAAATAAAGAATAATGAAAAAAATGAAGTTGACCATTCACAAGTAAATGGGTCACAGCCGCCACCTTCTAGATAAGTTACTATACAAAAAATAATCATATATAGATCCAAATAAAATATATTAAACAGTATATACACCAACCTGTATTCTTGTAATAGGTCACAAGAACTTCAAAAAGAGGAAATAATATCCTTGGTACGCCATCTTGGTTGGGACAGTTTAAATTTCCTGCAGTGCATTTAACAGGCCAACCATCTGGTAAGAAAAAGCATGTCCTCCATCTTTTGTAACTCCTCCCTTGTAAATCACAGATGTAACTGTAAAGACCATTATTTCAATTACTTCAGGATTACTGCCCGGTAGAATCTTCTGTTTAAAAACTTTTGATAATATCACTATTACAAACTTAAGGGTAGACAAAAACAATAAGATTTTAGGTGTTGAAAGTAACGATTATGAAAATAAATGAAGGTTTCATTTTGCCAAAAAAAGAAAGCAACATGTGCAAATATCATATAAGCTTGTAAGCCTAAATGAGTGAATGATTTAAACAGATATGCTAACGTCAGGACAGATGCTAACTTATGCGCAAGTCAACCTCCTTCAAAGGTTGCAAGGAAGGAGGAAATAGAGGCTATTAAGACGGAGCAAATAAAAGTTGAGAAAAATGGTTATAATAACACACCATCTTCTGAAATAAAGCTGAATACTATAAAGGTCGAAAAGAAACCCACAATAAATGATGTTGCTCCCCTGAAGCTGACATCCTTCGTTTACTGCAAAGATCCCATCCGTGATAGGATTCATGAACTTCTTGTAGAAGCATTGTGCAAAGTTTTAGGGGAAGCTGATGATGAATCAAGGGATGAAGTGAATGCATGTGACCCTTGTAGGGTTGCTGTATCAGTTGAGTCAGCAATGTTTGAAAAGTGCGGAAAATCTAACGGGACTAAGAAAAATAAGTACAAATCAGTAATGTTTAAGTTAAGGATTCAAAAAATCCAGATTTCAGAAGGAAATTACTACTTCGGCATTGGGCATGTAAAGCCTGAGAGGATTGTGGATTTAACACCCGAAGAAATGGCGAGTACCGAAAGACAAATGCAGACTGCGAAAATAAAGGATAAAGCTATGTTTGATTGTGAACATGGGGGGCCACTAAAGGCTACTACTGATCAGTTTTGATGTGGGCGATGTGGGAAAAGGAAGTGTACTTATTATCAGTTGCAGACTCGGAGTGCTGATGAACCCATGACAACGTTTGTGACTTGCGTCAACTGTGATAATCACTGGAGGTTCTGTTAAAGAATTATCGGACTGTTGTTGGTCAGCTATTAACTTCTTTGAGTTAGAAGCTGCAGTTGTGAAAAGTTATATTATTCATAAAGCTTTAATCACATAATATATCAGGTCAGATTTGGTGTCGAATGACTTGTATTCTTTCGTTTAAGTTTTTTTTCTTATTGTTGTAAGATGTAGGAGTTTGTTTATGTTTTCTTATGCTGTTACGTGTAGGAGATTATCCGTGCCTTTATGTGCGTGAGGCCATTAATGTTGTAAGAGAGAGTTTACCTCCTTTGAAAGACTTAGTTTTATCGGTATGCATCTTCAGCAAGAAAGAAGGCTTCTATCAAGTCTTCGCAGTCGAGAGCCACCTAAGTAATAATATCTGAGTAGACATTTAAGCAAAATCAGCACCAAGTGGACCACATATAAGGGGATTTATCTTAATGGTGTGATCATCATTTATGTAGACCGACAATGCCTACAAAGAATTGCGTCTGGGTTGTTGGTGGTATATTTATATCATCGCCATCTTAAGACAAAGCAATTTCCAGTAACTACCAAATTTTCACTCTATCTACTTTCGTTATTCGATTTTAAATATCCAGCATAAAGCTACAAATATCTGTAAAATTAAAACATGCACAAACCGCAAAGCATATCAGAAAACTCTTACCACGACCGATTATACAATGCGCATAGAATCGAGCGTTAGGACCACATATTATTTTTTAGAAGACACATCAAAGAGTTTAAATAAACAAAAACAAAATCGAATAACGGCATACCTTGTATTCTAAAATAAGCAGAAACCAACTTGCCCATTTTGTTGAAATTGCAGGTGGAAAAGGCTTAGTTTAACATATCTTGATGTTCGTGCCCATTTTGATGTTCGTGCATGCCAAATGACGTTGTTTTGGAACGTTTAAGCTAACATTCTGGGTCGTGATCCCAAGCGATCAAGGACAGAAACGGAATATGTTTGGGTACACACAATCCTACACGAGCATGACGCGTATAAGCATGTATATGTAGTAAGCTGCACCAGCAAGAAATGCGGCCTCACCAATAAGAATTGAGGATCTTCACCCAAAGTCTCTGGTGACTGGTAATGCGAAAAATGTAGCAATTAGACTGATTGCATAGGTTACTATCTCTGTTATGGGTATGTAAGGAAAAGAAACAGTTGCAGTACCTTATGAACTGTGGTTATTGCTCCACAGCCGCAACCACCACCGCACAAACAGCAGGTGGCATCTGTTGTGACACTCCCAATATATAAAACTACAAAAAATTGAAATTAACAAAAACTCCTCAATTTAAAGAATCACTTCCTATATAAATAAGACTGAACTGTTTATAAAAAATGATCCTCCTGATAACACAGAAAAAGTGCAGCAGATTTCATATTCCTCACCGACAGGTATGGTTATGTGTAGTACGACACTGAGGAAGGTGCTCAAAAGGCTATTGAGAAACGTAAGGGCATAACTGACCATCACCAATGTCCCATACACCTTGCAAATTGTCTATGCCATGACACCATTTCTAAACTAAAAGTGTCGGTGGCTCATAGACTGCAGGCTTGATCCAATTGAGAAGTGAGAACCATCGGGTACAGAAGTCCAGCCGTCACCTGTGTTCTTGTTATTGTTGGAGGTGGCGCGTGTGAGCAACGTTGTTTGGATCAATTTTTGGGTAAAGAGCGTAGTTGTGCCAAGACACGACCATTGGTATCAGTGGGAGTTGGTATCTCTGGTATTTCTAGTCGTTGATTTTTTGGCTGACCTGGAAATCAAATTGAGGTAGAAAAATCAAATTGCGGTAGAAAAATCAGTACAACAGGTCACAAGGCTACCATAAGTTGCTGAAACACCACCACCTTATACCATTATCAAGGGGTAATCTAACAAATTTTTTTAACTCTATTTTTTATGACCCGTAAAATTTGTTTTGACCCCTTTTGAATACTTTTCTAGCTCCGCCCACATTAAAGACAACTACTTTTGTCTCCCTAAAAAATGTACATTCAAATCAGTGTGGTTTATTGGGTCAAAAGCGAGTCTCGTTAAAGTCGGCATGACTTTCTTAGTCAAATTGGATTTTCAACAGATATTTTACATAAAAAAAACATAGCTTTTTTCTAGTGAATTAATCATTCTCAGTTCTTGCTTGGATTAAACTTGATTTGAATCCAAGATACGTCCTTCATGAATTTTTTTTGGGAAAGTGAAAGAAAATGTATACGTTTACTAATTTTAATATCTTTGTAGACTCCTTCGTAAATCTGGGGTAACTCGGCCAGGTATTTCAGGATAAATGCGCATGTATAGCCTGATGTGTCATGGTCAGCAATCAACAATCGGTGAATCTTGTCTGGAATATCAGTTCCTTTAAACAAAAAACATACCCGTATAAAGTAAATCAACAATAACCACACAAATTAATTTTGGTTCAAGAAAATAATCGTGGTAACTTACAGTAGTCAATAGTGTTCCAACTTATATCGCTGGATCTTCTCAATGCGAGTTCATCATGATACTTTTTCATATAAGCAATTATGAGTTTCTGTAATGAGTCAAAGAAACAATGAACAATGTATTGTGAATTGTGATACTATTTTCTATAAATGAATAACTGAAAAATCGTTATAAATAAATTACATTATATTAGGTAGTGTAACGTTTCCGATATTTGAAGGCATCCCACCATGTAGATATATAGCCCTCCAGTACCTAAAGACAATATTTGACAATACATCACGTCCAATATCAGAACTAAGCTCAATATTCATAGTACATTTTGAAACCACACTCGAACAGTTTAACTTTTTAATCACACAGTTCTGAGTTCAACACATTTACTAACATCGTTAGAAATAAGACCATGTAATCTGTTCTCTTGAAGTGACCAGATAACAAACAGAAACATTCATACTTCAAAACCATAAGTTCAAACAAAACTATTAAGTTTCAGGCCACTTAAAGCTCAAAAATACACACTTACAGTCTCTGCAATCTACTTAGTTTACCAATGCTTAGTAATGTTCCGCCTCCCGGTTTCAAATTTCTACAAAGAAGAAATCATATGTTACAACTACTAAATACTTTAGCTTATTTTTTGGGTTTATGGGCTTGTTAGAATTTGGAAAAGGTCATTATTTTCCTGCTTTTGAGATTTTCATATTCAGCATATGGCTAATTCAAGTTCATAAGATCAACTTCATAAGGTCATGATCCCAAAATTGTGTCATGCAAGCTTTTGCAAATGTAAATAAGCTCATAAGGAAAGCATCAAAGAGAAAACGATAGGAAGCAGGCATCTCTACAGTCGACATTAGTACTACAACCTAATATTCGGTTGCGCCAGCAGTATTGTGAAATTGCATATTCAGGCAGATCATAAACCTCGGAGTCGAGTGTACTTGTTATTGGCCATTCCTACACACCAAGCATTCATAATTAGCTGTAGAATTAATATCTAGAAAGTTCCAAGCATCAAAGCAGTACATCTTATATTAGTCTTGCAAGTTTGGACCCATTTATGGCTGAAGTTGCAACAATATCTGCTGCCTAGCACCACTCAAACTGTTACGTGGGCATGTTACCTCTATTAGCAGGTTAGTTTTTGACTTAAGTCAAAATGAATTTGGTGCTTGAAACTGTTAACTGCTCTTGGACTTGAGAAGATTGATCATGGTCATA
Source organism: Glebionis coronaria (assembly GCA_025667525.1). Lineage (NCBI taxonomy): Eukaryota > Viridiplantae > Streptophyta > Magnoliopsida > Asterales > Asteraceae > Glebionis > Glebionis coronaria. The sequence goes on along the minus strand of JANFOE010001480.1, from coordinate 234,535 downwards.
GAAATACATTAAAGAGTATTAGTTTTCTACTGATTTTCTAAAAGAGACTCTACCAATAAATATAATAAGCAATCGCAAACACCTCTCATAAACTTAAAATAAATGTATGCCTACATGTATACATTACAATATTTATCTTTAATTGGGTCAAGTTGCATTAGACGCCTTAATTGAGTCAAGTTGCATTAGGTACATCTTACCTGCATGTAAGCGTGGTCAAGTTTCAGCAAGCTATTTCCCCACTAAACAATATCCATCTAACTTCCTCATTTAGCAATTTCAGAGATATTTTTTGCAAGATTAATTGCCCTTCCAAACTGACATTAAACTCGCCGAAGCTTAGCTTTTGCGACCTAGCACAATAACAAAAAGTTACAGGTGATGGAGCTGCTTTCGCTGTTTTGGTTATGGTTGGTGTAGCAAGTTGGGCAAAGTTGTTTCGACGGCCAAATTGATTTCGGGAAGGTGGGAATTTGCCTACCTTGATGCGAAGAAGCTCACCAAAAAGGAGATGGTCAATCCTTTTCTCTCAGGCATGATAACTCTTTTAAGCCCATGACGGCATGTTGCCAATACCTGACCAAATCATTAAAAGTTTTTCTGTTACAAACATAAGCAAAGGGTGCGTTTGGATTAGCTTACCTAAACAGCTTAATTAGCTGCTAATGTTTAAGTGCTGACAAAACACTCAAAACCTCTCATCTTCTTCAAATTAGAAGCTGATAAGTACTTAATACGCAATCCCATATTCGCTATAAGACCATGAATAATCAAGATCCAAGACACAAAAATATATAACCACAGTAGTATCATAAACTAATGAATGCAAGTGCACATGTAAAAACAGCTACTGTTCTTACAGATCACGATCAGAGGAAGGCATACCATTAAAACAAACATACCATTAAACTCTCTTATGTAGATGCCAATCTTTTCTTGCCGATGAAAAGCCACTTGTTGTTCAAAAAGGGTTGCTGCCCAAAATCATCAAAAGCAATAAGCATAGATGAAGATTGTAGACGAAACAAATTTTAGGGATAAGGAGCTTTATACTTTCTTAGCATTAAATAAAAATAAAATACCTATTGATATGTGTCGCTGCTATTTACTCCTCATCGCAAAACAGTGGAAATTATTTGTGACGAAGAATCAGAGGGATGGGAAGATAAGAGAGGGTTTAGAGAAAAAGGAAAAAAAAAAACCATCGATCGCTAGGGTGGAAAAAACACTGCGAATGACTGATTTTGGATTCAATTTAAAGTTTTATGTTTGTTTTTATTAAGGTGCGACTAAGTTTTTTTTGGTTTCGGGAGTTTGTAAGCCCAGAAAGTAAGCCCACATGCTGACTGGGATTAGTGCCCTGATAGATGACGTGGCAAATCCCTCCTCTTATATATAATGTAAAGATATATATATATATGTAATAGCCTTAACACCCGTCCGATGGACAGGCTAGCTATAAGAAATTTTTTTAAGATAATAAAATTTAATTAAAAAGTAGGCAGATGTACATATAAAAATAGATAAGAGATTGTATAAAATGATGTTATAATTTAGGATAAAGTATAAAAGATTCTTAAATAAATGTTACAGTTAATGTATACTTGGTAAAAGTTACTCTAGCAACGTTGACTCTAATAATCTATTAGAAATAAACAATAACTTATGACAAAACGGGCCTATGTTGCATAAAAATGCAGTAAAAAACATGTTTTTATCCTTAATAAGGAATATAGTAGTAGTAAATGAAGTCTTAAATAATATTAAAATGCATTGATTGAAGAAATTAGAAAATCAAACATATACCGAGTGATTTTATACTCATTCTAACATATCATATAGGGAATTAATGTACTTCAATGATGTACAACTACAAAATAATTTAATACAATAATTGTTGCACAAATTCTAAAGATGGTTCACTATTGTCTTTTCACGTGAATAGCCCATTACCAAACAACAATTCTTTTGTGCATAACAAAAGAAAGACGCTTAAGAAAAAAGAGCAAAATGAGAACAAAATCCTTATACATTTAAAGGTGTCAAAAAGCCTAAGCAAAGCACCTGCATCCTGATCTATGAAAACTCAATACACAATGCTAAACCGTAACGAAATAAACTTGAACATTGATAAAAAAAAATTATCAAACTGTTCATGAAAAAACAGACAACACTTACCAACCGGTTGTACTATGTAGGTACTTATCCTTGATGTTTTCACAAGACGATATACTGTTGGTCATGTAGATATTCACAAATTCAGATGCTAACTCACCATGTGTGGTTACGCGATTCACTACTACTATATTATTATATGAAGACTTTGTGAAGTGATAAGAATATTCAGGTGAATTCATTTGTTCGATTTAAAACTTTAACAGCTATAGAGGGATTGTTCAACACGAGTTCAGGTAGCTTACTTGGCACAATGATCCACGGGCTTCGAGTCATATATTGACTCAAGTAAAAGTTGTTCTTCTTGAGATGTAGAGGGGGCTTTCATTTCTTTCGTAGCAAGAAAATGCTTATAAGTTTCTGCAATATACATTCACAAGACATAATGAATTAAAATGTTATAGAATCTCAGAACATCAAATAATTCATATCCATGAATGACTCGCTAATTTATTGAGATTATAAAAATACCAGATTGCTGCTTTCAAAAACCAACTATTTCTCCTGTGTATTTACAGCTCATGCCCTCTAATCATATACGCATGAAAGTAAATGAAAAAACCGGTTTAAAATCATATAAGCGGATTATATTTATTCCTATTTTTATAATTAGACACGTCACGTTCTTGTATTGATTTGCTGCCGTACAGTCGTATTAAAAATAGTAAAAAGAAAGATCATAGAAAACTGTGTACACAGATTAGGTACGGTTCGACCTTCTGATTCAAGGAATATAATTCCTCCAAAAAGTGTCAAATTTCAGACGGAACCATGAGTGAATTTCATAATAAGGCTTTGTCTATTAACTGTGTGACAGATAGTCAAAGAATCGTGCTAATATGAATGTAATTTTGATGGGAGGAGACACTAAGTGTTCCTAATATACCTTAGTGATAAAAACTTTGTAGTAATGCAATCATATTTATCAATTACCTTATACTCATCAACCGAATATTACGCTATTTCATCACATAGACATATGTGTTGTTTTTGAAAACTCTGCGTGCCCAAAGGGTACATAACAGGTGATTGAACGCTGCCTCTAATCTGTAATGAGGAGGGCATACATATTAGAAAACATAACTCCACGAAAATAAAAACACGGACATTAAACATATATCTATGACTCATCATAACATTGCAAGTAAACGGATGCATTATAAAAGGGTATTATTACCTTAACATCAATATCATACTTAACACAATCAATCGCAATGCACAACTCAACTCGGATATGGCTTAGCTTTGCTCTAATGGATGTCTTAATTCATCACATTAGTCTTGTTAAATATATTTTCCATACAAAACAATACATGGCTACATATGAGCAAATTTCTACACTCCTATATTGTTCAGTTTCATCAATGCACATTAATAAAATGGAATAAATTTAAATTAAAAATAGGGTAACATCTGTAACTTGCAATGAACATACATCTCAATATATTGTTCAGTTCCATCGGTATTGTTGATGACACTGAAAATACTATATTTACAAGCTAAAACAAATGCAAGCATAATAAATATCTCACATCCAGCTTAGTTAGATATACTTAAATAGTTATGAGTATATATAAGGTAAAAAAATTATTTTCCTTAAGGAAGTATATTCTGATCTGTTATTGGTGAATTCAGAAAGTCAATCAAGTCATGCATTACCATAAAAGATCCCTGCCATGGGGATTCATGATGCACTACTATAACAGCCTTTTTTGTTTTTACGTTAAAAATTAATTCCAGGATATGTACACGGCTTCCAATATGGTCAAGTTAATGTATGCAATAGAGAAACTTTTATAAAGTTATATTGATAATGTAAACAGGAATTACCTGCATGGATTCAAGATCCCATTCTCAAGGTCTGATGAACGCCTGAAAGGTAATTTCCAATTCCCAAGCAGGTTCAACAACTGAGCGTGCTGCCTTCCATCTTTTTCTAGGGAAAATTCAATATAATCCAATCTTGATAGGAGATATTTATCCTCAACAAACTTTTGGATAGATTCTGGTGTTTCCTTGACAAATGCAGGAGGCTAGAAACATATACACAAGAGTTACACGTCAAAATTTGTTAGCAGTCAATAACGAATCTAGTTACTTCAAATCCGATATCAACAGTCCTTATAAACTTGTTTTCACTATTTAAAATAAAATGCACATATACTCATGGAAAATGTTTTCCATACTGAAGAACTTGTAGCCTTAGAGATCAAGAAAATGTGCATCCCGTTGAATTATAATACGTCCCCATGAGATTTACCTATGAATAATATTTTCAAAAAGGCTAGACCATTGTTAACTTTGAATAAAGCACGAACGTACATACCAAACAAGAACTCATAAAATTACTACATGGAACAATCTTGAACATTATGTGGATAGTAATGTAAATGCTTACTAAAATTAGAGACCACCAATGTTACCTCAAATTCAAAGGTAATGGCATTTCCATATTCAAACATAGGTATGGCTAATACTAATTATCTTGATGCCAGAACATAAGTATCTTGATACCATAATATAAGATGTCGAGAATACGAGTCCAGCAAGTTGTCTAGAATCATATACATACTAAATGTAGAATAAGTCATGGAGTTTGAGTGAATACCAATCATGAAACTTGGTCAAACTTGGAATAAGCAGTGAACATGTTTTGTTTAATTTTTTGACAAACATTTATCTAACCAAGACACACTTAGCACATCATTAACTAAAAAGATTTAGTGCCAAAACAAATACAATATTATGAAATTGCTCCAAATCTAAGAATATGTTCACTACCATACTTACTTTTTAGATAGGTTACTCATTAAACCTCACAAACCAAGAGAGTAACAACACCAATATTAAACGATAGGGAAACAACATAAGCAATAACGACAGGGACACCAACGATTGTAGAAGCTTCAACATAGTCACTAAGAATAATATTTTAAATAAATTGAGTACAAAGGTTGAAATATTTACATGGTAACTATAGACATGCCATTATTGAGAAGACAATATATTCATCTTAGTTGAGGTTCAGGTTTCATGGAAATGCCTCACGATTGTCTGTTACGCTACTTTAGCTCCATCATAAAAAAAATACGGCAGATGTGGCCCACCATGGCCGATGAACTGTTTTCTACCCCCTTTCAGTTCACGCAAGCCTTAATCCCTTTAGTCGCACTATTTCCCTTTACTTAAATTATTGCCGAAACACTCTTCTTGAATATATACATAAAAACTTATGCACATGAAAGGCTATATAGAACAATTATCATGGATCTTTAGAATATATATATCTGAATTCTAAATGCACCATTTATTAATATGTATATATTTTTCTTCAAGATTAGATACCATACCATACCTTTGGTTTGGGAGGTGGGGCGGGGGGTTTTAGGATCTCATCTTCATATTGATCATCATGATCAATAATATCCAAATACCCTTATTTAATCTCCTTAACCATATCTTTTATCTTTTTTCATTCCATGTCCAAAAGATTATTTATATAACTATTCTAACCAAGTTAGAAAGGAACTATATTTCGAAATTTAGAGATTTAATACATTTCATATTGACCCTTCTGTGAATTAATCATTTCATCAGCAACTTCTGAATTAACATATGCAATACAAATATCAATAGAAAGAACTAAATTTAAAGGAAACAACCGCCTTTCTAATAATCATTTCAACTCACCACAACCTATTCTTACACATTCCTCTTAATGCCAGAGTGTTGTCTATAATCCAAACACCCTCTTATTCCAATGTCACTGTGTTTTGTCACATCTAAAGTTATAAACCATCTATAAAACTTAGCCTGTAGAATCTATAGACTGAAAAAAAATCTATAAGTGGAAATTAAAGAAAACTTTATTCCTACTACATACACAATTTAATTACTCGTTTAGGCAACTTTAACATGAAATCAAACTTTAACAAACCTTATACAATCTTCTTATACATTTCATCCAACACTTGGTGAACACCTTAAGAAACACCTGTTAGCGAAAGATTATTGATTAGACATGTCATACAAAATCAAACATTCATAAATTCACTATAAAAAAAGATGAGAACCAAGTTTAATTCATAAAACAAAAAACCCTTTTTTTAACAGTCGATCATTAAAAAAACGTTTCTTCGATAGGGATGGATTGAATCTTTGATGATGAAACAATCTATTAGGGTTATTGTTTTTAGGGATGAATTCTTTTTCATTTTCTTTTTTGATTTATCGATCAAGGGAGTTTAGGATTTTTGATTAGGGATCTGGTGATGATCGTGTTTTAAGTCTTTTCTTTTTTGAAGAAATGATTCGATTTTATTAAATGAAACATTTTTTTAAGGTTCTGATCATAGGAAAAGGGGGCAAGTTCTTTGGGAAAATTTTTATTTACATAAATCTTTTAGTGAATTATACATGCCATTTTTATAGAATTTTAGAGTTATGGTAATGTTTCACCATCCTTCCTATATAAGGGTTTTTGATATATATATATATATATATATATATATATATATATATATATATATATATATATATATATATATATATATATATATATATATATATATATATATATATATATATATATATATATATATATATATATATATATATATATATATATATATATATATATATATATATATATATATATATATATATATATATATATATATATATATATATACACTAGCGTCGTAACCCGCCCAACGGACGGGGTCATTTTTTTCTTGATCCGGAAGATTTGTGGTTTGCGCTTTTTTAGTTTTTTTAGTTTGTAATTTAATATTTAGTATTTTTTTTGTTATAGTTTTACGTTAAAGTAGGTTTTATATATAATCTAAAACATGATCGTATTTTATTGGATGATACATAGTTCTTAATGGAAGTTGTTTATGATTTTATAATGATTTGTGTCTAATCACACATCAAAATATCCTTGAAACACCCTCTAAATAGACCAATAAAACCAAAATATGCTAAATATAAGTGAATGTATGTTTAATATACTTTACTGAGTCTTGAGGTACAAAAGATACAAAAAGGAATAAAAAATAGTGATTTTGGGATGCGTTTGGTTGACATTTACACGTTTTTAGAGATGCAAACGGGATCTATATTTATCTATGGGCAGACCATTAAAAAGAGCATGAGATTACGAGTCAAAAGTACTCTCAAGAATATAGCTCATGTCGGGAAGGTTGACGTGTCCACTTAGACTCGATGTCACCATTTTAAATACAATAGCTCATAACATCAACTTAAAGAAAGCCTCGAAAATATATGTATCAACTGGTCATAGCAAGTAAACATATGCTTTTAACATTAAAAGTGGATAGCAACCAAATCTGTAGGTTTACTTAAAATTAGCAATAACATTTAACAAATGAATAAAATATTATGCATGACGGCTTCGTAAATTATGTTTAGTTTAGACTCTTCAAAGAGTGTTACATATAACACAATCACACTTACTTAATTACTAATAGATCAAGGCCTAGTGATACCATTAATGATCATACTTATCATTTCATGCTTTTTTGGGTCTCAAACTTATTTTTTTTCCTTTTGTGTATTTTAATTTTTTTTTATTTTTTTTGGCTTTTCTAGGGTTTTATGACATATTTATCCTTCGTATCTAAGGTACGAGTTTTTCTCTTTGATGGGTAAAATAGTATGTTTTTTGTCAAGAGACCGTAGAAAAAAAGGAGTCTAGGGTACATAAAAAGAAAAAAATGTTAGAGACTCATAAAAAGATAAGATAGAAATTATAATGTTTTTTTAGCTTAAAGAGAAGGGTACCACGACATGGGTACCTCTCAAAATTTTGCCTAGTCAGCTGCCAACTCAGCGGCACATCACACAAACACAACTCACAAAATACCCCCTCACTCACAACACACCCAACCCCTCATCACTTGGGTCCCACCACTATCTTTTATTTTTCTTTTTTCATTTTCACACAAACTAAAATTAATTAATTAAAATTATTTACACTACAAAAATAGAAATATAATCTTAAACTAAACACATTTTAAAAAATTAAAAAAAATTATAAAATTTAAGCCAAAAACTGATAACCACCCAAACATTAGGGGTAAAAGTTGTAAATAAAATATTAAAAAAATATCATCTCTTTCTTCTCCCTCGGTACAAAAACACACACACCTACTGTGTGTAGATCTAAACTTTTGTTCCATCTTCATGTCCCAGTTTAGCTTGTTTACTTGTATGAATCCAGAAAATAAATGAAGAAAAAAAGAAAAAGAAGAAAACACAGTTTGGCTCGTCGAAGAGATTTCGGTTTTCCGAAATATAGACGGCGAAGAAGGGGAGGGTGTGGCAATTAAGGCCGACGAGGCTCGACGAGAGTGCCACGTCGGAACGACGAGGTTCACCCTGCCATGATACCTTTCTCTCTTATATATCAATTACTAATGACAACTAACCTTATATACATCCTTAAACAACATCATATAACAGATCAGTACAACATGTTAAATATCACATGTTTGGTCATTTGTAGTGACATGTTATAATACGTAACATGTATTTATAAATAGAGCTACTCCACAAAGTTGAGCCATGAAAGTGATTATAGTGATGTTATGCTCAACTTTTTAACGCTAATCACTGTCGTCTTTTGTTCCCGGAAACTTGCAAAATAATTATTCAAAATCAAAGACCAGAATTCTTGATAAAAGATTGGGTTTTAAGTGGTTGTCTTTTATTCGTAACTGGCTTAAACAATAGATATCGACTTCATAAATGAAATCTTAGCATATCGCGAGTGAGGTGTGAATTTCATTAAGTTATTAGTGTTCGTTTGGGTCCCAATGAAATCTCTTCTTTGGTTGGGAGTGTGTGTGTCACTATGATTGTCTGCGGGTGACCCATAAGTGGTGTGTCTTTGTATACGTGTCTTCTGAATGTAAAATGAAACCATTAATCTCCATGTAAAAATCTATTTTCCCACACTCACCGTGAACCCTGGAAAGTAGATAGTCACTATTAGTTAGCATCAAAATTTCTCACAAGACGTTACCCTAACGTCTAAGATTTGAAAGAAACATCTTTATTTATTTCTTTAGAGTTTGCTTATTGCGTTTACAAAAAGAAAGTGCAGGATATGACCATATTGCCTACCTACAAAAAAGATGACCATCGTTAGGTTCTACCTCTTTGTTTCGAGAAAAAGGATACATGAATTGAAAAGCACATTGCTAAGACTTATGCACATTGCTAAGACCTGAAGGAGTGCATCATATAAGAGAGAAAACCAAAGAAAGAAAAGAATAAGCATAACAGTTGCATTATAAACTTAAACTCACCTGACTCATTTCACCTTTTAACCGGTTCATCATGACTGCATTGGGATCATCGGAGTAATAGTCTATTTGTTGAATCAGACCCCATGAGAATTCGTCGTTCATGTCATAAGCCTGAGCATATAGAACTTCTCGACCATAAGTCCTAACAAATACTACAGACGTTTACTGATATGCTATAAAAATAAACCTGTACAATATATACTACAGACGTATACTGATATGCTATAAAAATAAACCTTTAAAGATGATCATCACTCCAGGAAATAGTTTTCAGAAAGAAATGAAGCGTTCCTGTGTCTCAAATCGGACTATACACGTGAAGGATTTGACATTATCTGTCGTAAAAATAACATCTTGCACAGGCTTTATGTCACTGGCTTTTGATGGTAGGTAAATAGTGAAACGTTCATGGCCAGTTGGCTTAATTTCATTTGTTAAATTTACCTTTTTAGCGTCTTGTTACTATGTATATGCTGGTGAGCATTCAGAGGTATACCAAAATATGAGATTCTGAATTACATCCCCATCTCTGTAATAATTTTTTTTTGTTTCTCTAGTAGAAGCAACATGATGTCAGTTTTGGCGAAGAGGCTCCTGCAATCGTGGAATTACAAGTAATGAAATCAACTAAGCAAGGACAGTGCCATTTTGCAGATTTTAGAATTTGAATATTTCTTTTTTGCTAGTGAACCAAGTGCAAATGTAGATGAAGAAATCAACTCAGGTTCAGTACATATAGGTTCACATGATACATTTTTCCTCAAAAATGCTATTGTAAGATATAATAGCTATCCATGATATCTAATGTAAATTCACTTGCATGGGGTATATGTGAGGATGCAAATAATCAGCAAGAAAGGGGCTTTATTTAGACAAATTCTTGAAGATATTAGGATTTTTGTTGTGAACTATTAATATGATATAATGCTATTATCTAATTTGACTAATCCAGAAAATGACCTATCAAACTCATATATTTTAATAAAAAAGTGTGAGTAATGCAGACTTAAGATGCAAACAAACATATGTTTGGTTTTTTATGTAAACGTTGTGATGTGACCTGTTTTACTTTGAAAATGGATCATAATTGACGTTAGCAACCAACAAAGGAATTTAAATTAAATAATATATTGAGGAAAAGAAGCATACATGTGAATGCCATCTCTTTTTCTTGACGTAACAGCAAATTAGTGCACTACTACTGCTTCCATGCGTTTCTTTCATCTCTTTGAATCACTGTTTACGCAAGAGCAAATTAGTGCACAAATTAAATAACCGTAACCTCAACTGATTTTAATGGTTCAGAATGGATCCCCAAGCATACGATAAAGTGCAGCTAATCAATATACAAAAGCATTGCTACACTTAAAGTCATAAGACAGAAGTTTTTCTATTACTGCACAACTGTACAAGTCCACCAATTGTCCAATTCTTGCTTTGTTTATACGTACGCCAAACAAATGCGTCTTCCCTGCATCATAAAATCGTGATATCAGCCATTGCTAACGATTGCAAGCATTCGTAAGAAGTACTGGTTGTAGAATGAACATGTAGAGAACGCGAGCTGCCTAGCAATATATTCAAGGCTCCAAAGAAGAGAGCATTCTAACACTGTGGACATGTTATCTTCATAGATGCAAGACCATAGGTTATCTTCAGATGTGGGCGACCAGCTAGTATCTTCATAGTTAGAAGAGGATCTTGACACGGTTTTAAACTCTTCCACCTTTTGTTGCTGGTTCTTTGGAATTAGATAAGGATGAATCCTTGAGAGCTCCCTGACCTCGTGTGATATCGTGTAGAATGGATACTCACCCTACACAAACCATAACACGTGTTTAAATTAAACCATTTTGACCTTTGAGGTCAAATGTATAAACTTGGACTTTGGAATGCAATCTTACCTTTTCTTTGCCAGGTGATGATTTGCATCTCGCTGCTAGCAGCAAAATATGAATAGTTTACCTTCTCATCAGAGTTTGTTTCAGATTGTGAAGACATAGACATAGAACTTTCAGACTCGCCAGGACTTCTATCTAATGACTTCCGCTTCCAAAGCCAAATCTTCCTCTTTATTAAGTGCAGACAGAAACATGAGCAAGCAACCGGATGTGGATTAAATTCTGCATCAGGAGCCTTTCCTCCTAACATAAAACATATGAAATGGAGGAGAGTCTCTTGGATGTCATGCCAGAATCACTTACTGCATCTAGGGGTGTCGAAAAAGTCGACCCGACCCGACTCGAACCCGACCCGAACCCGAACCCGAATAAGCCTATTCGGGTCGGGTCACTCGTGTCCAAAATCGTCTTCGGGTCAATTCGGGTTGACCCGAATTGACCCGAGTTCTAATTAGGCTCGGGTTTGGGTTTATATTTTTTAGCATTGACCCGACTTGACCCGACCCGAATTGACCCGAACCCGACCAACCCGACTTGACCCGACTCAAACAACACATTTTACATTGAATTATTACTTAAATTAGCTAAATTTCATACTTTTTCCTTATAGTCGGGTTGACCCGAACCCGAGTTGACCCGACCCGAATTGACCCGAACCCGAGTGACCCGAGTTCTAATTAGGCTCGGGTTCGGGTATGATTTTTTTGAGTCTTGACCCGACTTTACCCGACCCGAATTGACCCGAACCCGGTTGACCCGACCCCATTATAATGCAAAGAAGATAATGGATTTATGCAGTCTGCATAAATCCATTATCTTCTTTGCATTATAATGGGTATATTTATGTTTTTGTTAGACGCTTTGGTTGATACTAAACATATTTTACATTATAAAATCTGTAAAAAAAACTCTGATTGATCATGTACTTAGAAGGTCACCTGTAGAAGAAAATGGCTTAGTTTTATGTGCTTATTTGCTTATTGCATCTCATTAAAAAAATCCATAGAAAAAAGAAATATTAAAAACTTTCAAGTTTCCTGTAGCCTACCTCATTTGCTTTAGCAAATTGAAGAGTGAAGAAAATAAATCTTGACAATCTCTCATTCTCCATTAAGTAGTCTTTCTATAATAGTCTTTCCATGATAAGCCTGCTTTAGAACTTCCTGATCCAAATATAATTAACAAAACAAAATAGATAACACCTACAAACATTAGATAAACGCCTTTAACGGGTGACCGATCCGTGTAGATTTGAACCACCAACATCCTGAAATATATCACGATATATCCCAGGTGCTCTTCCCATTTCGAGCTCACGGATCTAGATATTATATTAGTTAATGCCAAATATCAGACAACCAAACTGACCGGAGATGCATCAAATCCTTTTATCCGATTCCACAATTAACACTTGACAAAAAAAAAACTTAGTAACCCACCGGCCACCACTCATGATCAGATCTACCCGATTTCGCCAACCCCGAGAAATGGCTTGCTAATAGCTAATAGCTGACCTTGGCACACACAAGGCAATCTGGGTATGTGTTTTTCTGTGCAGACTGTATCTCTTCAACTCTGAAAATATGATGATAATTGCATCTTAACGAACAAAATAAAATTAATATAATATATGAACTGAATTCGAGGAAAGTTAACATAGTATTCATTTCAATAACCACTTTTTAACGCAAACCAATTTCCAGTAAATACCAAAGTTTCACTCTATTCTACTATTATAAATCCTTGGTAAACTAACTACTGTCCGGTACTACTTTGGGGCATGTTGCTTCGTAAAGCTTTAAATATAAACCTTTGTTGGCCCGTATAATGAACAAACCAAAAGCATTAGCTATTTTTCCTGAACATAAAGTAATAAACTTCTATACAAATTTACCTGCTTATTCACTAAGATTTTCAATCAAATTGGCATCCTCATCATCTATTTCCCGTATTAACGCAAGCTCAGCCTGCACTGATTTTTGACAATCGCCTTCTTCTGCTGCTCCAAGTCCCTCAGAAAATCCATCCTACTTAGATGTGAGATATCAACATTCTGACGTGTGACAACGCCATCCGATTCTAGTTGCATCTTCTCTCGGCCCACTGCCATATGGATACAAACATGTGATCTAACAAAACATGTGTATATTTAATATGAATAAACCACCAGGTCTTAAATTTAGTCGATATTAGGCACATACAGATTAGTTACGGCGTGAGGCTGTCCACCGGACCCTCCTATATGTGATATGCTGTTGATTGTTGTGTTCGGAATTTAGTTTTTGTACAATGAAACCAACAAAAAATAAAAAACCCTCAAAGCAATAAAAAATATAACAGTATAAAGAATCATTAGGCATCAAGACTAATTACCTGATATTGTGATTCAAAAAATTTGTGTGTTCTTACTGGACAAAAAACCCTCAGAGCTCAAACTTACAATCATTATAAGTTTTGATATTGTTTATCGAGATTTTTTTGGTTCCTTAGGCTAAAATTAACCGAGATACGAAACCTAAATAGAAAAACAGTCATTATATGAATGCATACACAAAAACAATCATTAACCCAGATATGAAACTTTGATTTAGATGGTATTATTGAGGTAACGTGACTCAAGGTTGATGAATCCAGATTTCTCATTCTCATTGTTAAAATTAATTACAATCATATCCATAGGTTCATTGAAATTAACACTAATAAACAATATGATGATGAAAAAAGAAACCTGATTTGAGTGAGACTAGTTACAGGAGATCGAAAACATGTTTTTATGATTATGTGATGTGATGAATTTGATGTGATTTGATGAATGAATTTGAGATGATTTCAATGTGAGGAAGACAAGAAATCAAGGAGAAGATCAAAAGACAAGGTTGTTGATGGTGACGGCTGCCTTAGGGTTTGTGTGTGTGTGTTTTTCTTTTCTCCGACTCTAGCAAATAATGAAAAAAAACTAAGTTTAGATGTATTATATATACCCGCTGTATCAAAACGCGATTTTTTAAAACTGCATTTTCCAAAAACGTTTTTCAGTGAATAGTACACGAGTTTTAGGGAAATTTTGAGATTTTTTAGGAATATCTTAAATCCTATTGGTTTAAAGATGTGACTGGGATATGACTGGTTAAAAAGTGTGGTTTTAAGTCATAATTATATCTATATATAATACATATATATATATATATATATATATATATATATATATATATATATATATATATATATATATATATATATATATATATATATATATATATATATATATATATATATATATATGGGAAAGTTAAAACAAAAAGATTTTTTTTGTAAGAAGGATAAGAAGGATTTATAGCTATTGATTTAAAACCAATAGATGAGATCAATCCACAATTCTAACTAACTAACTAACTAACGATCTAAACATGATTTTAAAAAAGTTCTCGAAAAATTCTAAAAAATTCCATAATGTCAGATATGTTGGTGCATAAAAAAGTTGTGAAAAAAGTTTTATTAATTTTGAGTTTTTTACGTTTTTTAATGAAAAAAAACAAAATTTGATGCAAAAAAGGTGAAATTTGGTATACAAAATTTTTTTTATGCACAAAATTTTCAAGTTGTTTTAGTTTGATACGGCATCAAATTTTAAAGAAAAAGTCAAAAGAAGTTGGGCATAAAAATGAATTCTTGATGCACACAAAACGTAAAAAGCTTAAAAATTATCGTTTTTGTGCATCAAAAATTTCGTTTTTGTGCATTAGAAAAACATAAAAAACTTCGAATTAAAAAAACTTTTTTCACAAAATTTTTTTGCACCAACATACCTGATCTACTCAAATGTTTTCATAATTTTTTAAATTTTTTTTAAAATCATATTTAAATGGTTAGTTAGTTAGTTGGTTAGTTAGTTAGGAATGTAGTTTAATCTCATCCATTGATTTTAAATCAAGGGCTGAAAATCCTTCTTATCCTTCTCAAAAAAAAAATCTTTTTATTTGATCTCTCCCCTACATATATATATATATATATATATATATATATATATATATATATATATATATATATATATATATATATATATATATATATATAGGGGAAAGATCAAATAAAAAGACTTTTTTTTGTGAGAAGGATAAGAAGGATTTTCAGCCATTGATTTAAAATCAATGGATGAGATTAAATCAAAATCCTAACAAACTAACTAACTAACTAACTAACCATCTAAACGTGTTTTTTTTAAGTTCTTCAAAAATTATGAAAAAATTCCAGTAGATCGGGAATGTTGGTGCAAAAAACTTTTGTGAAAAAAGTTTTTTTAATTTGAAGTTTTTTACGCTTTTTTAATGCACAAAAACAGAATTTTGATGCACAAAAACGTTTTCTTTTACGTTTTTCAGGTTTTTTGTGCATCAAGAATTCATTTTTATGCCCAACTTCTTTTGACTTTTTGCTTTAAAATATGATTCCGCATCAAACTATAATAAATTGAAAATTTTTTAAATGAAAAAATTTTGTACACCAAAATTCACGTGTTTGTGCATCAAATTTTGTTTTTTGTGCATCAGAAAAACGTAAAAAACTCAAAAATAAAAAACGTTTATTCACAACTTTTTTAGGCACCAACAAATCCGACCATTTGGAATTTTTTCAAAATTTTTTGAAGACTTTTTTAAAATCGTGTTTTGGTGGTTAGTTAGTTAGTTAGTTAGTTAGTTAGGAATATGGATTGATCTTATCCATTGATTTTAAATGATTGGCTAAAAATCCTTCTTATCCTTCTCACCAAAAAAAGTCTTTTTATTTTAACTCTCCCCTATATATATATATATATATATATATATATATATATATATATATATATATATATACTAGCCTTTAGACCCGTCCGGTGGACGGGCTAACTTTAAGTATATATTTTTTAATGAAAATTGAATTTTTGTGTGTTTGTATTAGAAGTTTAGTATATGTAGTGTTAGTTATGACATTGATATTTTAATAATGTAGCATAAAATAGACAAAAATAACGTATTTTAAGATATTTTATTTATTTAAGAATATTATTAGTTAATTGAATTTGCATACGTTAATGTTATGAATATGTTTGTTACATTATTTTTTTAGAATTTTAATAATATTTTATAAATATTTTATGTATTTTTGAATTTTATGAGGTAAAATTTTTTGTATATTTGAATGTTATAAATAACGTTTTTACATTTTTTTTTGAAATTAATATTATTGTTGTGCATTTTTATAGAATTTTGTATTTAAGGCATTGTTTCACCATCCTTCCTTATATATTTTTATAAAATTTTGTATTTAAGACATCATTCGTAATTCCTATATTTATTTTTATAGAATTTTGTATTTAAGGCATCATTTGTAATTCCTATTTTATTTTTGAATCATTTTATGGAATCATTTTTATAAAGTTTTGTATTTAAGGCATTGTTTGACCATCCTTCCTTATATATTTTTATAAAATTTTGTATTTAAGGCATCACTTGTAATTCCTATATATAATTTTATAGAATTTTGTATTTAAGGCATCATTTGTAATTCCTATTTTATTTTTGAAGCATTTTATGGAATTATTTTTATAGAATTTCGTATTTAAGACATTGTTTCACCATCCTTCCTTATATATTTTTTACAATTTTGTATTTAAGGCATCATTTGTAATTTCTACATATATTTTTGATATAATTTTGTATTTAAGGCATCATTTGTAATTCCTATTTTATTTTTGAAGCATTTTATGGAATCATTTTTACAGAATTTTATATTTAAGGTATTGTTTCACCATCCTTCCGTATATATTTTTATAGAATTTTGTATTTAAGGCATCATTTGTAATTCCTATTTTCTTTTTGAAGCATTTTATGGAAACCCTTTAATGAATTACATGTGTCATTTTTATATAATTTTTTATTTAAGAAATTGTTTCGCCATCCTTCCTATATAAGGGTTTTTGATTTGATTTGATTTGATTTGATTTGATTTGATTTTGATATATATATATATATATATATATATATATATATATATATATATAGGAGAGAGATCAAATAAAAAGACTTTTTTTAGTGAGAATGATAAGAAGGATTTTCAGCCCTTGATTTAAAATCAATGGATGAGATTAAAATACAATCCTAACTAACTAACCAACTAACTAACTAACCATTTAAATATGATTTTTTAAAAGTTTTTAAAAATTCTGAAAATTTCTTAGTAGATCGGGTATGTTGGTGCAAAAAAATTTGTGAAAAAGTTTTTTTAATTCGAAGTTTTTTACATTTTTTAATGCACACTTTTAGGCTTTTTACGTTTTTTGTGCATCAAGAATTCATTTTTATGCCCAACTTCTTTTGACTTTTTGTTTTAAAATTTGATGTCGCATCAAATAAAACAACTTGAAGTTTTTGTGCATAAAAATTTTTTTACACCAAATTTCACCTTTTTGTGCATCGAATTTCTTTTTTGTGCATTAAAAAAACGTAAAAAACTCAAAATTAAGAAAAAAATTTCACAACTTTTTTATGCACCAACATATCTGGCATTATGGAATTTTTTCAGAATTTTTCGAGAACTTTTTTAAAGTCATGTTTAGATGGTTAGTTAGTTAATTAGTTAAAAGTATAGATTGATCTCATCCATTGATTTTAAATCAATTGCTGAAAATCCTTCTTATCCTTCTCACAAAAAAGAGTCTTTTTATTTTAACTCCCCGTTATATATATAATATATATATTACTTCGTATATAAGAGGAGGGGTATGCCACATCATATGCATGTAAATCACTTGACCTTTGTTTTGGGCTTAAACGTTTTACTAAACAAAACAAATTCAAAAAACTATCTTTATGCCGCAACATCATTTAAACACACACAAATCCAAAACCTTCGAAACACTACGAATGCATCATTCGTATCTTCAAACCCCCCAAAAAAACCCTAAAAACACACACGATTCATGTTAAGTAGTGCAGCCATGCCAATTTATCAATCGATCATGCAAATTCCTTTCCAGTAAAAGAATATTAGTTCTTTGTTTTAAAGGTATATATTTCTTTAATAACCATTGATATAAGAACTTAGTTTAGAGTCTTAATCATATAAATTCAATTCAGTTATTATAGCGAGTGTAGCTCGTGATAGAACCAACCGATTTTCAGTTAACAAGGGTTATTGATTGCATGGATCCTTGGATCTCCACCATTGTTTTGGAGTTCTCCTGGGTATATTCATCCAGTGTGATGAGGTTTTTTCTAACTTTATATGTTCAATACTTATTTATAGTTTTTGGATTATCATCAGTAAATTTTATTTTTTTTTGTAAATCTATATTTTAGTCAAAAGAAACCCTGACTCTATTGTTGTTTATGTGACTGATAGGTGTGTAAACACCCATCCTTTTTACCACTTAATTACAATAATAACCGAGCCAAAACGTGTATTTTATGTCATTTATGTCGGAATTATGCGTGGTTTGTGTTTTTGTTGTGATTTAGGACGAAAAGGTGAAAAGTGGATAAAACACGGCTTTCACGGGCTTTTATCGAAGAAAAAAGACAAAAGACGAAGTCGAAAGACCAAAAGTGCAAAAAGAACGGAAGTCCAAGACCAGTTCTGAAGATTTATCGAAGAAAAAGTCAAAAGACGAAAGTTTACTAAAAGCCGAAGAACTCAAGTCTAATTTATTGAAGAAATTACAAGACGAGTTATTAATCCCGAGACAAAAGTCGAAGAATTGGAAGATTAAGGACTTAATGATAATTAAAGAAAGAAGAAAGAGGGGAGGAAGCTTCCTTCCACTAATCCTCCTCCTCCCCTATATATTTAGATCATTTGTGTAATTTTAAGGTTGTTGGCTAACTTGACAAATTAGCTCTTCCACCATTTTCATTTTCTTGCAACTTTATTTTTCATGTCATTTTAATTAATTGTCTTGCACTTTAATTCCTTTAATTCAAGTAAGTGTTTTTAATTTTGTTGTTTAATCTTTATTTTCCTTTAATCAAGATTTTTTTTATCATTCTCATCCTACTTTTCTTGTCTTTGATTTGATTGTGGTTCGGATTAAGCATTGATTTTGCTTAATCTTATTGTTTATTTGATTAAAAAGTTCATCTTTTTATTTTCATCTAGGCTTGTATACGAATTAAGCTATAAGTTTGACAATCTTATTGGCTTATTTTGTATTTAGCTTATTTGATTTTAAAGTTTTCTAAAAAGTTTTATCTTTTTAAAGTTTGCTTATTTTGTTTGCTTATTTTGTGTTTTGATAAAGTCTTTAAATTTGTTGCTTTTTGTCTCGTCTCATTATCTTTGTAATCAAGTATCGGTTATTGCTTACTAGTATTAGCTTATTGGTTTTGCTTATTTGTATTACATTCCATCGGAATGGGATTTGGATTCCGACAGCTTGTTACGATCGCAAAAACCACAAGGGTTTCTACATTGCGATCGGTATTGTGATACTCCCCCTTATTCGGATCTAGGATTCGGATCTGAGATTCGTATCTGGGATTCGGATCTGGGATTCGGATCTGAGATTCGGATCTGGGATTCGGATCTGGGATTCGGATATGGGATTCGGATCTGGGATTCGGATCTGGGATTCGGATCTGGGATTCGGATATGGGATTCGGATCTGGGATTCGGATCTGGGATTCAGATCTAGGATTCCGATCTGAGATTCGGATCTGGGATTCGGATCTGGGATTCGGATCTAGGATTCCGATATGGGATTCGGATCTGGGATTCGGATCTGGGATTCGGATCTAGGATTCGGATCTGGGATTCGGATCTGGGATTCGGATCTGGGATTCGGATATGGGATTCGGATCTGGGATTCGGATCTGGGATTCGGATCTGGGATTCCGATCTGGGATTCGGATCTGGGATTCCGATCTGGGATTCGGATCTGGGACAAAATTTTATATTTCCCGCCATTTTCTTAAACTTTATTTTAAATTGCTTTTATTTTAGTTTTATTTTAAGATTGCATTTTATTTAAGTGTTTTTCTAGTAATTTTCTAGCTTAATTTTTCACCTTGTTTTACTTTTATTATTTGTACCTGTCTTTAATTTTCTTTTAAATACTTTCCGCATTTACTTTTTAATTAGTTATAGATAATCAAATTTCTTTTTGTTAACCAAAAACGACTGAGTCACACTTTAAACTGGTAATCAATTCGATTAGACACCGAGAAAACAAATTTTTCAACTAGCAAAATCTTAGTATCAAATGGCGCCGATGCCGGCTCTTTTCGTGAAGATTAACGGGTTTTTGTGAGAGACGCGTTGGCTTTTGGGATCCGTTCACTCGTGAACGTTATTTTTCGAGTCACAAATTTTTAAAAATCCATAAACATTTGAAAAATCATAAAAAGCATTTCTTTTTCAAAGTTTTGCACCAAAAATACTCTTCTTGCTTGTCTATTTTTCTTCATGGATTCGTCTTGTGTACGGTGTGGGAGACCATGGCATGGTTTTCAAACATGTCAATGGTGTACTTGTGAGTGGTGTGGTTCTGATATCGACGATACACAATTTGGATTTTGTACATTTTGCAATTCAACAAATTCGTACTTCTCCTCTTACAATACTTTCTCACCCTTTCCCGTCTATGACGATCCTTATCCTCAAAATGCACCGGATTTTTCTCCATCCCCGTGGTGCTATAAGTGTGGGGGTCCTCACGAAAGTTTTCACTGTCCAACGGGGGATCAAAATTTCTATAATTATACCCCTTCCAGTTTTGACCAACCCCTACAATACCCAATTGATCATCAGCCTCGTCACGGGATGAGTTACCAAGAACCAATTGACGATCTTGCTACAGCCTTTCAAGAACAAAGAAACGATCTTGCTACAGCTTTTCAAGAACAAACGAAAGAGCTTTTACACACGCTGCAAACTTGTATGGAGTCATTTTTACAGCAGCAAGATCAGACGAGTACTCATATCCCTGAGATAATTATTAGCCCTTTAGGTATTGTGGAGAGCGATGACGATATTGAGGTTATTTTCGACGAGGAGGAATTTCTAAAGCAACGTAAGACTTCTCCCCTTCCTCCTTCGTCTATTGCTATCACACTCGAGGAGCCCGTTGGCTCTCTCATCATGAAGGATGAGCATCTTGACGTTATCTCGGCAACTGAATCGGACAAATTCCTAAAGTTTAGTGTCGAGGAACTTGTCGTCATCCCAAGTGAGCCCGCGGGTATTCCGGAAAATCTGTGTGATGTGCCGACTTTTGCGGAGCTTACGGACAAGTTTGCTTCGCTAGTCAATGATCACATACTCACAACTCCACATGCGATATTTGATCCTCCCAACAAGAGTTCAACATGTGGTGAGTATGATCATTTCGTCTTCGAGCCCGAGATTGAGGAAATTATCGACCGAGAGCTAGCTCTTTTACCTCCGCTTCCTCCTACAAGCGAGGTCGATTTTTCCAACATCGATGCCGAACTTGATGAGTTGGAACGACTTATTTTTCATAATAATGACGAACCAACTCACTTGACCAATAATCCTATTCTCGAGGAGTTACCTAATCAACACTCCTCTTATGAGAATTACGTTTACCACATTCGTGAGGATTTACCTTATCAACAATCCCCACAAATGAATGATGGTTTCGTACTTGATCGTGATCTTTTCAAACGAGTTTCTACACTCTTTATCTACGATGATATCGACAAGATCTACTTTCATGAGGATAAATGCTTTGACCCGGGAGGTGACATGGACCATTCTATGATTGATAATTTTACGGCTTTGCCAATTGGTCTGCATCCATTGTCTTTGGAGGATGACAATGTGATTCCCTACCTACCCCACCTCCCGTCAATCTGGATTTCACTTGCTTTTCTTATATTGAGCAGACTTTCCTACCATTCAAGACTTATCCTCCCGCCTCTCCTTTGTTGATGTCCTCCGGGAACGAGGGCAAGGTCTTTGATCCCGGTATTACATTCGAGGCTTCCCCATGGACCATTTAATTCGGGGACGAGTCAGGCTCGTGACTCGGTTAACAAAAACAAGCGCTCTTCGGGAGGCAACCCGATTATCTATCTTTATCTGTTTTCACCATAAGTGTAGGGGGAGCCCCGTGGTGTTTCTTGTTCTCTTTCTTATCATATGCAGGGATTAGAGCTTCAAAGACACACTCTTGATGACTTTTGACGAACCGTGATTCCGTGTTCCCTTCTTCCCGGTTCTATCCTAAACTCTTTTCGATTCACTATTTTATATTTCTCAATATTAAAATAGGAATCTCTTTAGTTGTCTCTTCCTTAGCGAGATTTAAACAACGTGCACAATGTCCTAAGTGTAGGGGAGTTTACTCCCATATGCTTAAACATTGAGGACAATGTTTATATTAAGTGTAGGGGGACTTCTATCGAAGTTTTAAGTGGACTTTTCCATTAAAATGCCTTCATTTAACAGGAAAATCATCTTTTTCAGCATTTTTCAAATTTTTAATTAACTTTGGCCATTTTGTCGTAATTTTTAAATTTTTATCGTTGCTTTCATATGTATATATCCCGCAATAAAGTCAAAAATATTAATTAAGTGGTGTAGCTAGTTTAGAAGTCTTTGACATATTAGGCCCGTTGCGATTATTTTGACTCAACCCGAATAGACTTATCCAAGTTTATTCTAGCTAGTATCCTTAACCATGTAGACCTTAATTGGTTTATTAAGCTAAGCATCCACGAGTCTCATTACTTGAGATTTTAAATTGTGGACAACGAGAAATGATAGAGTCAATTATAAGTCGGTATTCTTGCACAAGCTCACTTGGTGTAATTATTTGCCTATTCTCCCATCACTTGCTAATAATTTATCTGCAATAAGTAAGGTCGTACGATTTGAAAAGTTACTTAGCTTCTAGCCCAAGATCGTTTAAAAGTTGCTCGGTAATGATAAGAGTTCATAGCCAAGGCATAACTTATGAAGCGGGGCGCGAAGATTGGCGAGTCTGAAAAGGCCCTAACAAGGCATGAGGATTCAATCTTATTGCTAAAGATCCAAGGTGATGTGAAAAGCATTATTCCCAAAATCAATATGAAGGATCAAGACTCACGACGAAAAGCAATCAAATCCCATAAAGATCATGGAGAAGTCTATCCGAAAAGACCCTAACAAGGTATGAGGATAAATAGATCCAAGTCCGAAAAGGAGGCGGATCGTTGTATCTCAAAATCCCAATTAGCGATTGAAGAAATAATGATGAAGTCGTGGTCAACAAAGTGGAGTATCCCTAAAAAATAATCCAAGTGAAGAACTCTATTAACGAAGAGAAGACCATTATCTCAAGCACGTCTCTCAAGATACGAAGTATGAAGTACATGCCAAATATCGGCCCGAGAAAGGTCTCAAATCGTGAAGCGAGTTATGCCAAGATATGAACTTTTTGATATCCCGAGAAGCAGTTTGAAGAGATTTTGTCCTTTAGCTAACTATTGATCAAATCGTCCTACTTTGCTTTCTGCCTAAATAAACTATCGCAATAAGTCCAAAAATGCATCTTCATGATCATTCTAAGACAAAAATAAAATATAAGAGATACACCTAGGAATAAGGGAGTTTAAGCATATAATTAAGCCATGTGTGTAAGTGTTTGTTTTGCTAACTTATAATAACAATGATCTCGTTTTTAAGCTTAGTTTGGGGAACGTGAAACTTGAGGGTGATAAATCTTCGCAGCACCGAAGCCCTAATGTAAGTCTTAGATCTCTTTGCGAGTTATTTCCATATAGCTATTTTCTAGTGAAAATGGGTTTCTATCCTTTTGTTTACTTTAAAGTTTTAATTTCTCTTAGTACTCTAATTTTTGTTTTAGTAGTATGTTAATAAGGCCAGGGTTGATTGATTATGAGAAAAGTGTAAAATTGCTTTATCACTAAGCATTGCATGAGGGCATCGCAATGGTTAAGTGTAGGGGATTTGATAGGTGTGTAAACACCCATCCTTTTTACCACTTAATTACAATAATAACCGAGCCAAAAAGTGTATTTTATGTCATTTATGTCGGAATTATGCGTGGTTTGTGTTTTTGTTGTGATTTAGGACGAAAAGGTGAAAAGTGGATAAAACACGGCTTTCACGGGCTTTTATCAAAGAAAAAAGACAAAAGACGAAGTCGAAAGACCAAAAGTGCAAAAAGAACGGAAGTCCAAGACCAATTCTGAAGATTTATCAAAGAAAAAGTCAAAAGACGGAAGTTTACTAAAAGCCGAAGAACTCAAGTCTAATTTATTGAAGAAATTACAAGACGAGTTATTAATCCCGAGACAAAAGTCGAAGAATTGGAAGATTAAGGACTTAATGATAATTAAAGAAACAAGAAAGAGGGGAGGAAGCTTCCTTCCACTAATCCTCCTCCCCCCTATATATTTAGATCATTTGTGTAATTTTGAGGTTGTTGGCTAACTTGACAAATTAGCTCTTCCACCATTTTCATTTTCTTGAAACTTTATTTTTCATGTCATTTTAATTAATTGTCTTGCACTTTAATTCCTTTAATTCAAGTAAGTGTTTTTAATTTTGTTGTTTAATCTTTATTTTCCTTTAATCAAGATTTTCTTTATCATTCTAATCCTACTTTTCTTGTCTTTGATTTGATTGTGGTTCGGATTAAGCATTAATTTTGCTTAATCTTATTGTTTATTTGATTAAAAAGTTCATCTTTTTATTTTCATCTAGGCTTGTATACGAATTAAGCTATAAGTTTGACAATCTTATTGGCTTATTTTGTATATAGCTTATTTGATTTTAAAGTTTTCTAAAAAGTTTTATCTTTTTAAAGTTTGCTTATTTTGTTTGCTTATTTTGTATTTTGATAAAGTCTTTAAATTTGTTGCTTTTTGTCTCGTCTCATTATCTTTTTAATCAAGTTTCGGTTATTGCTTATTAGTATTAGCTTATTGGTTTTGCTTATTTGTATTACATTCCATCGGAATGGGATTTGGATTCCGCCAGCTTGTTACGATCGCAAAAACCACAAGGGTTTCTACATTGCGATCGGTATTGTGATACTCCCCCTTATTCGGATCTAGGATTCGGATCTGGGATTCGGATCTGGGATTCGGATCTGGGATTCGGATCTGGGATTCGGATATGGGATTCGGATCTGGGATTCGGATCTGGGATTCGGATATGGGATTCAGATATGGGATTCGGATCTGGGATTCGGATCTGGGATTCGGATCTGGGATTCGGATCTGGGATTCGGATCTGGGATTCGGATCTGGGATTCGGATCTGGGATTCGGATCTAGGATTCCGATCTGGGATTCGGATCTGGGATTCGGATCTGGGATCCCGATCTGGGATTCGGATCTGGGATTCGGATCTGGGATTCGGATCTGGGATTCGGATCTGGGATTCGGATCTGGGATTCGGATCCGGGATTCGGATCTGGGATTCGGAGCTGGGATTCGGATCTGGGATTCCGATCTAGGATTCGGATCTGGGAAAAAATTTTATATTTCCCGCCATTTTCTTAAACTTTATTATAAATTGTTTTTATTTTAGTTTTATTTTAAGATTGTATTTTATTTAAGTGTTTTTCTAGTAATTTTCTAGCTTAATTTTTCACCTTGTTTTACTTTTATTATTTGTACCTGTCTTTAATTTTCTTTTAAATACTTTCCGCATTTACTTTTTAATTAGTTATAGATAATCAAATTTCTTTTTGTTAACCAAAAACGACTGAGTCACACTTTAAACTGGTAATCAATTCGATTAGACACCGAGAAAACGAACTTTTTCAACTAGCAAAATCTTAGTATCAGTGACGTTAGAATCAACCCACCATCTGCAAAACACAATACATCTTCCATTAGTTCATTGTGTATGTTGTTAATCACCTACAAGTTTCATTATTTTTTTAAGCCCTAATTTTTTTAGTTGTCAATACATCTTCCATTAGTTCGACTATCTTTAACTTGAATCTGCGGTATTAAATTTTATATGTATTAAAACTAGGTATTTTTTTAATATACTGTTTTTTTCTTCTTTTTTATATTGACGGTATCCAGTGTTCTCCCATATCTTCAGGCATTCCTACCGTAAAAATTGGCCAACTAAATTTCAAGAATGTGAGCACTGATACCCTGGACCAAGTTCTATGATTATTGACGTTCATGGATGAAGTTGTGCGCAAAGTTGAGGTATATGTCTTTTACATATTATTCATCATTTGAATTTTGCTGGTTAGATTTTGGTTATCACCAAATTTTCCTTTTTAGGTACTTTTGCGTGAAGAGTTGAGAGATGCAAATCTTGAAAACTTATAGGTCAGTTTTTCATTAAAGTTGCCAACCAATGGGCAGGAAGGACTAGGGTGAGTACCTGTGTGGGTTTTTTTTAAAAGAAGACATTTACAACGTTGTAAAGAACTAAAACTTTAGTGTATATATATACCTTGATAAAATATTATTACCTTGACGCATTGCCAAAACCATTAAAGCATTAAAGCATTGCCTTTCAAAGAGTACAGTGATCCAAAAGGGTGTAGTGAAGCTAACAAGCTGTTGGAAGCTAATTTATTGACTAGAGCTGGTACTTTAAGTGACGGGTGGTAAGTTGACATCAAACCCTATATTGACACATCTTTATAAATGTTGTAAGCAATAATCTCAAAAGGTATAAGTCAAAGAGCCCAAAAAGTAATACTCGAGGTAGAAGGAGACATGCTGACTGCAGAAACTTCACTAGATGTACAGATTTATGGGCTGCACTAAAATATGTTTCATCCTCAATAAACTATTATCATGTGAGTCTTCATTAACCATCTAAAGTATACGTTGTTAGATTGTCCTTTGTTTGTGGTAATATTTCAAAAAAATTACCTCCCTAATATTTCGATAATGTGAATGGACAGATATTCAGGAGTTCAGACTGCTCTCCTTGAGCCAACTTACAGAAGTCGAAATAGTTCAAGATATTTAGGTCATTCAGTTTGTGTATATAATCTATTATCAGGCAGAGGAGTGTGTAGATGGTCTGGCTGGTAGATTTGATACCGTCACTACAAAAAAAGCCTCATTGTACACACATGAATCTCCACACTTCAATGAAATGTGTAAAATATTTTTGTATATCTCACACTTATCGGTGTGTAAAAAATTATTAACAATTGTCCACACTTATTTATGTGAATTTTAACAAAAATAGTTCATACAACCCTAATAAATGAAATTACACTAAAAAAAGTGTGCACTTTCATTCAAATTTATATTTTAGTCCTGTTAATTTCTCGTCCTTTGTTTTTTTTCTCGTCTTTACATATTAAGACCGAGCACGGCAGATCCAAAATCGATCCGGACCAAAAACCGTACCAACCAAACCGGACCGAACAATTTCGCTCTGGTCTTCCGTCCGAGGTTTTAGACCAATTTGGTCCTCAGTCCGGTCAGTTCGGTCCGGTCCGGTTCGGTCTTACCAAAATTTTGTCTATTATACCTAATAAGACCGGCCCGGACCAGACAAACCCGAACCAGACCGGACCATTTCGGTCCGATCTCTGTCCAGAGTTTAATACCATTTCGATTTTCGATTCGGTCCGGTCTTAGCCGGTCCACCCGGACTGGATGCTCTACTCCAAACACCTTTATCCCAACCACCCCTATTCATAAATCAAGTTTTATACTGTAAATAACAACCACCCCGATTCATCCGATTCAATATTTTATCCCAACCATCCCGATTCATAAATCCAGTTCTTCAAATAACAAAAAAAACACATAAATCCAGTTCTTTATAAATCCAGTTAAAATGAATCCTTTACAAGCTGCTTATTCGTTATAAGTTGCTTATTCGTTATAAGCTGCTTATTCGAAAGATTAGTTATAAGCTGCTTACGGTTTCAGATTCGTTAGGAGTTCAGAAGATTAGTTGCGGTTTCGCTTAGCTTATTGGAAGATTAGCTGCTAATAAGCTGATTTTATGCTAAAGGTTAGATAAATCAACACTTTCTTTGCTTAATTTATGCGATAATATGGTTGTGTTAGTGATATAGTTTATATAAGCTGCTTATAAGCTTATTGGAAGATTAGCTGCTTAATTTATGCGATAATATGGTTAGTTAGCTGATTTAATTGCTGAATTAAGTTAGCTGATTTAATTTATGCGATAATATGGTTAGTTAGCTGATTTAGTTTATGCGATAATATGCTGAATTAATTTATGCGATAATATGGTTAGTTAGCTGATTTAAGCTTATTGGAAGATTAGCTGCTTAATTATTTATATTTTTTTTGGTAATGGGATACCCGGTAAATAGTGTATGAGAAGGCGGATGAGTGATTGTTTCGTAGGTGTTATATATATGAATTTGGTATTAGGACATTATTTATATAGTAATCCAACATGACTCGTTATAATTTTCATTGCACCGAGTCATACGAGCTCTAAAAGATGTTGACTATGGAGTATGGACTGGTGTGGACCAGGTCGTGTTCCCAAAAGCAATACCTGATAAGCTAGAAGAGGTGTAGTGTGGTCCAATGGCGCATGTTCTTCCTCGGTCTAGTTCTTATTATCGGATTAGCTTAATTTAGCTTATTATGATTCACTTAGTGGCGGAGACGCGAATTTGTCACATATACACTTATTAATAAAGTCTGAAAATAGTATGCCCCTAATATTTTCAGACTTATAATATTTTGGAATATTTAAAAAGTGTATATGCTTATATTATTGAATTAGCTTAATTTAGCTTATTATGATCCAAAATATTTTACACGAGTGATGACAGGGTAATAACTTCTATCGTGATCCCAAATATTTTGCACGTGCATAACTTCTAACTCAAATATATCTGCTAGGATTCACTATTTAAAAAGATATTTTGGAAAGTGCACTATATCTGCATATCAAAAGATTGTTTCAATTTGTTAAAAATACTCAATAATGTCGTAGTGTTCATGTAATCGAGTGACCATGCATATCAAAAGATTGTTTCAAATACTCAATAGATTTGCGTCATTTGCCGCAGTTCTTAAAGTACAAATTAGCATGTAAACATAGGCTTCGCTTTGAAATGCATGCCGATTGAAAAATCTGAAGTTTGTATCCTAAATGCAAAATAGAAGTATTGCATGAACCACAAATTTTCATAAATGCTCAGTTAGTGTCTAGTTCTGTTCACTACTCTCGAGTCTTGACTCTTAACAACAATCCTTCTTGTACAGCAATCCTTCTATAGATAGCGTCATAGCGAGATGGGAATATACCAGGTAATACGTGGAAACATTATGCAGTCACTCGATTATTTTGTCTCATAATAATGAGGTGCTATCTCATTCTCCTCAAGCTACTCGGGTTCCACGCCCACAGTTAGAGGTGGAATTGTGGCACTGGCAAGATAGGGGAATCTGAAGGTCAGGAAATGGGTCGAAAATTAAAAATATAGGTTTAAAGGACCATTAGACCCGTTCTGTTCATACCTATCCAAAACGACCCATTAACTAGTAAAAAGGTCACAATTAACTAGTAAACGGGTCACGTTAGGAAAGTATCCTTAAAAGTGTGTATCATACGTATTAATCAAGTTTGTGTACAACCTGAGAGTACGGCCTTTTTAATTGCAACAATATCACCATTGATGTTAAATCGATTTCAAAATTTTTCAACAGCCCCTCCAACTACTTTACTTCTCGAGCACGCTCCATATATACTCCTCACCTAAATTTAAATTATAATTAGGTAGTATATTTGTAGATCAGTAGCACGCTGACTTAATAATTAAATAGACTTGTTCAGTTAAACGGACGGTAACAAAATATTTCTATAACTTATCGTCGTCCCCTTTCAAAACACTGTCATATTTACCACAAGATTTTCATTTCTTTACACTTAAATTCTCTGATGTACAAAGATTACTATAAACCTTAAAAGTTTTACACAAGATCCTCATTTCTTACTGAAATATAAAACCACGTCTTCATTTATCAACACAAGTTCTACATCTATGTACATATACATACATATATATACTACAGTACGTAAACATCATCACTCGAAACCGATGGCGGACATAGACATCAGTTATAGGACATGCATTCTCAAACGAAAAATCCCAGACTTCTCTTTCCCGAAAGGCCTCTATTATTGGTCTCGCCAGGAGAGGGATGAAAATATTATTCCTATGGGATGAACTTTGTTTCGTGATTTTGTTTTCTGTTTGTCGACGTTAGAACCCGGCATGCGTTGTGTTACGTACGTGCATAACTTCTAACTCAACTATATCTGTTAGGATTCATAAAGTTCAGTCCATGAACACTTGGGCACATAAGCACTTGCTAAGTTTTGGCATTAAACTGATTTGTTTCAGCAAAAGATTATGACAAAAACTAGTACAAACATATAAGTATATGTTTTTCCTTTTTCGTGATCAATGAGAACCATGTGTAGGTTATAAAGTCTGTACATACTTGTTTGCACCAGGAATGGGTCGATAGAGACCTGGCAACCAACTAAGTAAACTGGTATTCCATATTTTAGGTGAAGCTTTTAAGTTTTGGGTCCAATAACATCCAGAAACTCAATGTAGATAGGCCAAGAACACTTGCTGAGTTGTATGGATTGTGTTAGTTGGAGGAAGCAAAACTGAATGTAAATAGGCAGAACTGAATGTAGATAGGCAGAAACAAAAAGCAAAACTGAATGTAGATAGGCAGAAACAAATGTATACACGTACTTTCTTTGGAAGTTTTAGGAAAAATACTATTGATTTGGTGGTGGTGAGGGATATAGGGAGGAGACAAAAGAAACAGGGGAGATAATTGGTGAGGGATACATTTCCCGCTTTACAGGATCCTTACACCTGATACTTTTGTTCTACAACTTTGGCCATTTTATAGGATCTTTACACCTAATACCGCACATGGGCCGACCTGCAACCTCTTGGTTGATGGGCCATTGAAATTAGCATTAGTTTGTATAGAAGAAGAAACATTTCATGTTTATTGTTCTCATTTGGCTGACAGTAAAGCATGCGTGTTTTTCATATTTAGGTAAGTTGATTTAATGGACAAAATTTGGATCAATGCTGATATTGGAAGTAAGACTTTCAAAGATGGAGTACAGTATTTTATAGATTTCGCTAGGGCTAGAAGTATAAGAGGATTAATTGCATGTCCGTGCCTTAAATGTTGTTTGTGTAAGCACGTGAAGGTAGATACTGCTCATGCCGATATATTGCAATATGGATTTTTACCGGGTTACAAAACATGGACAATGCATGGAGAAAAATCTATACCTTCACAACTCTCTCATCTAAATCCAAGTATTGTGCATGAAAATTCCGTCGGTGAAGATGACATAAGAGGTCTAGTTCGTGATGCTTTAGGTGTAAGTTCCTTACCTTTGAATAACACACACGAAAGTGATTCTAGGGTCGAAGGGAATATCGAGTCTAATTAAGAACCTTCTCAAAGTCAAGAACCTTCCCAAAGTTGTAAGGATAATGATATTCCATACAAAAGGCTTTTATAGGAATGTGACAAAGAATTATATCCGGGTTACAAGTATTCAAACTTGTCCTTCACTTTACACTTGTACCATCTAAAATGCATTGGTGGCATATCTAATAAGTGCTTCACCATGTTGCTAGGGCTTTTTAGGGATGCATTTCCTCATCTTACGTCGTTACCATCCTCTACAAATGAGGCCAAAAAGTTAACCGCTGATCTTGGGCTCGGGTACGAGAAAATCCATGCATGTCCCAACGACCGCATGCTTTGTTGGGATACGAGAAAAGATCTGCAGTCATGTCATATATGCCAAGCTTCGAGATATAAATCTAGTATAGGCAATAAAGTAGGGGAGAGTTCAAAATCTAGAAAGTCTAAAAAGCCAAAAAAGGTTTTGCGTTATTTTCCTTTGATTCCAAGGCTGAAAAGGATATACAAGTGTGAAAAAACAGCAAAGGATATGAGGTGGCATGAGGAGGTTCGAATAAAAGATGGGAAGTTAAGACACCCGGCGGATGCTCTTGCTTGGAAGGCCTTTGATGCTCGACACACCAATTTTTCATCTGATCCTCGTAGTGTTAGGCTTGGCCTTGCTAGTGATGGGTTTAATCCTTTTCGCATGATGAGTACATGATATAGTACATGGCCCGTGTTGTTGATTCCCTACAATTTACCTCCGTGGTTATGCATGAAAAAACAATCCCTTATTCTTTCATCCATCATTCCAGGGGAGAAAGCACCTGGAAATGATATTGACGTTTATCTCCAACCTTTAATACGTGAGCTAAAACTGTTATGGGCGGGTGTGGATGCCTATGATGCTTTTTCTAGTCAACCTTTCAAGTTAAGAGCTTCACTTCTTTGGACCGTAAATGATTTTCCTGCCTACGCTAACTTATCAAGTTGGAGCACTAAGGGTCGTGTGGCATGCCCAGTTTGTGCTAATTCCACTCATTCAACTTGGTTAAAGCATGGGAGGAAGTTTTGTTATATGGGACATCGTAGATGGTTAAAGGAAAATCATACTTATCGGTTACTAAAGGACCAGTTTGATGGTACAATCGAGAAGGAGGGTCCACCTACTCAACTGACCGGATCTGATATTTTGAAACAAGTAAGCGGTGGTAGGTTTAAATATGGAAAGTCAGATAAATCCTCTAGAAAGAGGACAAGGGATGGTGCATGTTGCTCGACCGATACTCATCTTCAAACAGTAGAGGCAAGAAATGACGAGAGTGCATTTGAGGATATGAAGAATGTCATAGAACAAATATTGTAGCAGAAGGCGATGAGTAGTAACATTGTTTTTTATTTTATTTTACTTGATTAATGAGACTAAGTGCTTGATGTAATTAATGAGTAGTAATATGTGATTTCTTCTTGCGAACAATATGTATTGTAGTTAATTGAATATGTGATTCCTTTATGCTTATTTAAAAATAAAAGATTTGTATTTTTGCTTTCTGATTATGGCAGTTGTAGTGAGACATCTTGATTGTTAACTTTTCGCAGAGAGGATTGAAGGCAGTTATATATTAAAGATCTTTTGAAGACCAACTTTAGTCATCTTGTTTTGGTTAGTCATCGCTCCTTACTCACTTCTGTATTGCTAATATTGATCTTTAGATATTATTTAATGTTTAAAAGCCTAATATTAGTCTTTAGATAAGTTCGGGTCAAAACATGATGGGTCGAAACACTTCTGGGTCACTGATAGGTGTGAAAACACCCATCCTTTTACCACTTATTTCTGGCTAAAACGAGACCGAAACACGTATTTAATATCATTAGTTTGGAATTATGCGTGGTTTCTGTGTTTATTGTGTTTTCAGAGTCAACCGGATGAATATTGAAGAAAACATGAGATTGCACGGGTTTTATCGAAGAAAAAGACTCAAGACGAAGTCTATTGTCCAAGAGATGCAAAAGATTTGAAGTCATTGTGCCTATTTGAAGATTTATCGAAGAAAAGGGCCAAAGATGGAAGATTCATATATGTCGAAGAACTCGAGTCTATTAAACAAAATATTATAGGACGAGTTGGAATTATTCACCGACACTTCTCAAAATCAAAAGTCGGAAACGTTTATTTAAAGAAACGTAAAGACTAAAGAGAAAGAAGAAGGGAAGCCCATGAACAAAGCCCATTCACAAGGCCACAAGCAAACGCCTATAAATAGGACTTCTCCTCACAATTTTGGTAGCTAGTTAGTTTTTAGTCATTTTCTTTCATTCGTAGCTTGTAGGTTCTAGAGGGAGAAAGCTTAACTTTCTCTCACTAGAAAACTTTCATCTTCTTTTCTTGTTTTTAATCAACACTTTACTTTTTAAGCTTAATCTTGTTTTCATCTTCATCTTTTTCAAGTTTCTTGTTATTCGTAATCTTGTTTTCTTCATCCTTTCGTCTTTAATTTCTTTACACGGCATAGAAAGTTCATACCTTTTGTGTTTTGTGATTCGTGTGTCAAAGATTGACAAGGGTTACCATTTGCTTATTAGGTGTCTAGCTTATTTCATTTTTAATCTTCTCAAAAGTTTAATCTTTCAAAAGTCACTTTACAAAATTTGCGTATTTGGTGTTTTGGAAGTTTTTCCATTCGTAGCTTATTTTGTTCCCCTTGATATTGATTTTGTTGAGTTTTGGACAAGTGCTTATTGTGGATGCTTATTAAAATTTCAGCTTATCACCATTTTCGGATTGATTTTGTATCCCATCGCAATATTAGGGTTTATACACATTCCGACGGATTTCCTGTTTTGATCGCAATAACCCTTAAGGGTTTTACTTTGCGATCGGTTGGTCATTTCCCCCTTATTCCGATCTGGGATTGCGATCGCTCATTGCGATCGCATATTCCGACGGGTAATAAGGTTATTTTGAGTCGAAACTCTGCTCAATTTTAGCCAACATCATTCCGATAGATTTTACCTTGTATTCCGATAAGCATCTTTCCAACAGAAGTGTTCAGGTCTTTCCGATCTGGATTTTGCGACAAAAGACATTCCGATAGATGCACATTGCGATAGGACCATATTACGATAGAATTGACTTTAACATTCCGACAACTTTGCATTTATGTATTCCGATGGATTTGATTTTGGTTCATTCCGATGGACATGATTGGCAATATTCCGATGGACTAAGTTTTTAAGTTTTAAGTATTTTCCTAATTAACTTTTAGTTTTAGTTTAATATTGTCAAAGCTTCTACTTTACTCATCGACATTTTCATTACTTGCATTTGGTTTAAAAATTAGATAATCATAATCAAACCCTTTTTAGTAACCAAGAACAATTATTCCACTTAAAACCGTGATCAATTCGAGAAGATTCAGAGATTAAATCTGAACCCCAATGAAAACCATTGTATCAAATGGCGCCGCTGCCGGCTCTTCTCGTTAAGATTAACAGTTTTTTGTGAGAACTTGGATTTTGGGATCCGTTCGCCGTGAACGTTACTTTTTCATAAAAAAATTCAAAAATCCTAAAAATATAAAATTTTTAAAAATACAAAAAAAAAAAATTAATTTAAAAAACCATAAAAAGCAAAAATATTTCTGCTTTGTTTTTGCTTTGTTAGTTCTTTTGCAGGTGCATGCGTACACGATCAACGTCTTATCAAGAGCCCGAGCCTCTCGAAGACTTAGACATGGCCGGTGTACACAACAACAATAACAATCCACCTCAAAACAACAATAATAACAACAACAATAATCCACCTCTCAACAATAATAATAACAACAACAATGAACCTTTACCGGACAATCGCCCTATGATTGAACTGTTACAAGCACATGTGGAGGGCAACAATGATCCAATTGTCATACCCGCGATTGCAGCCAACAACTTTGAGCTCAAATCCGGCTTTATTCAGATGGTCTCTGCTCAACAATTCTTGGGGCGTACCATTGATGATCCTCATGACCACATCAAAAGGTTCTTGTAACTCACGAATACGGTCAAATTCAATGGTGTTCCACAAGAGGTAATCCGTTTACAACTTTTTCCCTTTTCTTTAGAGGGACAAGCCCGACATTGGCTTGCAAAGGAACGGCCACAAAGTATTCTGACGTGGACGGATTTGGAGACCAAGTTCATAAACTAGTTTTTCCCACCCTCTCGTACTACCGCTTTGCGGAATGAAATCATTAATTTTGAACAAAAGTACGATGAGTCTTTTAGTGAATCTTGGGACCGTTTCAAAGACCTTTTAAGAAAGTGCCCACAACATGGTTTTACCAAAGTGCACCAAATTAATACTTTTTATAATGGTTTAAGCATGAATGACCAAGATTCACTAAACAGTGCCTCGGGGGGTAATATTTTGGTTAAGACTTCTAATGCTGCTTGGGATATCATTGAGAATAAGTCTCGTGTGCAAACCAAGAGTGTGCGGACCAATGACGCTAGTGCTAGTACTAGTGACAGCGACAAGCGATTTGACAAAATTACTACGCTTCTTGAATCGCTTGTTACCCACACCGCTAACAATACTAACAACATCAATGCTAAAAACGCTCACGACGCTCAAGTCAATGTTGTTAGCCAACCATGTGAAATATGCGGGGGTCCTCACTCTTACACCACTTGTACCGCCACCCAAGACTACCCTTCTGAGAATGTTAATGCAGCATACGGTACCTATCCTCCAACCGCTTATCAAGCTCGTCCTCAAGGAGACCGCAACTTGCTTAGCTACCGCTCAAACAACTTTCTTTCCCCGCCCGGTTTTCCTCCTAACAACCCAAACCAACAACAAAACCTCAATCGCCCTCCTCAACAACAACAACAACCTCGTGCACCATACCAACCACCTCACAAACAACCATATCCACCTCAAAGAAGCAACCAAGTTTACCAACAACCTGCTTATCAACCACCCGCCTACAATGCTCCTCCCAACCAACCCACCACATTACCCCAAGATATTGGAACCTACATGAGGACTAATGATGTGATCGTGGACAATCTCCAGCGGGAAGTGCTCAACTTGAAAGCAGACATGGTGAAACAAGGGAACGATCTTCGAGTGGATATGAGAAACACTTTGGCAAGTCAAACGAATGACTTAAGGAACATGATGGCTAGTTTCTTCCAAGGTAATCAACCCTCTTCTTCGGGTACTCTTCCGAGTAACACCGTTGCGAATCTAAGAGGGGAGATGAAAGCAATCACCACTCGCAGTGGCAAAGGTACCAAGGAACCCGAGCTTCCTATACCTCCACCGGTGATTGTGACTAAGGAAAACGAGTCACCTGCTCCTATTCCTCATCCTTCTACTTCCCCAATTCCTCCACCTCTTACTTCTACCCCTCCTCCACCCAAGGATGTGAGTGATCCTACTATTCCTAAGCCTTCCTCTTCTTCTGATATACCTTATCCCTCAAGGTTAAGGAAAGAGAAGCTCAAAAGCAAGGATGATATTCAAGTTTTGAACTTTCTCAAAATGTTTAAACAATTGAATTTCAACATCTCCTTCGCTGAGGCTCTCGCTCACATGCCCAAATACGCGAAAATGTTCAAAGATCTTCTGAGTGACAAGGAAAAGCTTCTTGATATCGCTAACACCCAACTTAATGAGAATTGCTCTTCAGTGCTCTTAAGGAAATTGCCAACCAAGCTTGGTGATCCGGGTCGCTTCTTAATCCCTTGCAACTTCCCGGGAGTAGAGAATTGCATAGCCCTAGCCGATCTAGGTGCCAGTATTAACTTAATGCCTTTAAGTGTGTGGAAGCAATTATCTCTCCCTGAGCTAGTCCCCACCAAAATGACTTTGGAATTAGCTAACCGTACGGTTGCTTATCCAGTGGGGATAGCCGAAGACGTCTTTGTAGGAGTCGACAAATTCACTTTTCCTGCCGATTTCGTCGTCGTCGACTACGATATGGACCCTCGTGTGCCATTAATTGTTGGTCTTCCATTCTTGAGGACCGGTCGCACTCTCATCGATGTTGAAGCCGGTGAGCTTATCATGAGAGTGGGTGACGATAAAATCGTTTTCAACATGGGAAAGCTTTCTAAACAGCCTTATTCATACGAGAGTGTTAATTGTATTGACGTTCTTTATGAGGCTTGTGAAGAACACTTCAAAGATGCTTGTAAAAGTATTCCTACCTCTCTTCCCAATGTTGAGACCGTTTCCTCTATTGATTCATCACTATCTCTATTTGGAGAAAGTGATTTCCTTTGGAAAGATTTGGAAGCCACCATGGGAGATGTGAACTTAAACCATAGTGTATACGGATCATTCCGCTCTCAAGTACCTCATGACAAAGCAAGATGCTAAGCCTAGACTTTTGAGATGGGTTTTATTGCTAGAAGAGTTTAAGATAGAAATTCGTGATAAGAAAGGAGCCGAGAATTTAGCGGCGGATCACTTGAGTAGACTTGAGAATCCTTTTCAAGGAGATTTGCCTCATAAGGAAATCAATGAATCCTTTCCATTAGAGAAGCTCATGTCTATCTCTTCTCAAGAGGATGCCACCCCTTGGTTTGCGGATATTGCAAACTATCTTGTGGGGGATGTGCTAATAGAGGGTCTCACTTCCCAACAAAAGAAGAAATTTCTTAAGGAAGTGAAGTATTACTTTTGGGATGACCCTTACCTCTTTAGGAAATGTGCGGACCAAATCATTAGACGGTGTGTAGATGGGCCCGAGGCATTTAAGATTTTAGAAGCTTGTCATAAGGGACCTACGGGTGGACATTTTGGGCCCAACTATACCACCAAGAAAGTCTATGATTCAGGTTACTATTGGCCTTCCATATATAAAGATGCCCAAGAGATGGTGAAATTGTGTGATGTATGTCAAAGACAAGGAAAATTACTCAACGAGATGGGATGCCACAAAATTTCATACAAGAGTGTGAGATTTTTGATGTGTGGGGAATAGATTTCATGGGACCTTTTCCATCTTCTAAGGGAAATATGTACATACTCGTAGCGGTGGATTATGTGTCAAAGTGGGTTGATGCCAAATCCTTACCTACTAATGATGCTCGAGTTGTAGTAAAGTTTTTGAAGCAATTATTCGCTAGATTTGGTGTACCTCGGGCCATCATAAGTGATCGTGGTACTCACTTTTGTAATGATCAATTCACGAGAGTTACGAAGAAGTATGGTGTTAATCATAGACTTTCTACCGTGTATCACCCTCAAACTAATGGTCAAACCGAGGTCACAAATCATGGTTTAAAAAGAATTTTGGAAAGAACGATGGGAGAGCATCGAGCTTCTTGGTCAGATAAGCTTGATGATGCCTTGTGGGCTTTTAGGTCGGCTTTTAAGACACCAATTGGTTGTACTCCATATAGGCTTGTCTATGGAAAAGCATGCCACCTCCCATTCGAGTTAAAGCATAAGGCTTATTGGGCTCTCAAGTGGGCTAACTTTGATTTAAACCAAGCCGGCTCACATAGAAAGGACCAACTCAATGAAATGGATGAAGTAAGAGCTAATGCTTATGAGAACTCATTGCTTTATAAGGAAAAGACTAAGCAATTGCATGATGCTAAGATTAAGAACCGTGAGTTCAAAGTTGGAGATCCGGTTCTCCTCTTTAACTCAAGGTTGAAACTCTTTGCGGGTAAGCTTAAGTCGAGATGGTCCGGTCCATTCACTATTACTCAAGTATTTCCATATGGAACTATTGAGTTGTCACAACCTGATGGTCCCAATTTCAAAGTGAATGGTCACCGTGTTAAGCACTATTTTGGGGAGGACATTTCCGTAGAAATGGTCCAAGAGATTCCCATTTTCCCCATGAATTAGTTCATTATGGGAAGAGTCAAGCTAGAGACTCCTTAAATCAAGCTTGAATAACTAGGTTTAGAGATTTTAGACTTAGAGTGTTGTAGGTTAGGAATAAGGATGGAGAGTTGATGAGAAGTGTAGGGGAGACCTTCCTTTTGTCTTCATGTTGTTTGTAGGGTTGCTCACTCATCACGTGCTTTGGAGCTTATGGAGGACGCCCTTGTATCCGGTTCACTTTGTTACTATTGTGATTTTTCAAAGACACATTGTGCTTTAAAATGAATTCACTATAGTTGATCTTTCCTTAGCTTGGGTTAAGCAAAGTCTATTCATTGTCATAAATGTAGGGGAAGTTTATACTTCTTGATCTTAAACATTGAGGACAATGTTTAGCTTAAGTGTAGGGGGTCTTCTATCGAAGTGACCTTACCTAGACTTTGTCATTGACCTTCATGATAATTGGGAAATTAAGTTTTCAAACATTTTTCAAATTTTGGATCTACTTTAGCCACCAAAAATATGCATTCATAATTTTTGCATAAATCATTTTTTCATTTGCATAACACATTTGCATTGTATATATTTTCTTTTATTTTTCATCAAAAATATATAAAAAGGAAAAAATATAATAAAGAACATGGTTTAACAAATTTAGATATCTTTGACATATTAGGCCCGTCATGGATACATTGACTTAACCCGAGTTTGCTTATCTAAGCTTACTCTAGCTAGTATCCTTAACCATGTAGTCCTTCATTGGTCTATTAGGCTAAGCATCCACCACTCTCATTATTTGACATTTTAAATTTGTGGAGAATGGGAGATGATAGAGTTGAAGTAAGTATAAAAGGGCTAGATAAACTTCATGATGATTACTTGTGGTTAAACCCTTCTCTTCTTTGCCTCTAATTTCTTCGCATGTATATATCTTAATAAATAATCAAGAACGGTTTTAATTGGTTTGTAGTCTCTTATGCATTTTTGTCTAATCATTCATGATTGGTATAAGTACGTCTTAAGATTCTAAGTTAGAACGTTTTATGTGTACTAGACTTATGTCATGCTTAATATTTAGCGGGTGTTTTTCCTTTTATTATTTTCAACTTTCTTTGTGAGGAATAAAGAAAAATAAGAGCGTCTTACAAAAAAATGAGTGGCTAGAAAAAAAGAAGGAAAAAAAGAAAAAAAATAATTATACAAGACTCCCAAGAGGGGCAGTGAAGTGTTAATTATAATAACTATTAGATTCCAATATTACCTTGACGGGTTGCGGGGATTTAATAGTTGCTCCAATCCAATATTACTTTGACGGGTTGCGGGATTGAAGATACAAATTCTCAAAAAGGCGGAGGATGTAAATTATTGCGTGAGTTTTATTTTTCTTTCCTTAGCGAGTGTGTAACTACTTATTAATGCATGACATGAGTATTTTATACATAAGGCGAATGAATTATTATTTTCGAGTCGGACTTATATTAATTGTGAACGGTTTTTCAAGTAACGGATGAGAGGATTACTTAGGATTAAAACCGTGCTTCCTTATTTTTGGATTTTACATTTTTTATATTTCACGCTTCAAATAATGACAAATTTGCCTTCAAGCAATTTGCTCAAATAATAACCGGTTCCACATTTAATTGTCATGAATAAGTTGATGCACTTTTTACTTGTGAATACAATGATACCATTTTTAAGCTTGGTATGGGGAAAGTGAAACTTGAGGGTGATAAGTGTCCATGGTATCATAGCCCTAATTTAAGTCATTGATTTCTTTATGAGTTTTTCCATCAAAACCATTTCAAGAAAATTCAAAAATATATGAATAGAATTGCTTTCTTTGCATTAAATTATACAAAATCAAAATCATGCATCATATAGTGTAGAATAGTGTAATAGCATTCCATATTGGCCAAGGTGGGTAAATTATGAGGAAAATGTAAAATTATGCTTTAAAATATAGCATTGCATGAGGTCATGGCAATGTTCAAGTGTAGGGGATTTGATATGAGCAAAATCTCATATCCATTAATCAACAAATCACCCTAAAACACATGGAAAATACCTAACTTTTGTGCTATAAAGCAGTAGTATGTGGTATGTGATAGGTGTGAAAACACCCATCCTTTTACCACTTAACTATAATAATAACCAAGCCAAAACGTGTATTTTATGTCGTAAATGTCGGAATTATGCGTGGTTTGTGTTTTTGTTGTGATTTAGGACCAAAATGTGAAAAGGGAAGAAAACACGGGCTTTCACGGGCTTTTATCGAAGAAAACGAGAAAAGACGAAGTCAAAAGATCAAGAGTGCAAAAACGGAAGTCCAAGGCCTATTCTGAAGATTTATCGAAGAAAAAGTCTAAAGACGGAAGTTTAATGAAGTCGAAGAACTCAAGTCTAATAAATGAAGAAAATTATAAGACGAGTAAAATTTATATCGACAAATCCCAAGACGACGTCGAGAAAGACAAAGAATTTAAATCGAATCAAGACAAGAAGAAAGAAAGAAGAAAGCACCAACACATTTTCCTCCTCCTATATATAGTCTTGAAACACTTCATTAAAGGGTGTTAGTTAATTAGGAATTAATTAGTAGTTTTTAGGAGTAGCTTAATATACTTTCTCTCTCTAGCTTTTCTTAATGTTTTTTAAGCTTTTTCATTAATCTTGTAATTTGAATCTTTAATCATCTTAATTTCAAGCTTTTTTAGATTAATCATTCTCATTCTACCTATCTTAATCTCT
Organism: Glebionis coronaria; assembly: GCA_025667525.1. NCBI lineage: Eukaryota > Viridiplantae > Streptophyta > Magnoliopsida > Asterales > Asteraceae > Glebionis > Glebionis coronaria. Next base: position 192,148 of record JANFOE010001480.1, on the reverse strand, counting down.
TTAATCTTGTTTAATTTTGATAATCATGTAGTTTGTTAATCATGTTCTTAGATTGATTGATGTTTGTGTTTGATTGTGCTTATTGATCTTTTAGTGTTTGATTTTTATAGCTTATATTGTTTAGTGCTTATTTTGTTATTTTCTTCTTTTTAATTAAGTGCTTATTAGTTTATTTTTATAAAAAGTTGTTTTTAAATATTTTTATTATTTAGTGTTTTTAAAAGTTTTTAAATTTTGGCTTATTTAGTTTTTCTTAAGATTGATTTGGTTAAAGTTTTAAGTAAGTGCTTATTAGTTTTCTAGCTTATTTTCATTTTGCTTAAAAATATTTCTTATCCGGGTTATTCCAAAACCCTAACATTCCGAATAGAAGTAGTAATTCATTATCCCAAATAGCTAGTAATTTCCCACATTCCGGATAAGCAAGGTAAGTGATATTCCGGATTGGTGACTTTTTTGACATTCCGGATAAGACCTCTAAGAACCATATTCCGGATAAGAGCTTAAGCTTGGATTCCGTTAAGTGCTAAGATTTGGATTCCGGATAAGAGGCACAATACGAATTCCGGATAACAGCAAGATCATGGATTCCGGATAGTTGGGTTTCTTATTATTCCGAATAGCAACTACAACATAGATTCCGGATAGTGTAAAGCACACACATTCCGGATAGTAACAAGAATTTGGATTCCGGATTGGTGCTAGAATTAGGATTCCGAATAGTGTCTGGAATTTGTATTCCGGATTGTGACAACTATCTTGGATTCCGACTTAGGTTTTGTTTATTTCCTGTTTTAATTTCAAACTTTATTTTTTCCCGCCATTTACTTAGCTTTATTTTAAATTGTCTTTACTTAGTTTAATTTTTAAAGTTTACATTTTTCTAAAGTTTTATGTTTTCAAATTTACTTTTTAAAGTTCTAATTTCTCGCCATTTATTTTTAAAGCTTAATTTTTAGTTTAAATTTTAAAGCTTCCATTTTTACTCAACGACATTTTCATTTTACTTTTAGTTTAAAATAGATAATCATTTTTCTTTCCTTTTACCAAGAACGACTGAGTCACACTTTTAAACTTTTTCAATTCGAATCGAGATGAGACGATAACTTTTTATATACAAAATCGAGTTATTAAAATGGCGCCGCTGTCGGCTCTTTTCGTGAAGATTAACGGTTTTTAGTGAGAGACGCGTTGGATTTTGGGATCCGTTCATTTTTTAACGTTCTTTTTCTTGCTTAAATTTTTTCAAAAAATCTATAAAAATTAAAAATTTCAAAAATCCAAAAACATTTGAAAAACCATAAAAAGCATTTATTTTTCAAAGTTTTGCACCAAAAATATTTTCTTTTTCACGTTAACTTTTTTTTTTCTATTTCTTTGCTTTTCTTTTCTTTTGTAGGTGTATGCGTACTCGTTCACGCAAAAGGAAGTCCATTCAAGCCGCTATTATTGATCCTCCTGTTGTAGAGCCTCCCGTTGTCAACACAATGAAGAATCGTCCAATGATCGAGCTCTTACAATCACACGTCGAAGGCAACGATGATGCGATTGTGGTGCCGGCTATTGACGCCAACAACTTCGAGCTCAAATCCGGTTTCGTTCAAATGGTTTCCGCAACACCTTTCTTAGGTCGTACTCATGATGATCCACACGATCACATAAAAAGGTCCGTACACTTCCAATATTGTTAAATACAATGGGGTTTCACAAGAGGAAATTTGTTTGATCCTCTTTCCTTTCTCCCTCGAGGGACAAACTCGGACTTCGCTTGATAAGGAACCACCCCCAGAGTATTACAACATGGACGGACCTTGAGACCAAATTTATCAATTAATTTTTCCCACCCTTATGTACTACCGCTTTGGGGAATGACATTATCAACTTTGAACAAAAGTACGGTGAGACATTTAGTGAATCTTGGGATCGTTTTAAGGAACTTTTAAGAAAGTGTCCACAACACAGTTTTACAAAGGTACATCAAATTAATACTTTTTATAATGGATTAAGTTTGAATGACCAAGATTCACTAAATAGTGCCTCGGGGGGGGGGGGGGGGGGGGGGTAATATTTTGGTTAAAACTATGAATGAAGCTTGGGCTATCATTGAAAACAAAGCCAAAGTCCAAACCAAGAGTGTTAGGGCTACTATGGCTACTGCCAGTGAGAGTGAAGTCACTAATCAAATTAAGGAGCTTACCTATTTAGCAAAACACCTTGTTCTAAGAGATAACCCTCCCATTCAACATGCCCATGCTCTTAATATAACTTGTGAAACTTGTGGTGGGCCACACTCTTATGCTAATTGTGATAAAGCTTATGATCAATCTCACGAGGAAGTGTATGCTTACAACAACACCGAGAGAGTTCATTTCAAGCCTAATGTCGATGTTAATCACTTGTCTTACAACTCGACGAATTACTTGGCTCCCCCCGGCTTTCAACAAAGACCACCCCCACCCCACCAAAACAACCAAGGGCCACCAAGAGCTAATTTTCAAGGAACTGCCAATGTGAGGGGCTCAAATGCAAATCAGAGAAATTATCACATGCAAAACCAAGGCTTTCAATACCAAGGTTTCAATCCTTAAGGTTTTCCACCTTATAACCAATACCCAAACCAAGGTTTTCAACAACAAGGGTTCAATTTACCTCATCCGACAATGGACTTGGTTTTGCAAAATTTTAATGAACATGAGAAAATAATGCAAGCAATGCAAGAATCTAATAGACAAATGCAAGAGTCCACGAATAGGAAATTCGTCCAAATGTTACAAGCCCTTCTCCCCCAAGGTGCTCTTCCTTCTACAACCGAAAAAAACCCTAGAGCGAATGTGAGTGTTATTACTACACGCAGTGGAGCAACTTTAGTAGGACCTCCTACCCCTCCTCCCGTTACTCCATCTACACCTCCTCCACCTCCATTTATCCCTCCTACTTCCACGCCTAGTACTAGTTCTCCATTACCGCCCCCACCTCTTAATGAAGAAGTACCCAAGCAAAACCCCCCACCAACCCCATCTTCCACCTTTAAACCTTCTACTTCTCAATCCTCAACATCTCAACCATTACCTGCTACACCTTCACCTTCCACACCTACACCACCTTAACCCAACATCCCTTATCCTTCGATTAGACAAGTGCAAATTGCTTACTAAGGAGGATTATCAAATTACGTCCTATTTGAAGATGATCTATCAAATGAATTTCAACATTAGCCTTGTTGAAGCACTTGTCCAAATGCCGAAATTCGTCAAAGCATTCAAGGAACTACTTAACAAGAAGGAAAAAATGGCTGAGTTTGTCAACACACGCTTAAATGAAAACTGTTCTGCAGTCCTTCTTAAAGAACTTCCGGAAAAACTTGGAGATCCCGGTCGTTTCGTGTTGCCTTGCATTTTTAATAACGTTGAATAATTTCCTGCCTTAGCCGATCTCGGGGCAAGTATCAATCTGATGCCTTTAAGTGTTTGGAAAAACCTATCATTACCCGACCTTACACCAACAAAGATGACTCTTGAGCTAGCAAATCAAACTCTCGCTTACCCCGTTGGTATTGCCAAAGATGTCTTTATTAAAGTTGGTACCTTCACTTTTCCGGTCGAGTTTGTTGTTGTTGATTATGAAATGGACCCTCGTATTCCGTTAATACTTGGACGGCCATTCTTACGAACCGGAAAAACTTTAATCGATGTTTCCGAAGGTGAACTGATTCTAACGGTCGGGAATGATGCACAAGTCTTTAAGATGGGGAACATTACAACTAAATCAAATGGAAAAGAATCAGTGAAAATGATTAATATGCTTCAAGAAGAGCTTACTACTAGTTTGGAGAGTATAAAGCTTGATGATTTTGTTGTATATGATAATCCTCTTTTCGGGTCTTGCTATGATAATCTACTTTTCCAAGACGATGTGGGTGATTCTGATGATTCTCTCTCCAATTTAGATCCCCCACCAATTTATGAGTCTTCACCGATCTATGATGCTTATGATGATGATTCTAGTTCTCATATGGATGATTCTGATGATTTTTCTTCAGAGCATAAAGACATGCCAACTTATGATGATTTTGATGATGTTGATACTCTTTCGGGTGATTCTTCACATGATGACCTTACTCCTACTTTTGATGAACATCCTCCACCGAACACTCTTGATACTTTGGATAATTACTCATTTGAGGAAGATTTTGCCACTTTCTTTAACACATACTTCCCAAATGAGAATGATTCTCCTCCTTTGGACTTTGATTGTGGTCTTTATCCTCCTTTGGATATTAAGAAACCCGTTTCAAAGGAGAAGACGCCAGAAGACACCAATATCCGTAGTACCTATGTCTTGACACCTCTTTATCCACCTTCTGAGGATGAGATTGTGAGATTTATGAGCAGATCTTCTTCAAGGTCTACTGAGCCTGAGTGTTATTAAAGGAAAAGGTGTTCAATCCCGGTATTGCAATTTTTAAGCCATCTCAGTATCCATCTTATGCAATAAAAGGAAAGATTTTTGGAACTTATGGAGATATGCTTGCACCTCATCACACTCTCTACCACCGTGCTCAATCACTGCTTAAGGGAACCTTGCCTACTCTTTTTTGGCTTGCCTTGTTCGCCTTAAGCTTGTGCTACTTGATGGATGAAAACCATGTATTTGATCCCGGTAGATGTTCTTCAAGGTTCTTACCATGATAATCAAGGTCGAGTCAGGCTCATGACTCGGTTAACAAAAACAAGCGCTTCTCGGGAGGCAACCCGCATTATCTATCCTTTTTATCCATTTTTATAATAAATGTAGGGGAGACCCTAGTATGTGTCTGTTATTTTCTTTCTTATCATGCGCAAGGATTCGAGCTTTCAAAGATCCATTCTTGATGACTTTTGACGACCCGTGATTCCGTGTTCCCGTCTTCCCGGTTCTATCCTAAACTCTTTTGATTCAGTATTTTATATTCTTCAATATTATAATAGGAATCACTTTAGTTGTCTCTTCCTTAGCAAGATTTAAACAACATGCACAATGTCCTAAGTGTAGGGGAGTTTACTCCCACATGCTTAAACATTGAGGACAATGTTTATATTAAGTGTACGGGGGACTTCTATCGAAGTTAAGTGGGCTTTTCCTTGTAATTGTCCTCATTTTAACCGGAAAATTGATTTTTTGACATTTTTCAAAATTTTGATCTATTTTGGCCTTGTAGTTTTTCCTTTGTTATCGTTATTTTCTTTCATTAGAATAAATTTTAATAAATGGTTTTAATAAGTTTAGATGTCTTTGATATATTAGGCCCGTTATGAATCTTTTGACTCAACCCGAGTTTACTTATCCAAGTTTACTCTAGCTAGTATCCTTAATGTGTTTAAGTCAAGTTTTGCTAGGCTTTTATATAGGGAACTTTAAAACGCGAAAGTCTTAACTCTTACGGGTTAAGAACAAGAACTTTTCGCAAGTTCCTATAATTGATCCTAGAAAGTCGTTTATCAAGGGAACTTTAAAATGCGAATTCTAAACTTGAAAAAGTCTAAGAAGTTGCAAGATCCTATAGATGACTTGAAAACCCGAAACTTTGATTTAATAGGCTAAGCATCCACGAGTCTCATTCCTTGAGATTTTAAATTGTGGAGGACGAGAGATGATAGAGTCAATTATAAGTTTGGTATTCTTTCATGAATTTATGTGAGTTAATTATGAGCTTTTTCTCCCATCGCTTGTTAATAAATCTAATTGCAATAAGTAAGGTTGTACGATCATTTAAAAGTTGCTAGAGATGATAGAGTCAATTATAAGATCGTTTAAAAGTTGCTAGAGATGATAGAGTCAATTGTGGAGGACGAGAGATGATAGAGTCAATTATAAGATCGTTTAAAAGTTGCTCGGTTTTAATTAGAGTTCATAGCCAAGGCATAACTTATTGAAGCGGGATGAGAAGATTGGCGAGTCCGAAAAGGCCCTAACAAGGCATGAGGGCTACACTTTGTTGCTAAAGATCCAAAGTGATGTGAAGAATCATTTATCAAAAATCAAAATGAAGGATCGAGACACACGACGAAAAGCAAATACTCCCCTAAAGATCATGGAGAAGTCTATCCGAAAAGACCCTATCAAGGTATGAGGATAAATAGATCCAAGTCCTAAAAGGAGGCGGATCGTTGTATATCAAAATCCCAAATAAAGATTGGAGAAAAATGAAGAAGTCGTGGTCCAAGTATGAAGAATCTCTAAAAAACATCAAGTGAAGAAATTCCTATTATGAAGAGAAGACCATTATTTCATGAACGTCTATCAAGATTTGAAGTATGAAGTCAATACCAAATATTGATCCGAGAAAGGTCTCAAATCGTGAAGCGATTTATGTCAAGATATGAACTTTATGATGTCCAGAGAAGCAGTTTTAAAAGATTTTGTCCTTTAGCTAACTATTGATTAAATCGTCCTACTTTATTTTCAGCCTAAATAACTATCGAAATAAGTCAACAATGCAACCTCGTGATCATTCAAAACAACAATAAAATATAAGAGATACACCTAGGAATAAGGGAGTCTAAGTGAATAATTGGGCCACATGAGTTTGTATTAGTTTGCTAACTTATAATAACAATGATCTCGTTTTTAAGCTTGGTTTGGGGAACGTGAAACTTGAGAGTGATAAACATTCATGACCACCCAAAGCCCTAATGTAAGTCTTCGATATCTCTACTTGTTTTCTTCTTTTAAATATCTTTTAATTTTCCTATTTCTTTAAATTTCCTTGATGTCTTATGTTTAATAAAGGCCAAGGTGGGTTAATTAATATGGAAAATGTAAATCTTGCTTTGTAACTAATGCATTGCATGAGGGCATTGCAATGGTCAAGTGTTGAGGATTTGATAGGTGTGAAAACACCCATCCTTTTACCACTTAACTATAATAATAACCAAGCCAAAACGTGTATTTTATGTCGTAAATGTAGGAATTATGCGTGGTTTGTGTTTTTGTTGTGATTTAGGACCAAAATGTGAAAAGGAAGAAAACACAGGCTTTCACGGGCTTTTATCGAAGAAAATGAGAAAAGACGAAGTCAAAAGATCAAGAGTGCAAAAAGAACGAAAGTCCAAGGCCTATTCTGAAGATTTATCGAAGAAAAAGTCTAAAGACGGAAGTTTAATGAAGTCGAAGAACTCAAGTCTAATAAATGAAGAAAATTATAAGACGAGTTAAATTTATATCGACAAATCCCGAGACGACGTCGAGAAAGACAAAAAATTTAAATCGAATCAAGACAAGAAGAAAGAAAGAAGAAAGCACCAACACATTTTCCTCCTCCTATATATAGTCTTGAAACACTTCATTAAAGGGTGTTAGTTAATTAGGAATTAATTAGTAGTTTTTAGGAGTAGCTTAAAATACTTTCTCTCTCTAGCTTTTCTTAATGTTTTTAAAGCTTTTTTGTTAATCTTGTAATTTGAATCTTTAATCATCTTAATTTCAAGCTTTTTTCAATTAATCATTCTCATTCTACCTTTCTTAATCTCCTTAATCTTGTTTAATTTTGATAATCATGTAGTTTGTTGTGACAATCCGTCAATTTATGGTTGATATTTTATTCTCAGTATTATTTAAAAACATTATTTTAAAGTTATATTATGAACTCACTTATTTTTGGGAAGAAATTTGGGTTTACATCTTGAAGTATCATCGACTACGTCTAAACCGGAGGATTCTACGTTACGTGCTTACGTTTACATACACCGTTTTGGTGACAGTCCGACATTTCAGAAAATAAATTTATCCGTGAATATTATTTTGAGATTTTAAATTTGTGTTGGTTCATAAACTCACAAATTTACGAGAAGAGATTAGGACTTAAGATTATAATTTAACGTCCTTTACGACTAAACCGGAAACCTTAGGATTACGTATTTACGTTTTCGAACTCCGTTTTTGATGAGACAATTTTTATTAGATTCGCTTTGTGTCGTTGATTCATATTTTATAAAAACGTTTTTCGTAAAATGACCCGAGGGCACGCAAATCGAGGAAACTAGAATCGAGGAGTACCCGTAAATTAGTGGGATGGGACAAGTTTTACACTTGACCACCCCACTATATGGACGGCTAGAATAGCTCCACCAACACCCTTAGGTGTCAAAATTTCTTAAGCAAGTCTCACACTTGTCATATAAGCTTAATAAACAAGCTAACTTTACACCAACTAGCAAAACCACTTCACCAAAACCATTTCTCTCATTCTCAACATGCAAACCACCACAACTTTCTCTCTTTTTTCTCTAGATGCTGTCCCATATTCACTACAACACCACCATTTGATCTTAAATTAATCACAATATCATGTGTTATTCAAACATATGTTGAAGAACCTTTGAATATATGAAGATTGGAGGTGATCTTAACCTATGAAAAGGATCCAAGAAGTTTCCTTGCTAAAGTTGAAGATTTGATAACAAGAACCAAGTCTTGTCCATCAAAAACCTCATCTTTTCATCACTAATGGTGGTATAAAGATTGTTCTTCCTATCCTCTTGTTATTTTAATTATGTAATCTTGTATTTTCTTTCCTATTGTATATGTATATGATGAGTATATGATGATAAAAATGTTGTGTGGGGATCAAGTGTTGATAAATATGGTTAAAAAGATGGAAAACCATAGGTAACAAGGTTAAAATCTTGCTTAAATATGATGGCTGTATAAAAACAGTAAGTAACCAAAGTTAAACTGATAAAATGGTAAAGTGGAATCAATATACAGTAAGTATTAGGTGTTATACACATGTGAGAGTTGGCCATGCAATGGAATCATCAAAATAAGTGAGATATGATCAAAACAAAATTAGTATACCAATCTAAATAGTCTGTTTTGTAGGGACTGTTAAGGGTACTTAGACATGGATTGAGCAGTAGCTATAACTAACTTATTTGTAGCACATAATATTAAGTTTATGTCATCTAAAAATGAGCTTCTATCTCCTTATAGAATTCAAGATATGATAAAAATGGTGAAAGTGAAACTAAAAATCAGATTTTGTGAAATTAAAGTTTAATAGTATTATATAAGCACTCAAAATAATATAGTATAAAATGTGAAATTAAAATCCACTAACTTATATATTTCATTTATATAAATATGTATAAGGATAAATAAATGGGCATTATATAAAAATGGTAGTTTGGTAAGTTTTATAAGTTATAAAAACTATAAACATGATTTTTACGTCTTTTCGGCTAATACCGTAAAATTAACATTTTTCGTCAATTAAAACTTAGACGGTCAGACCCGTCTAATGTAAACTTTTGTAAACGTCATATACTGATATATAAGTACCTAATACAAGTAAAAACCGATAAAATCCGAACTATATAACATATGGACATTAACGGGCTAAGTTAGCATTATTGGACTAATAATCCAACTAAATGGGCTAAACACTTATAAATTTACTTATTGGGCTTAACTCACTTGGGCCCAATATGTAAAGTATAATACTGATAATAAAAGTATAATTGGGCTAATGAAAAGTATTGGGCTTGTAATGGGCCTATTGGGCCTCCAAAATGTAAATAAGTTGAGCTAGTGTAACTAGTATAAAAGTTATCAACACATAAACACTATAATGAATGAGTAAAGATGTATAAACCCACTTGATCATCATCATATATATAAAAACATCATATGTATACATAATTGTTATTTTTATAAAGTCATTGGACAAGAGTCTAAGACGAGTATTATTTGTCTAGGTTTCCGTGATTGAAGCACGTACCGTACATCCGAATTGCCGATAACCCGCTTTCCCACTTTAATGTGAGTTCATAGCCTCGTACTCTTTTAAATGTTTTTATGAAATGTTTTATAAACCCACGAGGGAGATAACATGTTAGTTTTTATAAAATAGAACATCATTTGTCCCGATTGTTTGTTTATTGATTTGGACCCGAATGATTGTATGACCCGATGAATGAATATACGACCCGATAAATGAAATAAAATGGATTATTAAAGTTAGGTTATGTCACTAAAATTCCTATTAGCATGAATTGTGAACTACCGGGACTTGGTAGACGCTTATGCATATAATAGTACTATTTGGGGACAATCACCCCAGTTCGCGCCTTGACGGTTGATCCCCGTCGTGCCACATTGATTGGTAAGAGAATTTATGTATGAGAAGATTTACACAAGCGTGATTATTGTGACGACACGCTAATTTAGATGGGAAAATTGAGTTCGGGTTAGCTACCCGTTGTTTGGTATAGTAAGGTAACAATGTCATGCGGCTTATAATAATCCAAAAATAACGAAATACTGCTATACGCACTGAATTACGATATATTGCCTGAGTAGCAATACGGGGTCTTATTATTGATGTTATGTTCGTGTTTTGGTTTTACATAACCATATTCATATATCAGTTTTTATTTAACTTCATACAACGTTATAAAACGTATTGTATGATGTTTTTACGAAAATGGTTCGTATAATGATTTTGAAGGCAAACGCCTATATTATGATTTTTGATAAGGATTTGTATAAAATGACTTTGTCTATTTTATGGCCTATTACAAAGATTTGTACAAAATAATTTTCGGTAATAACTTTATACCGATGTTATATTAATGGATTTCATTAAACTCTAAGAATTCACTCGGCGTTTTCGCTGACCTTTTCTTTTAACATGTTTTATCTCAGGTACTTGAAGGTAATTCTCGGGAAGATGACAAGAATTCATGGCCCGCACTTAAATAACAATTTCCATTCAAATGCTTTGTAAAATTTGTATGAAATAATATGACTTGGGACCTATGTAAATCTTATATTTATGAATGGAAATGCTTTATTATTAAACGACGCGATTTTTAAGTGTTGTCTATGATGTGAGTAATGTGCTATGCCGTAACACCAACGAGTCTTCCGCTGTATTGAATTGTGTAAATTTGGGGGTGTTAGAGCTCTCGTTATAGAGAACGAAAGATTTTTAAAAACCAAGGTTTTGAATAAAACGTTTCAAAATCTTTTAACTATAAACATTTTTCTAAAAAAATGTCTAAAAATCTTTTGACTATAACGGTGCCGAAGAATTCCCTAGTTACCGACAAGGCCAGACTGAGAAGTGTTATTTTAATATATATATATATATATATATATATATATATATATATATATATATATATATATATATATATATATATATATATATATATATATATATATATATATATATATATATATATATATATATATATATATGATGTAATTTGATTACATGATTGTTTGATGATTATTTTAATATTTATACGAGGTATTTATACGATATAGATTGTCACAAGGAACCCTAAATCCCCTAGTAAATCAATCGAAGCTATTCCCATAGGAATTCTAGCTATTCCAGGTCTATACCAAGTTGTGGATATTTATGATCTCAACAAAATGGTTGATATTCGTAGAAATGTAGATGTTAGTTGATTGTGATATTGAAGAAGAATTGGCGAGATTAAAACTGATATCGATGTTATGACGATCTTTCCTTATAGAGTGGAGTTTGACAAAATGTTACCACCTAGAAAGATGTCATCTAATTCGTTGTCATCCAATTCTTAAATTGAAATCGAAAGGGTAAATGTTGCACCTAAGGCTGTCATTGGAACCATTACCCAAAAGCCTCATGCCACTAGTACCTTTCCGAGAAGTCTGACTGAATGTGTGAGTCATTCCATACTAGTGACTCATTTGATAATTATTGTTGTAAGAGATATAGGATTGGAAATTAAGTATTGATCATATCGAGCTTTTATTGCCCTTTTAAGGTTTATGAATAAGGTTGAAAGTATTGGAAAATGAGGTAGGATATCGAATTAAGTATAAGTTGATTGAAACTTGAATGAAGTAAAATTTAACCCGTATGGAATATGATATTGTTAAGAGGAAGTCATTAAGTTCTATGATTGAATTATAAGGTTTTAATTGGTTGTTTATTTGTGTTAAGGGTTGTTCCTAGGCCATTGTCCAATGACGAAGATGCCCAGTGTCCAATAAATAAATTGAAGAAATCTTCTTCTGAATTGGGACCGATGGATCTTCCGGGACAGGTGGAACCCCCATGACTCTTGTAGATTAGTATTCATTGTGGTATCTTTTAAAAATCCCTAACTTAACTGAGACATCAGTTGGTAGGATGAGTTCTTGAAATTGTATGACATAGTGACACGTAATGTGTTACGGTACAATTTTGACTTGTTTGTGATTAATGAAAAGACTACCTTTGATTGCTAAATCCTACATATATCGATATTATCTATCTTTTCTTGCTTCTTCCTAATGTTCGCATTAGTGATGCAACCATTGAACAAGTACTCATCTCGAATTGAGTTACGTTGTGGATTATTCTTTTGAGTGCCATTGAGGTCATGAACCTCATGATTAATTGGCTAAGCTTATTTCCTATTATATTGTAGTTAGTTCTTGGTGAACAACTCTTTATCACTCTTTTGCAGATCACTGATTGTTTTTAAAAGATAAAACAGTATCCCTTGAGAAAAATTGAATTTTCATCACTATAAGGATTATTCAAAGTGAGATTTATAAGTGATCATTATCGAAATGAAGTTGTTTATAAAACACCTTGGAAAACTTAATTGTTTTCATATTAAAGAAAATATTTGTAAATTTATTTTTGATTCTTATTTAAGAATTAAACATGAAAATGTTTTTATTATAAACATGATGATAAAATTTTGACGAACTGAGTATTGCATCGTTAATCTTGAAATTGTATATAGTTGCGCGCCTACATACAATTTGGAAGGGACCATGCAAGGCTGATTAGTAATCGCCATGAAATTATTAATAAACACTAAATTCTCTTTGAAGTTGTGAAAGATTAAATTTTATGAGATCTGCAAGAAGTGAAAAATAGGGACATATTGATATGGACACCTACATATGTGCCTGTACTATCTATTCTTCTGAATCGAATTTACTCATCTGTGGAAATTTTCTTATTTGACAATTGACAATTCTTCCTTGTCCAATTCTCCAGTGGTGTGATTCTTTGGAAAGTATCTGATTACCGAGAGTTGATACCTGATTGGATGTATCGACATTCCTATCATTTCTTTTGATTAGATTTCATTGGAACGACCTGGGTAATGATCCGACGAGCTTTCAAATGCGTACTCAAATTATGAAAACATGGGATATATTCATATTCGTTAAATGTTTTCGTCTGGGCTGATTTGAAATTCTATCGCGTAGATTATGCGTTGACCTTACTCTTTTAATGGTAGTTGTGTCTCCATATATCCTTGAATTTGTGAAGGATTATGAGTTATTATTAGTCTTTTGAGAAGTTCACATCTTATCAACGGCAATAAAACTAAAAAGTTGATAGTGCCAGTAGAAAGGATTGATTGATTATGACATGACGACATTGTCGTAATTGATGGGAACTCGAATAGAATTCCCCTAAATGATAAGATATTGATTATCAAAAGTGATCTAAATAATTTTTGATCGATGACCATATCCTGCATTTAGACTTGAAATTATACCGTGAATAGTTGTGAACTAGTTATAGATCTTGTAATCTAGAAAGAACCTAATATGAATTTATTAAAAGATGTTTCCGTTATCTGAAACTTTAGGAGGTATTTGATGGTGAATTACCTAGACTTTTTCCATTAAGGAAAGTTGAAATTGGTATTGATTATATTCCCGGTGCTGCACATGTGGCTTGTGCATTGTACGTCAGCAACATCTAAATTAAAAGAATTACCGTACAACTAAGAGAGTTGTCGGAGAATGCTTTTATTCTACCAAGCTCGTCATTATGAAGAGCTATGGTGTTATCATTCCTTATATTTATTTGTTGAATTACCATGAACTAAGTAAATTGACGATTAAAATCTATATCCACACCCAAGATGATAGATTGTTCGATCATTTACAAGGTTCTAGCGTATGTTCTAAAGATTTGATCCACGGCATGGTTATCATCAATTTCGCGTCCGCGAAGAAGATTATCTATTCCAATCACTACATCCGGAACTCGTAATGAGCATTATGAGTTTCATGTTATGTCATTTAGATTGACTAATACACATGTAGCATCCATAAATTTGGTGAATCACGTGTGTAGGATGTAATTTGATAAATTCATGCTTGTGATCACTAAGAACCATTTGTCTGTTTATAAGAATAAGAAGGAGTTAATAATCATTTATAGACTACCCTAAATTGGCTAAGCAATGAAAACCTGTACCTTGAGTATTTAACATGTGAATTAAGGCTTAATCCTTTACATTATTTGACCGTGTGATTAAAAGATAATGAAATCTATATTGGCTCTTCAAAAAAAAATTAGAAGTCATTTAAGACTTTTGGCCTTACCAAAAACAAAGTGCAAATATGTTTTGACAAATGTTTTATCAAAAAGAAATTTTGAGGGATTATTCCCTTATACCCAGAACATTTAACTAAACTCCTGTTTAGGGGTAAGTGTTTGTGTATACCTCAAGACAACCTAAGAGGGATTGAGGAAACCATTTAAACCATGACTTAAAATTTGAAACGATAATTTACGCTTTTCAACTAAGAAAGTTTTGACCAAAGTATAACCAAAGATTTTTCGAACATTTACGAATCTTATTAATTATTTTCGATAAATCAACAAAAATCGTATTAATTAAATTCAAATTTATTTCGAACATTTGTCTATAATTAGACAAACTGAGAAAATTTAAAATTTTTACGGTTACGTTTCATAAAATTAAATATTTATTATTTGATTACTTGTAAATATTTATCGACGCTATAAACGTCGGATTGAGCAAAACTAATAAAAATGATAGTTGAGACGAAACTAAAACTTAGAAAATATGAAGAAAGAACTTCTGAGTAAATTGTGGACATGATAACTATTTCATCAGGAAAGATTAATGTAAATACTAACACATTATGTAAAAAGGATAAAGAATCAATTAGGATGTGTTCCTTAATAATGACTGTGCAAAGTAATTTGCCCGAACAATTTAGAAATAGCTGATGCGTGGAAAGAAGGATAATATAAATAATAAAAGGGGTTCGCGACTAATGTGAACCATTAGTAATAAGAGCCGATGGCGTTAAATGATTAAAGGCCACTTGTGGTTGTCTAAATACGGAGGTTTGTGAGATGTAGTCATGTTGGAATCTCGTAAGTATAAGTATTCTATTCATGACATTTAAGATTTAATGTATCTATACCTGAAGAAGTTGTACTAATGGCAAATTATGAAGGCAGACATCGCCTCATACATTAGTAAACGTCTAACTATTGCAAAGGTCATCATCTGAATCTAATTCGATTTGGGTCATCGTCGACAGACTGACCAAATCTGCTAATATCATTCATGTTAATGATAGATTCTCAATGAAGAAATTGACTCTTTGAATTTAAAGGAGTTGTGTAAACATAGTGTGCGTGTATCGATCATCTCTATCAAGATCCTCGCTTCGCATCGAATTTCTAGAGATTTGCTCAGAAGTCATTGGGAACGAACCTTGATGAGGGTACTCTTTACCACCCCAATCGAAGGGACGAGGTAACGTAATGATACAAAACACTAGAAGTCTTGTTTTATGTTTGAATGATTGACCTTTGGTAATGCACCGTATACTCGTTTTCCTTTGGAGAGATTATCATTGATAATTATCGTATTAGGATCGAGATCGAATCTTGTTAGGATTTAAATATTAGAGCATCTATAAGCAGGAGTTGGGACGAAGACACCTGACATACACCCACTGTGAGTTGGACATGTCTTTTAGGTTTAAGGTTTTCTATGACGACAAACCTAACCTTAAAAGATACCCGACCCGCGAGACCTGAAATGATTGTTGAATTTAGGATCTGATTATTGACTGCCGGTAGTGGGCAGGAGGTTATGTGAATATGAAGTGTAGATCTTGAAGTGCCGAATGGGTAGCGAAGTTATGCCAAAATTTTCACCATGGAAAGATGAATGGATGATCTGAAGGATCATGGGAAATAAGTCCCCGTTGTATGGGACCATTGAGATAATGTAAAAGTTGGTTTGAAAGGCATATAAGTTGGATCTACTCTAGGACTTCAAGGGTTGCGTGAATTATGATTCGTATATCTAACTTGATAAAATGTCTATCAAGTGAAAATCTGACTATTCCTTAATGAAGTTTAGATCGGCGAAAAGTTGCATTCATCAAAAACCCGTGAACATCATGGGTAGAGAAAGTAAGTCAACATTAAGCCTGATCTTATTCTCGTAGTTATGTTTGATGAAACTCGCGTATTGTGATGAATTACACTTGAGAGAAAAGACCGAATATGGAGAAAATACCCACATGGCTTTAACTCTATAAGGAGCGAGTAGTAAGATAAAGTGATCTTTGAGGACAAAGATCCTGTTTAGGGGTAAATGCTGTGACAATCCGTCAATTTATGGTTGATATTTTATTCTCAGTATTATTTAAAAACATTATTTTAAAGTTATATTATGAACTCACTTATTTTTGGGAAGAAATTTGGGTTTACATCTTGAAGTAGCATCGACTACGTCTAAACCGGAGGATTCTACGTTACGTGCTTACGTTTTTACATACACTGTTTTGGTGACAGTCCGACATTTCAGAAAATAAATTTATCCGTGAATATTATTTTGAGATTTTAAATTTGTGTTGGTTCATAAAATCACAAATTTACGAGAAGAGATTAGGACTTACGATTATAATTTAACGTCCTTTACGACTAAACCGGAAACCTTAGGATTACGTATTTACGTTTTCGAACTCCGTTTTTGATAAGTCAATTTTTATTAGATTCGTTTTGTGCCGTTGATTCATATTTTATAAAAATGTTTTTCGTAAAACGACCCGAGGGCACGCAAATCAAGGAAACTAGAATCGAGGAGTACCCGTAAATTAGTGGGATGGGACAAGTTTTACACTTGCCCACCCCACTATATGGACGGCTAGAATAGCTCCACCAACACCCTTAGGTGTCAAAATTTCTTAAGCAAGTCTCACACTTGTCATATAAGCTTAATAAACAAGCTAACTTTACACCAACTAGCAAAACCACTTCACCAAAACCATTTCTCTCATTCTCAACATGCAAACCACCACAACTTTCTCTCTTTTTTCTCTAGATGCTGTCCCATATTCACTACAACACCACCATTTGATCTTAAATTAATCACAATATCATGTGTTATTCAAACATATGTTGAAGAACCTTTGAATATATGAAGATTGGAGGTGATCTTAACCTATGAAAAGGATTTTTCATGAGGTTTTATGGGCTGAATTCATGGAGGTGTTCATCTATCCAAAGGACCCAAGAAGTTTCCTTGCTAAAGTTGAAGATTTGATAACAAGAACCAAGTCTTGTCCATCAAAAACCTCATCTTTTCATCACTAATGGTGGTATAAAGATTGTTCTTCCTATCCTCTTGTTATTTTTATTATGTAATATTGTATTTTCTTTCCTATTGTATATGTATATGATGAATATATGATGATAAAAATGTTGTGTGGGGATCAAGTGTTGATAAATATGGTTAAAAAGATGGAAAACCATAGGTAACAAGGTTAAAATCTTGCTTAAATATGATGGCTGTATAAAAACAGTAAGTAACCAAATGTTAAACTGATAAAATGGTAAAGTGGAATCAATATACAGTAAGTATTAGGTGTTATACACATGTGAGAGTTTCCCATGCAATGGAATTATCAAAATGAGTGAGATATGATCAAAACAAAATTAGTATACCAATCTGAATAGTCTGTTTTGTAGGGACTGTTAAGGGTACTTATACATGGATTGAGCAGTAGCTACAACTAAACTATTTGTAGCAAATAATATGAAGTTTATGTCATCCAAAAATGAGCTTCTATCTCCTTATAGAACTCAAGATATGATAAAAATGGTGAAAGTGAAACTAAAAATCAGATTTTGTGAAATTAAAGTTTAATAGTATTATATAAGCACTCAAAATAATATAGTATAAAATATGAAATTAAAACCCACTAACTTATATATTTAATTTATATAAATATGTATAAGGATAAATAAATGGACATTATATAAAAAGGGTAGTTTGGTAAGTTTTATAAGTTATAAAAACTATAAACATGATTTTTACGTCTTTTCGGCTAATACCGTAAAATTAACGTTTTTCGTCAATTAAAACTTAGACGGTCGGAACCGTCTAATGTAAACTTTTTAAAAGTCATATACTGATATATAAGTACCTAATACAAGTAAAAACCAATAAAACCCGAACTATATAACATATGGACATTAACGGGCTAAGTTAGCATTATTGGACTAATAATCCAACTAAATGGGCTAAACACTTATAAATTTACTTATTGGGCTTAACCCAATTGGGCCCAACATGTAAAGTATAATACTGATAATAAAAGTATAATTGGGCTAATGAAAAGTATTGGGTTTGTAATGGGCCTATTGGGCCTCCAAAATGTAAACATGTTGAGCTAGTGTAACTAGTATAAAAGTTATCAACACATAAACACTATAATGAATGAGTAAAGATGTATAAACCCACTTGATCATCATCATATATATAAAATCATCATATGTATACATAATTGTTATTTTTATAAAGTCATTGGACAAGAGTCTAAGACGAGTATTATTTGTCTAGGTTTCCGTGATTGAAGCACGTACCGTACATCCAAATTGCCGATAACCCGCTTTCCCACTTCAATGTGAGTTCATAGCCTCACACTCTTTTAAATGTTTTTATGAAATGTTTTATAAACCCGTGAGGGAGATAACATGTTAGTTTTGATAAAATAGGACATCATTTGTCCCGATTGTTTGTTTATTGATTTGGACCCGAATGATTGTATGACCCGATGAATGAATATACGACCCGATAAATGAAATGAAATGGATTATTAAAGTCAGGTTATGTCACTAAAATTCCCATTAGCATGAATTGTGAACTACCGGGATTTGGTAGACGCTTATGCATATAATAGTACTATTTGGGGACGATCACCCCAGTTCGCGCCTTGACGATTGATCCCCGTCGTGCCACATTGATTAGTTAGCGAATTTATGTATGAGAAGATTTACACAAGCGTGATTATTGTGACGACACACTAATTTAGATGGGCAAATTGAGTTCGGGTTAGCTACCCGTTGTTTGGTATAGTAAGGTAACAATGTCATGCGGCTTATAATAGTCCAAAAATAACGAAATACAGCTATACGCACTGAATTACGATATATTGCCTGACTAGTAATACGGGGTCTTATTATTGATGTTATGTTCGTTTTTTGGTTTTACATAACCATATTCATATAACGGTTTTTATTTAACTTCATACAACGTTATAAAATGTATTGTATGATGTTTTTACGACAATGGTTCGTATAATGATTTTGAAGGCAAACGCCTATATTATGATTTTTGATAAGGATTTGTATAAAATGACTTTGGCTATTTTATGGCCTATTACAAAGATTCGTACCAAAATGATTTTCGGTAATAATTTTATACCGATGCTATATTAATGGATTTCATTAAACTCTATGAATTCACTCGGCGTTTTCGCTGACCTTTTCTTTTAACATGTTTTATCTCAGGTACTTGAAGGTAATTCTCGGGAAGACGACAAGAATTCATGGCCCGCACTTAAATAACAATTTCCATTCAAATGCTTTGTAATATTTGTATGAAATAATATAACTTGGGACCTATGTAAATCTTATATTTATGAATGGAAATGCTTTATTATTAAACGACGCGATTTTTAAGCGTTGCATATGATGTGAGTAATGTGCTATCCCGTAACACCAACGAGTCTTCCGCCGTATTGAATTGTGTAAATTTGGGGGTGTTACATTTGTTAATCATGTTCTGTAGTTTGTTAATCATGTTCTTAGATTGATTGATGTGTTTGATTGTGCTTATTGATCTTTTAGTGTTTGATTTTTATAGCTTATATTGTTTAGTGCTTATTTTTTATTTTCTTCTTTTAAATTAAGTGCGTATTAGTTTATTTTTATAAAAAGTTGTTTTTAAATATTTTTATTATTTAGTGTTTTTAAAGGTTTTTAAATTTTGGCTTATTTAGTTTTTCTTAAGATTGATTTGGTTAAAGATTTAAGTAAGTGCTTATAAGTTTTCTAGCTTATTTTCATTTTGCTTAAAAATATTTCTTATCCGGGTTATTCCAAAACCCTAACATTCGGAATAGAAGTAGTAATTCATTATCCCGAATAGCTAGTAATTTCCCACATTCCGGATAAGCAAGGTAAGTGATATTCCGGATTGGTGACTTTTTTGACATTCCGGATAAGACCTCTAAGAACCATATTCCGGATATAAGCTTAAGCTTGGATTCCGGATAAGTGCTAGGAGTTGGATTCCGGATAAGAGGCACAATACGAATTCCGGATAACAGCAAGATCATGGATTCCGGATAGTTGGGTTTCTTATTATTCCGAATAGCAACTACAACATAGATTCCGGATAGTGTAAAGCACACACATTCCGGATAGTAACAAGAATTTGGATTCCGGATTGGTGCTAGAATTAGGATTCCAAATAGTGTCTGGAATTTGTATTCCGGATTGGGACAACTATCTTGGATTCCGACTTAGGTTTTGTTTATTTCCTGTTTTAATTTCAAACTTTATTTTTTCCCGCCATTTACTTAGCTTTATTTTAAATTGTCTTTACTTAGTTTAATTTTTAAAGTTTACATTTTTCTAAAGTTCTATGTTTTCAAATTTACTTTTAAAGTTCTAATTTCTCGCCATTTATTTTTAAAGCTTAATTTTTAGTTTAAATTTTAAAGCTTCCATTTTTACTCAACGACATTTTCATTTTACTTTTAGTTTAAAATAGATAATCATTTTTCTTTCCTTTTACCAAGAACGACTGAGTCACACTTTTAACTTTTTTAATTCGAATCGAGACGAGACGATAACTTTTTATATACAAAATCGAGTTATTAGTATGTTTTGTGTTTGTGCTTAAATAGGTAACAAGGATACTATTTCAAGCAAACAAGAGGAAATCATGCTCATTTATGATGAAAAGACAAGAGAAGGATCAAATATGACAAGTCATTTGAAGATGAAGGACCTATCTTGACAATACTCAAAAGTTGAGGGAATAAATGCAAACTTTGGAAAAGTCAAGATCAAAGTCAAACTTTCTCAAACTTCAAGTCAACCAAGTCAAGGAAGTCAAATGAACAAGAATGCAAGTCAAAGGACTAAAACTGCCATTGGAATGAAGATTAGAGCTCATTTTGATAATCTGCTAAAGACAAGGGGCTGAAATTGTAAAAAATGTATCAACTTTATGCTCAATCCGTGTCACATGCCTTTCCACCAATCATATTGCAAGAAAATTGAGTCATGGATCACCAGCTAGACTGCCAAGTCACCCAGTTCATTTATTAAACTGAATCTCAAACAGTGCTCCCCACTTATTTCCTTTTGGCCAATCAGATTTAAACATGCAGTAATACCTTTTATCCAATGTGGATAACGATCCATGTGAAGGGAAAATAACAAATGAAAACATGACACGTGTCACTCTTCTTCTTCAACGAGCCCAGGACGTGGATTTGTCTACAATGCATTTCACAAAAAGTTTTCTACATGAAAAATGCTCGGTTTGAGATGACGAATTCAACTACATAAGTCAATTAAGCTGAAGATCAAAGGAGAAGAAAACCCCTTTTGTGTTCTTAGAGTGAAATCTGCAATCCACCAGACTTTGACACCTGGCACCTCCTCATTGGCTAAGACACGTCAGACCTCCCTAACTCTTCATCATCAACTTCTATAAATAGGGACTTGTACTTTCATTTTTAGCAAGTAGCTAAGAGTGAAAAAACACACACACTTATATTTTCCTCTCAATTTTGTTTCTCACTCAGTTAGGAAACTTCTCTCAAGAGTTTGACACACTCTTGAGAGTTAGTTATAGAAGTAGTTAAGCAGTTGTAACAGATTTTCCTTCATAAATCAATAAAATCCCAAAAATATCCATTTCCCCTTCTCTGGTCTTCATTTCACTTACTCTTACCTTCAATCCTGTTACTGCTTTGTGATTTCATTGATCTTGAGTGATCAATGAAGTGTTGTTGATACATTGTGGAAGCTTGTTATGATCTATTCAGCTTAATCAGTCAAGTTCTAGTCCTGAGTAGCAGTTTGGTGCAGTTTGATTTGATTTTGAACAACAATGGATTTTGGAGGTTATATATTGGTAAATGGTGGTGTACTTATGATGTTCTTGTAGACTCTAGTTGGCTCAGCGCCACACTACTCCATCAAGGGAGGCTTCTAGCTAAAAGGCACTTGTTTTCCTGTTTTAAGTTCCACTTAATTGAATTTGCATGCTCAATTCTTAGTGTAAACAGTATATGTTGCTATGATCATGTGTTTAAACTTGTTTTAGTGTAATCTTGTGAATTTGATAGCTTGTGAGTATACTTGTAGCCTTAAGTCTGTTATTACTTGATTTTAGTATGTTTTTCATCAGTCAATTGTTATTGAGTGCATTCTGTGTTCAAACCTGTTAACAAGTCTGAATATTGGTCAAATACTCTTCATTTTACTTCATGAACATGTCTTGATATCATTCTTAGCCTATTTCACTCTTTTACTCATAATCACTTTGTAAAAGTTCTTATGAATCTTGTTAACTGGTGTTTAGGTCTGCCTAGTCTTTGTAATAAAAGTTTGTTAATCTTGTTAAGTTTTGCTCATTATCATTTAGTAAACCAGTTGAAACAAATTTGTTTGGTTTTGAAGTCAAAACTCAAGTCAAAAAGGCAATTGGTTAAGAAAAAGTATGGGTCAAAGTCTGTGATACTTTTCATTCAGAAAACTTGCTATTTTCAAATCCATGCCATTTCTTCATTCCTTATCCAAATTGCTTGAAACCAGTTCCTAGTCAAAG
The DNA here is from genome assembly GCA_025667525.1 of Glebionis coronaria. Taxonomy (NCBI): domain Eukaryota; kingdom Viridiplantae; phylum Streptophyta; class Magnoliopsida; order Asterales; family Asteraceae; genus Glebionis; species Glebionis coronaria. Next base: position 169,184 of record JANFOE010001480.1, on the reverse strand, counting down.
TTAAACATCCAAAGATCAAGACTGTGCAAGGAAATTGTACAGTATTCTATTTTCAGTTAGAATACAACTTATCAATAAGCTCCTTAGCAAACTTAAGTTTCTGTAATAGAAGCTTGACTGTTTTCTTGTATAGCCAATTCTACTTCATAAATCTGGTCATTTTTCTTCATAAACCTGTTTCGAAACATGTCTTGAGTAGATTTTGAGCTTTTCAACTTTTTCACATTTTTGGTCAAACTTGGTGAAATAAGCACTTGAGAGCTTAATTCCATTTTCCACCTTATTCAGTGGATCATTTTCAAAAAGAAAAGACATTCCATACTCTCATTAAGCTATTTAACAAGTTTGAGCATAAAAATCTGAATGTGCAAGTCTGGATTTTCAGTTAGCTTAATCTTGGCTTATTGAAATAAGCTATCTTAAGTTCTACTTTGTTTTAAGCAATTTCCTCATACAAGCCTAGTGGATTTTCAATTTTAAGCATTTTAAAACTAGTTTGAGCTTATTTGGTCCAGTAATAAGCTCATACGAGCTTATTCTTTGTTGTATGCCCGTTTTTGATAAATAGTTCCCATTATTTTCATTTTAGTCCTTGTGGATTGAATCTGTTTGTGTTTGTTGCTAAACTTGCAATTAATTAGGGTTTGCATTAATTCAATCCTTTAACTTTCTGTTACTTGTCAAAGTTGGTTAGGCAGTTTGTGAAGTTGTTGAAAATTAGTTACAAGTTGTTAGAATTTACATTTTAGGTCCTTTTACTTTCTAAACTTTACATTTCAAGCTTAGTACTTTCAATTACTTTACATTTCATGCACATTACTTTCATGTTTTACATTTTGGAAGTTTGTGAATAATAATTGGTATTTGCTAAGTGTTTTACAGATATATAGCTTAATATTTTTCACCCTTTTTACTTGTTGTGTGAAATAGACATAAAATATCCAAATACCCTTTCAACCAAGAACAATTATAAACTTGAGATTTTTAGGACTTTCAATTGGTCAAGAATCGAGAGAAAACGAACTTCAGTATGCTCAATTTCACTCCTTTTGCCTTGCAAGTTTCTCTTGCATATGTCTAACATGTTTTGGAACATTTTTCCCCGGTGTTGGTTTTAATTTCGCTTCACGGGCTGCAGGTGCCTTCGCTTCCGCGGCCTTCTTCTATTTTTATTTTTTCTTCTTCTTTTTCTTCTTTTTCGCTGCTGTAGACTCAACAACGCCTTCAGTCTCATCATTTTCACCAATTTCATTCGCCACCGTGGCTAGTCCCCACTGTGGTTCAACCTTTTCAGCCTGTGCTGGCCCTACAGTTGGAGCAGATGTTATTCAATCACACTAACCTTATGGAGACAGAAATCCCATCTGGAACATATACATACTCTTAAAATAATACAGAAATCCATGAGCACACCCCACACCCCGTAAACGCCCACCTTGAAAATATCCATTGACCTATTGAAACTATATAAAATCATGTTAGGTAATAAGTATGAATGATATTTGACCCACTTTAACGACATGACAAAGAATATTTTGTAGTTATTTCTTAACCTGGTTAAGGCTGCCTAGAGCCATTGAATGGGAGAATGCACCTACCATCATGTTGTCAGGACTCTTATGTTTAATCGGGCCTCTAAATGACGAGGAATGTTGTACCGACGAACGTAAGAAATGACATCGGCTAAAACTTCAAATACCGTATGTGTTACAGAAATTAAAAAATATATGAGATTTGTCTAATCATCACAGCCGTTCCAAATTAGTAACAACCATATATGTAACACAATATTCCGGACCCTTGGTGCAGTAAGATTATTGTTTTCATTATATTTGTTATTTGTTGTCTTATTTAAAGGGTGTTTGGATTTGCTTATGAATAAAATGTTGAAATGCACTCCTTATTACGAAAATGAAAAGAAATAGATGTACTTACGGAGATAGCCCTTCAGCTTCACGCAGAACGCAAACAACCACAACATTATTAGATATGGTTGGGCCAAGTAACTTGCAAGGCATCCGAAGCAGTCTTGTGATTTAGGGCTCTGTTACTGACCTGCAAAATCATGCTTGAATTGAAGCTTCTACTATATTATGAGGTTCATCAGTTATCTTTCTTTTCTTAGGCGATGGTGAAACCTTCACCCGCTGCCTTTCTTTAACAGCTTTCTAAAGGATGATTTCTCTGAAAGATTGATACCAGTCATGGAGATTACTATGATCACCATGCTCTTGCGCTAAGTGATATGAGCTTAAACTCATATCCTTTTATCAACAAATAACCCTAAAACATGAAGCAAAATACCAATTTATTTGGCAAAAACAGTGTTATGTGGTATGTTTGTGTTTGTGTACACTTGTGTAGGTAAAAAGATACATTTCCAAGCAAACAAGGAAAAATCAAGCTCAAATGGATGAAAAAGACAAAGAAGGATCAAAAGTGACAAGACTTTGAAGTACAAGGACCTATCTTGACAAGTTGTCAAAGTTGAAGGACTAAAGTGCAAATATTGTAAAAAGTCAAGATTCAAGTCAAACTTGGTCAACTCTCAAGTCAACTCAGTCAAAGGACCATTTTGTTCAAGAATGAAAGTTGAAGGACCAAATATGTCAAAAGAATGAAGATCCTAGCTCAAATCAACAATCTGCCAAGTACAAGGACTTGTTCTGCCAACTTTTGAAAGATATGCAAAGTTTGATCCATGTGACAACATTCCAGCCAATGAGAAGAGAGGAAATGAGTCACACGGATTGAATATTAAATATCCACTCAGCCGCTTTGCATTAATTACCCAATCACAACAGTTCAATCCGTGTGACCAATTTTTAACCAATCAAATGCTGACACGTGGCGTCTTCTTCAACAAATAAATTTGCCAGGATCGCGTTTTAGCTACAAGCAATTTCATAGAAAGATTTCAACACCAAACTTGATCGTTTTGAAGAGACAAACACAATGGTGCCATTCAATTAACATATCATTCACTTAATCAAGAAACCCCAATTCCTTGTTCATACCTGCAAATGCAATATGAAGAATTTTACACGTGGCAAGCTGGGATTGGTTCTGACACGTCACCAACCCCAACAAACTCTTCCTTCATGTCTATAAATAGTTGGATAGGACTTCATTTTCAGATGTAGCTTAAATTTGTAAAAAACACATAGTTCCAAATTTACTTTCCCTTTTCCTTCATTTCTACCCTAGCTACTCAAGAGTCTGACAAACTCTTGAGTTAGTTAGTTAGTTACTAGCTTCCAACAACTTTGTAACCGTTTTTCCATGAATAAAATTTGAATTCAAGCTTTCCCGCCAAAATTGTTCTTCCTATTCCTGTTCATTTCCTGCTACTTGAGTTGCTGTTAAGTGTTTGTTATGATCATAGACTGATCATAACTGACATTGGAGAAGTTTGTTAGCTTTTCTTGAAGATTTCAGTTCATTCCTTTGATTCTTGAAGAATTCAAGAAGAATGATGATGATTGTTGACTTGTTAGCTGTTTTTGTTGATTGACTGATTTCCTAGTGATAAGGTGGTGGTTATCACTAGGTTAAGAGAGCTCAGCGCTCCTCTTCTTCTCAAAGGATTACTACAATAGGTTTTAAAGTCCTTGTTTCAATTCCTCTCAATAAGTCATATGCATGCTATTTTTCCTAGAGTAATTTTGATGGCTGAATGATAAAAGTTGTTTGAAGTTGCTTATTGATTGATCTTTGTTAGTTTGTAGCTTAATTCTGTTACTTGTTCTTTGAATTTGATTAAGATTCTAGTTAACTGCATTAATTCAGTAACTTTTGGCCTTGTAGTTTGATTGTATTTCTGGTAGAGATAAGTGCATGTAAACTTCTTTCAAACCTTACATTCTGATCATTGAATCTAGCTAGCTATAGATTTTCACTCAGTTCCCTTTCAAAATCAGAAAGTCTTTATAAATTTTCATAAAACTCAGATAAAGGAGTGTTTGGGACTAGCTTAACAAGAATTTTCAATAATTGAGTTTTGGATTTTTAGAGTTCATTTGCAGTCATTTGGTGGTTATTAAGTGTTCTAAGTCATTTGCAAGTCAAAAACATAGTCAAACAGGCAAATGGCACATAAAATGTTTGGGTCAGCCTTATGCATTTTGGTCATTTAGGAACTTGTCATTTTAATCAGATCAGAACTCACTCATTACTAGATGAAATTTCACCAAATTTGTTTTCATTCATAGCTTATATCATATAGTTTCATAATCCAAGAGCATTTTCTACAGTATTCCATAAGCAGTTAGAAATAAGCAATATTCAGATAAGCAGACTTAATTGAAGTTTCTGTAACTTGTAAACTGAAAATTTGTATCTCAGTATTCTCTTCATAAACATGCCCATTTTTCTTCACAAATCCTATTAAGTCATTGAGTTACATGATTTTTGAGAAAATCAGCTTTTTGAAAATAAGCTGGTCAACGCTTGGTCAACATAAGCCCATTTTTAGCTTAATTCAGATTCTAGGCTTATTTCTTGATGAAAAATGTTCTAGTTTGATTTCCCATTCCTTAATTCAGTAGCTTAATCAGTTTTAATCAAAAAATCAAGTTGTGACTGATTGGATTTTGCTATAGCTTATTTTGTGCTTATTGATAGGCACTCTTTTGCTTATTTCTCAATTTTAGCCAGTTTCCTTGGACACACGTAGCTTATTTGAGATTTTAAGAGTTTTTCAATTTGTCTCATCAAATTTGGTTGAGTAATAAGCTCTAACGAGCTTATTTCATTGTTTTGCCCGTTTTTGGTTAAATAGATTTAGAAATTACACTTTGGTCCCTATTGTTCTATCAGCGTTTAAACTTGGCTTAATTTCCATGTTTTTAGGGTTTGCAAGAGTTTAGTCCCTATAGTTTTAAAAGTTGTTAAATTTAGTTGGATAGTTGTTAGTTTGTTACAATTTTGGTTAGTTGGTTAATAGTTTTGCACTTTTGAACCTTGTAGTTATCTGTTTTACACTTTCAGTCCCTAGAACTGATAGAATTTACATTTCAAGCATTATTCTTTCATAGAATTTACATTTTCAGTCCTTTAAGTTTCATATTTTGCATTTTGGATTTTTACTTGAATAAAAACGTGGTATTTGCAATATGTTTTACATATAAGTAGGTAATATTTTTTCCGTTTTGCAAGGCTTTGATTGAATTAGAAAATAGAATATCCAAGCAAGCTTTACAACCAAGAACAATTAAAAACCCGATATTGGTTGGACTTTCCATTAACAAGAACTAAGAAAAAACGAACTGCATTATACACAATTTCAAATGATTTGCAAGAACTGAGAAAAAACGAACTGCATTATACACAATTTCAAATGGCGGCGCTGCCGGTTCTTTGACTACACGAGAGACTATCGATTGACGGTTTTCATTGGCTTTTGGGATCCGTTCACTTTGTGAACGTTATTTTTACGTATCATAAATAAAAAACAAATAAAAAATCCAAAATATAAAAATATATAAAAACTAAAAAATTAACAAAACAATTCTTTTCCTAAAGAATTGACCAAAAAAATAAAAAAAATCCAAAAAGCAATCTTTTTCCTAAGAGATTGCACCCAAAAATATATATTATTGGATTCTCTCGGTTTTTATGTACATATAGTATTTTCCCTTAAAAAATTCATAAATACAAAAATATTTTCCATATATTATTATAAGTAAATACGTATACGTATAAGAACAATCAATTTACATATCTTCCATAAGTATTGCCGAGGCAATACACCGTGTTGAGGGGCGTTCCGGTCCTTGACACGTGTATCGATCAAACAAAATAAAGCAAGAATAGATAAATACTCTCAATAAGCAACAATTCGAAGAATACGAACATTTAAGTGAATAGAAAGGCGATGTGCTATAAAATGCCATCTAAGGGTCAATAGGTACTTAAGTGCTTCGCGCCACCTAACCCCCCGTTCACTTGTAAGTATTCTAAGAAGGAAGGCTTCATTGAGGGTCTTGCACCCAAAGTAGTATATACGTATAGTGTTATTTTCTTGTGGATATTTAATATTGAAACTCGAAGAGGATAATCCATTTCTCTTCAAAGACACTCGAGAGCTTCTCTCTCATTCCTCGTATTGAGTTGCATGCTCACTCGCGGGCGTGCACAAATACCGATTGGTGTACAACCTCTTCCTCCGAAAAGGAAGAAAAAGAGAAAGAGTAAGACCACCATCGTCCACCAAGCCGATCACGAGAATCGTGCTTTGACTCCACCACAAGAAGCCATGGCTATTGATAATCGCACTTTGTATGAACGTATGCAATCCAACATTCATGGATATTCTAGTGCCATTAAGATTCCCGACTTTCCCGCTAACACATTTGAGCTACATACATCTATGATCAATATGGTTGCACAATCACCTTTCTTTGGTAAACAAAATGAGGATCCTCATGCTCACCTTAAGAGATTCCTTTCACTTTGCAATACCATTAAGCATAATGGGGTTCCACATAAGGTGATTAGGTTGATGTTAGTGTCATTTTCTTTAGAGGGAACCGCTAAGCATTGGTTAGACACCCAACCACCCGATAGTATCACCACATGGGATGGTTTCACCACTAAGTTTTTGAACAAGTTCTTTCCTCCACATAAGACTATGGCTTTGAGGACTTTAATTATGGGCTTTCAACAAAAACCTAGTCAATCCTTTAGTGATTCTTGGGAAGAGTATAGTGAGTTGTTGAGGCGATGCCCTAATCATGGATTGGATCAAGTTTACCAAATCAGCCTCTTTTATGATGGCCTTAAATCTCACCACCAAGATTCACTCAATGCTTCCGCGGGAGGGAGTATTCTTCTTAAGAGCTATCAAGAGGCTTTGGACATCATTGAGACTAAGGCAATGGTTCAAACAAACAATCCATTTGAAGAAAAGGTTCATGTTATCCAAAACACTTCTCAAACCCCTTGTGACAACCAACTCCTCAAGTTTCAAGAAGCGATTTTTCAAAGGATGGATAGAGATAGTGAGAGGAATTTGCAAGTACAACAAGAAATGCTTCAAACTTTTAAGAACTTGTCATTGAACAATTCTTCAAATAATGTGAATGCCATCACCATTTCTTGTGTTACTTGTGGAGGTCCCCATTCTTATGAACAATGTGATAAGGTGCAAGGGTATCAAGGGGAATGCTATGCTTACCAAGAAGAACATCGTGAACACTTCAAGCCTAATATCAATCCAAATAACCTTTCTTACAAATCCCAAAACTACCTTTCTCCACCCGGCTTCCCACCCCAACCACCCACCCAAATTCCAGAAAATACTCCTCAAATTTTACCAAGGAATCAAGGGCAAAGACCACCATACCAAGGAAATAACTACAAGGCACCCAATCAATTTCAACCTCAAGCAAATACCTTTCATCCACCAACTCAAGGATTTAACTCTCAACCTTTACCTTTCCAACCTCAAGGTTATGTGCCACAAGAGTTTAACACAATGGATCTCTTACAAAAAATGAATCAAGAGAATGAAAGGAAGTTCCAAGCTATGGAGAAGAAAATGAATGACCAATTCAATAAGGTTTTAGTGGTATTAAATCAAAGACCACAAGGGGCTTTACCTTCCAACACACAAACAAACCCACGGGCCAATGTCAATGCTATTACAACAAGGAGTGGAACAACAACAAAGGATCCTTCACCTCCTAAACCTACTATTGTTCAACCCACTTGTGCTCCTACTTGTGACAAGCCTTCTACTTCTACTCCACCTCCTCAAAATGCTCCTATTCACTCAAACACACCTTCTCAACCACCTCATACTTCTCCTTTACCTTCCACACTTCCCAATGAAGAAGCTAACAAAGACAAATCTTCCACCACAACACCTATTCCACCTACACCACAACCTACTCTTCCATATCCTTCAAGGTTGAAAAAGGACAAGTTAAAGAACAAGGATGACATCCAAGTCTCCAATTTCTTAAGGATGTTTAAGCAACTCAACATCAATATATCCTTTGCGGAAGCTCTTGCTTATATGCCAAAGTTTGCTAAGATGTTCAAGGATTTGCTCTCAAACAAAGAAAAATTGGTTGATTTGCCCAACACATCCCTTAATGAAAATTGTTCCGCGGTGTTACTTAAAACTTTACCAACAAAACTTGGAGATCCGGGGCGCTTCTTGATACCTTGTAATTTTCTCGGTGTTGAAAATTGCATGGCTTTGGCGGATCTAGGGGCGAGCATAAACCTCATGCCTTTATCGGTTTGGAAACAACTATCTCTTCCCGAGCTCACTCCCACTAGGATGACTCTTGAACTAGCCAACCGAACCATAGCTCACCCCGTAGGTATAGCGGAAGATGTGTTTGTAGGTGTGGATAAGTTTACCTTTCCGGCCGACTTTGTAGTGGTTGATTATGACATGGATCCTAGAGTGCCCTTGATTGTTGGTAGACCGTTTTTGAGAACGGGTCGTACCTTGATAGATGTGGCGGAAGGAGAATTAATTATGAGAGTAGAAGATGAGAGAGTGGTGTTTAAGCTAGGGAAGATTTGTGATAGAAAAGAGGTTAAGGAGGCTAGACCTTGTGAGACTATTAACATTGTGGATGTGCTTGATGAAGTGTGTAATGAACACTTTCATGATGTTTGTAAGAGTGCTAGTGATGAGATACCCCATGTTGAAACTGTGGCCTCAATTGCTCCCTCTTTAACACCTTTTGGAGAGAGTGATTTCTTCTTGGAGGAATTTGAGTCCAACTTTCTTGGTGATGATGATTCTCCCATTAATTGGGAAGAAGATATTCTTACGATCCAAAAGTTGCTCAATGAGGACCCTATTCCTTCTCCTATTCCACAAGAGATTACCATTGAGGAACCTTCCATCGTACACCCTTCCATAGAGAGTCCACCTCCCATTGAACTTAAGGACCTTCCATCCCACTTAGAATATGATTTCTTAGAAGGAAAAGACCAATTACCGGTGATCATTGCTTAAGAGTTGAAAGCGGATGAGAAAGAGCAACTTATTGAAGTTCTTAAGAAACATAAGAAAGCTTTAGCATGGAAAATATCCGACATAAGGGGAATTGATCCACATTTTTGTACTCACAAAATCCTTATGGAGGATGACTATAAACCCGCCATTCAAAACCAAAGGAGAGTTAACCCAAAAATCCATGAGGTTATTAAGAAAGAAGTGATTAAACTCTTAGATGCGGGTATGATTTACCCCATTTCCGACTCTCCATGGGTTAGCCCGGTTCATTGTGTTCCAAAGAAGGGTGGAATCACCGTGGTGCCTAATGAGAACAATGAGCTTATTCCCACGAGACTTGTGACCGGTTGGAGAGTTTGCATTGATTATAGAAAACTCAATGAGGCAACTAGGAAAGACCATTTCCCGCTTCCCTTTATCGATCAAATGCTTGAACGCTTAGCGGGAAATGAGTACTATTATTTTCTTGATGGCTTTTCGGGTTATTTCCAAATACCCATTGACCCTAAGGATCAAGAAAAGACCACATTCACTTTTCCCTACGGTACATTTGCTTACAAGAGGATGCCTTTTGGCTTATGTAATGCACCGGGGACGTTTCAAAGGTGCATGATGGCGATTTTCCATGACATGATAGAGCAAACCATGGAGGTTTTTATGGATGACTTTTCCGTATTTGGAAACTCCTTTAGCTCATGTCTCACCAATCTTGAGAGAATGCTTAAGCGTTGTGAGGAAACACGTTTGGTGCTTAATTGGGAGAAATGTCACTTTATGGTGAAAGAGGGGATTGTTTTAGGACACAAGATATCCAATAAGGGATTAGAAGTTGATCGAGCTAAAATTGATGTGATTGCTAAGCTTCCCCCACCCACCTCGGTTAAAGGTGTGAGGAGTTTCTTAGGTCATGCGGGATTTTATAGGCGCTTTATACAAGATTTTTCTAAGATAGCTAGACCGATGACTCACCTCTTGGAGAAAGAGGCTCCTTTCATTTTTCACCAAGCTTGTTTAGACTATTTTGAGACTCTTAAGGAAAAATTGACTAAGGCTCCCGTTTTGGTTTCTCCAAATTGGGAATTACCTTTTGAGCTTATGTGTGACGCTAGTGATTATGCGGTGGGGGCCGTCTTAGGACAAAGAGTTAATAAGCATTTTCAACCTATACACTATGCGAGTAAAACCATGACCGGTGCACAACTTCATTACACTACCACGGAAAAAGAGTTGCTTGCTATAGTATATGCTTTTGAGAAGTTTAGACCATATCTTGTGCTCTCCAAAACCATAGTGTATACAGATCATTTCGCTCTCAAGTATCTTATGACAAAACAAGATGCTAAGCCTAGGCTTTTGAGATGGGTTTTGTTGCTTCAAGAGTTTAAGATAGAGATTCGTGATAAGAAAGGGGCCGAGAATTTAGCGGCGGATCATTTGAGTAGACTTGAGCATCCTTTTCAAGGAGATTCCCCACACCAAGAAATCAATGAATCCTTTCCATTAGAGGAGCTCATGTCTATCTCTTCCCAAGAGGATGCCACACCTTGGTTTGCGGATATAGCAAACTATCTTGTGGGCAATGTGCTTATTGAGGGTCTTACTTATCAACAAAAGAAAAAGTTTCTTAAGGAAGTTAAGTATTACTTTTGGGATGATCCATATCTTTTTAGGCAATGTGCGGACCAAATCATTAGACGGTGTGTAGATGGGCCCGAGGCATTTAAGATCTTAGAGGCGTGTCATAAAGGACCTACGGGTGGACATTTTGGGCCTAACTACACCGCCAAGAAAGTCTTTGATTCGGGTTACTATTGGCCTTCCATTTACAAAGATGCCCAAGAGATGGTGAAATTTTGTGATGTTTGTCAAAGACAAGGAAAAATTACACAACGTGATGAGATGCCACAAAATTTTATCCAAGAGTGCGAGATATTTGATGTATGGGGCATCGATTTCATGGGACCTTTTCCATCCTCTAAGGGAAACAAGTATATACTTGTGGCGGTGGATTATGTGTCCAAGTGGGTGGAGGCTAAAGCCTTACCTACCAATGATGCTAGAGTGGTTGTAAAGTTTTTGAAACAATTGTTTGCTAGATTTGGTGTACCTCGGGCCATCATAAGTGATCGTGGTACGCACTTTTGTAATGATCAATTCACGAGAGTTATGAAGAAATATGGAGTGAATCATAGACTTTCTACCGCGTATCACCCTCAAACAAATGGTCAAACCGAGGTCACAAATCGTGGTTTAAAGAGAATTTTAGAGAGAACGGTGGGAGAGCATCGAGCTTCTTGGTCGGATAAGCTTGATGATGCTTTGTGGGCTTTTAGGACGGCTTTTAAAACACCAATTGGTTGTACACCTTATAGGCTTGTCTATGGAAAAGCGTGCCACCTCCCATTTGAGTTAGAACATAAGGCATCTTGGGCTCTCAAGTGGGCTAACTTTGATTTAAACCAAGCCGGTTCACATAGGAAAGATCAACTCAATAAGATGGATGAATTGAGAGCCAATGCCTATGAGAATTCTTTGCTGTACAAGGAAAAGACTAAGAAAATGCATGATGCTAAGATCAAGAATCGTGAGTTCAAAGTTGGAGAGCCGGTTCTCCTCTTTAACTCAAGATTGAAGCTTTTTGTGGGCAAGCTTAAGTCGAGATGGTCCGGTCCATTCACTATTGCTCAAGTGTTTCCATATGGAACTCTTGAGTTGTTCCAACCCGATGGTCCAAATTTTAAAGTGAATGGTCACCGTGTTAAACATTACTTTGGGGAGGACATTTCCGTTGAAATGGTCCAAGAGGTCCCCATTTTCCCCATGAATTAATTGAGGGACGAGTCGAGCTAGAGACTCATTAACTCAAGCATCGTATAACTAGGTTTAGAGTGTTGTAGGTTAGAAATAAAGGTATAGACTTGGAGATAAGTGTAGGGGAGACCTTCTTTTGTCTTCATGATTGTTTGTAGGGTTGCTCGCTCATTTCATGCTTTGGAGCTTATGGAGGAGGCCCTTGTATCTGGTTCACTTCGTTACTTTAGTGATTTTTCATTGAAACCTTGTGCTTAAACATGATTTCACTAATAGTTGTCCTTTCCTTAACTTGGGTTAAGCAAAGTCTATTCATTGTCATAAGTGTAGGGGAAGTTTTTATACTTCCATGCTCTTAAACATTGAGGACAATGTTCAGCTTAAGTGTAGGGGGGTCTTCTATCGAAGTGACCTTACCTAGAACTTGTCATTGTACTTCATGATAATTGGGAAAATTAATTTTTCAAACATTTTTCAAATTTTTGATCTACTTTGGCCACCAAAAATATGCATTCATAATTTTTGCATCAATCATTTTGCATAACACATTTGCATTGTATATATCTTTTCTTTCATTTTTCATCAAAAATATAAAAAGAAAAAAAAATAAAATAATAAAACATGGTTTTAACAAATTTAGACTTCTTTGACATATTAGGCCCGCCATGGATATTTTGACTCAACCCGAGTTTGCTTGTCTTAGCATTCTCTAGCTAGTATCCTTAACCATGTAGTCCTTCATTGGTCTATTAGGCTAAGCATCCACCACTCTCATTATTTGAGATTTTAAATTTGTGGAGAATGGGAAATGATAGAGTTGAAGCAAGTGTAAAAGGGCTAGATAGACTTCATGGCAATTACTTGTGGCTAAACCCTTCTCTTCTTTGCCTCTAATTTCTTCGCATGTATATAATTGTTAATAAATAATCAAGTACGGTTTTAATTGGTTTGTAATCTCTTATGCATTTTTGGCTAATCATTTATGGTTGATATGAGTACGTTTTAAGATTCTAAGTTAGCACGTTTTATGTGTACTAGACTTATGTCATGCTCCATATTTAGCGGGTGTTTTTCCTTTTCTTCTTTTCAAATTTCTTTGTGAGGAATAAAGAAAAATAAGAGCGGCTTATGAAAAAAATGAGTGGCTAGAAAAAAAAAAAAAAAAAAAAAGAAAAAGAAAGAAAAAGAAAAAAAAAATAATGCAAGACTCCCAAGAGGGACAGTGTGGTGTTAATTATAGTGACTATTGAGTTCCAATATTACCTTGACGGGTTGCGGGGATTCAATAGATTGCTCCAATCCAATATTGCCTTGACGGGTTGCGGGGTTGAAGATCCAAAGTCTCAAAAAGATGGCGGATGTAAATTATTGCGTGAGTTTTATTTTTCTTTCCTTAGCGAGTGTGTAGCTACTTATGAAAGCATGACATGAGGATTTTACACATAAGGCGAATGACTTATTACTCTTAATACGGACTTATATTAATTGTGAGCGGTTTTTCAAGTAATGGACGAGAAGATTACTTAGGATTAAAACCGTGCTTCCTTATTTTTGGATTTTGCATTTCTTATATTTCACACTTGAAATAATGACAAATTTGCTCACAAGAAATTTGCTCAATTAATAACCGGTTCCACATTTAATTGTCATGAATAAGTTGATGCACTTTTTACTTGTGAATGCAATGATCCCATTTTTAAGCTTGGTATGGGGAAAGTGAAACTTGAGGGTGATGAATGTCCATGGTACCCAAGCCCTAATCTAAGCCATTGAATTCTTTGTGAGTTATTTCCATCAAAACCATTTCAAGAAAAATCAAAAAGAAATAGATAGAATTGTATTTTGTTCATTGCATTATTAAAAGTCAAAATCATGCATCATTTGGTTTAGAGTAGTGTAGATGCATCTCATATGGCCAAGGTGGATTAATTATGAAGAAAATGTAAATTTGAGCTTAAATATATGATATTGCATGAGGACATGACAATGTTCAAGTGTAGGGGAATTTGATATGAGCTTAAACTCATATCCTTTTATCAACAAATAACCCTAAAACATGAAGCAAAATACCAATTTATTTGGCAAAAACAGTGTTATGTGGTATGTTTGTGTTTGTGTACACTTGTGTAGGTAAAAAGATACATTTCCAAGCAAACAAGGAAAAATCAAGCTCAAATGGATGAAAAAGACAAAGAAGGATCAAAAGTGACAAGACTTTGAAGTACAAGGACCTATCTTGATAAGTTGTCAAAGTTGAAGGACTAAAGTGCAAATATTGTAAAAAGTCAAGATTCAAGTCAAACTTGGTCAACTCTCAAGTCAACTCAGTCAAAGGACCATTTTGTTCAAGAATGAAAGTTGAAGGACCAAATATGTCAAAAGAATGAAGATCCTAGCTCAAATCAACAATCTGCCAAGTACAAGGACTTGTTCTGCCAACTTTTGAAAGACATGCAAAGTTTGATCCATGTGACAACATTCCAGCCAATGAGAAGAGAGGAAATGAGTCACACGGATTGAATATTAAATATCCACTCAGCCGCTTTGCATTAATTACCCAATCACAACAGTTCAATCCGTGTGACCAATTTTTAACCAATTAAATGCTGACACGTGGCGTCTTCTTCAACAAATAAATTTGCCAGGATCGCGTTTTAGCTACAAGCAATTTCATGGAAAGATTTCAACACCAAACTTGATCGTTTTGAAGAGACAAACACAATGGTGCCATTCAATTAACATATCATTCACTTAATCAAGAAACCCCAATTCCTTGTTCATACCTGCAAATGCAATATGCAGAATTTTACATGTGGCAAGCTGGGATTGGTTCTGACACGTCACCAACCCCAACAAACTCTTCCTTCATGTCTATAAATAGTTGGATAGGACTTCATTTTCAGATGTAGCTTAAATTTGTAAAAAACACATAATTCCAAATTTACTTTCCCTTTTCCTTCATTTCTACCTTAGCTACTCAAGAGTCTGACAAACTCTTGAGTTAGTTAGTTAGTTACTAGCTTCCAACAACTTTGTAACCGTTTTTCCATGAATAAAATTTGAATTCAAGCTTTCCCGCCAAAATTGTTCTTCCTATTCCTGTTCATTTCCTGCTACTTGAGTTGCTGTTAAGTGTTTGTTATGATCATAGACTGATCATAACTGACATTGGAGAAGTTTGTTAGCTTTTCTTGAAGATTTCAGTTCATTCCTTTGATTCTTGAAGAATTCAAGCAGAATGATGATGATTGTTGACTTGTTAGCTGTTTTTGTTGATTGACTGATTTCCTAGTGATAAGGTGGTGGTTATCACTAGGTTAAGAGAGCTCAGCGCTCCTCTTCTTCTCAAAGGATTACTACAATAGGTTTTAAAGTCCTTGTTTCAATTCCTCTCAATAAGTCATATGCATGCTATTTTTCCTAGAGTAATTTTGATGGCTGAATGATAAAAGTTGTTTGAAGTTGCTTATTGATTGATCTTTGTTAGTTTGTAGCTTAATTCTGTTACTTGTTCTTTGAATTTGATTAAGATTCTAGTTAACTGCATTAATTCAGTAACTTTTGGCCTTGTAGTTTGATTGTATTTCTAGTAGAGATAAGTGCTTGTAAACTTCTTTCAAACCTTACATTCTGATCATTGAATCTAGCTAGCTATAGATTTTCACTCAGTTCCCTTTCAAAATCAAAAAGTCTTTATAAATTTTCATAAAACTCAGATAAAGGAGTGTTTGGGACTAGCTTAACAAGAATTTTCAATAATTGAGTTTTGGATTTTTAGAGTTCATTTGCAGTCATTTGGTGGTTATTAAGTGTTCTAAGTCATTTTCAAGTCAAAAACACAGTCAAACAGGCAAATGGCACATAAAATGTTTGGGTCAGCCTTATGCATTTTGGTCATTTAGGAACTTGTCATTTTAATCAGATCAGAACTCACTCATTACTAGATGAAATTTCACCAAATTTGTTTTCATTCATAGCTTATATCATATAGTTTCATAATCCAAGAGCATTTTCTACAGTATTCCATAAGCAGTTAGAAATAAGCAATATTCAGATAAGCAGACTTAATTGAAGTTTCTGTAACTTGTAAACTGAAAATTTGTATCTCAGTATTCTCTTCATAAACATGCCCATTTTTCTTCACAAATCCTATTAAGTCATTGAGTTACATGATTTTTGAGAAAATCAGCTTTTTGAAAATAAGCTGGTCAACGCTTGGTCAACATAAGCCCATTTTTAGCTTAATTCAGATTCTAGGCTTATTTCTTGATGAAAAATGTTCTAGTTTGATTTCCCATTCCTTAATTCAATAGCTTAATCAGTTTTAATAAAAAAATCAAGTTGTGACTGATTGGATTTTGCTATAGCTTATTTTGTGCTTATTGATAGGCACTCTTTTGCTTATTTCTCAATTTTAGCCATTTTCCTTGGACACACGTAGCTTATTTGAGATTTTAAGAGTTTTGCAATTTGTCTCATCAAATTTGGTTGAGTAATAAGCTCTAACGAGCTTATTTCATTGTTTTGCCTGTTTTTGGTTAAATAGATTTAGAAATTGCACTTTGGTCCCTATTGTTCTATCAGCGTTTAAACTTGGCTTAATTTCCATGTTTTTAGGGTTTGCAAGAGTTTAGTCCCTATAGTTTTAAAAGTTGTTAAATTTAGTTGGATAGTTGTTAGTTTGTTACAATTTTGGTTAGTTGGTTAATAGTTTTGCACTTTTGAACCTTGTAGTTATCTGTTTTACACTTTCAGTCCCTAGAATTGATAGAATTTACATTTCAAGCATTATTCTTTCATAGAATTTACATTTTCAGTCCTTTAAGTTTCATATTTTGCATTTTGGATTTTTACTTGAATAAAAACGTGGTATTTGCAATATGTTTTACATATAAGTAGGTAATATTTTTTCCGTTTTGCAAGGCTTTGATTGAATTAGCAAATAGAATATCCAAGCAAGCTTTACAACCAAGAACAATTAAAAACCCGATATTGGTTGGACTTTCCATTAGCAAGAACTGAGAAAAAACGAACTGCATTATACACAATTTCACTAAGGTATACCTGTGTTAAGAAGGAGCATGGATTGTAAATGGTCAAAATAGGTTAGTATGGGTTTAAAAAGGACAGTCAGGTTGACCAGTAAGAACTTTTTAAGAACGAATTTGTTTCCATGTTAATTCCTTTTTTTAGGTGCAAAATTTTAGCAAGCATACAACTTTTAAAAACAATTTATCATTTTAAACAACCAAGCATCATTTTAAACAACTTTTTCTGCCACTTGTATCATTTTAAACAACTTTTTCTGCCAAAAAAGTGGCATCAAAACAACCAGCAAAAGCCATTTTTTTGCGCAACATTTTAGTGACCAAACAACTCTTTTAAAAAATTCTACACAAAACTAAACATTGTTTAACTGAGCGAATCTATTACCTTTTTAATGCTCATATATATGTTCTTCTATCAAGATGCTATATAGTGTCCTTCCATTGTATGAGCATCTACATCCTTACTTACAGACCCTCCTCTACCCCTCTGAATGTCATCCAGCTCATCAACTTTAAGAGAATGTGGCATATCGGCAGTTCATTCTTGTAAATCGTTTGTAATACTTCATAATTATTGTTCTCAGAACCACTTTCAATTCAGTTTCATTCTTAGTAACTGATACATCAAGATGTACCTTTTAGCGAAATCTCGATAACCGTATCAACTTTATCTCTTTATCAATGTTGCAAAACAAGGTGTATAAGGCCGATTAATCGCCGCTTAATCGATACAAGGCCATCGACCTTGCTGATTAATGTAAAAGCGATTAACAGAAGTCAACTATGGTCAATGGCGGCCAAAGGAGGTCAAACTTGCCGAAAACCTGCAAATTTTACTAAAAATACCAAAAACTCACTATAAACTTGTGTTATCACTTATAATAACTATTTTTAAGTATGATAAGTTTTAATTTAGGAATATTAATGCCGAAAAAACTTAAAACTCGTTAGAAAAGCTCAAAACTTGCTGAAAATACCAAAAATTTGCTAAAAATGCCGATCCGATTAATCACCGAGTAATCCCGTCTAAAACGATTACAAGCTACAAGGTGGTCGACCGGTCGGCTATCCTCTTGGTTTAGGAATTTCAACATGTCCTCTAGCGTTCAACGATGTGGCAAGGACATAAAAAACGAAAACTTCCTAGGGAAAATACATTCAAATATGACATATCTTTGCTTTCCGTATAAGTTATTAAGCTCTGCTATAATTTTCCAAAGTACCGAACTTCATTAGCGCACATCTGAGGTCTCCTTTTTTGCCAAACCCCTGATATGATTCGTAATCCTAAAATAAAAAAAACCACGCCTTTTTTTGAATAACCTTCTCTGTCTCCTAAACCAGCTCTTATAATCAGACATGGTTCAACCTGACATATACAACATCCAAAAACAACAATGGCGGCAAACCCTAGAATTTCTTTGATCCTACGTCTGATTCATCCTTGTTAATCTCCATTCGTGGAATAACATTTGATTAAATGGATCCTTGTGTTCTATCCCGCGTTCGCTCTATTCGTGTGATTGGTTTTAGGCTTTCAATCTTGATTGATCCCTATTACTCGTGTGATCCGGTAGAAACTGATGGTTGTGGTTCATTCAACGATTGTTCCTAATCATCTTTTATTTGATTCGACGCGATTTTAAGGTTTTGATTTTCAGATTTAGGTTTTAATTCTTTAGGGTTTGTTTAATTTTTTAGGGTTTTTGTTGGTGGCGCCGGTTAGGCTTCCTAGGGCTTGCATATGGCGCGTTCGTTTCAACATCATCCTAAGTCTAATGAAGATTTGATTTCAAAAGCTTCTCATTTGATTTATGTAACCAACTTTCCCAATCATACTACAACGCGTGACCTTTGGAAAACAAGTAGTTCGTATGGTACGGTGGTGGATGTTTTCATTCCATCCAAAAAATCAAAGGCTGGTAAGAGATTTGCTTTTGTTCGGTTTGTTACGATTCATAATCTTGACCGTCTTGTAGATAATCTCCATACACTGTGGATTGGAAGTTTCCATATGTACGCGTCCTTAGTGAGGTTTTAGCGGCCTCCTAAAAACTCATTTTACCCTAAACCGGTCATTAAGAATACCAACAGTCCTTCGGATCATTCTCAAGTGGGTAAGCAGTTTGGTTCATACGCTAATGTTGTTTTAAATAACCATAAGGATTCCCAGATCTCCTTTTCACCGGCTTTAGTGCTCGACGATTCCTGTTTAAAAAAATGGGAACTCTCCAAAAACTTGTTGGGTAAAGTTAAATATTTTTCATCTATTCCTAACTTGTATTCCATTTTGTTAGATGAAGGTTTTAAGGAGATCAAGTTATCATATGCTGGGGGTCTGTGGGTTCTAATTGAATGTGACAATGTGGTTATGAAGGAGAATATGCATAAGCATCAGGGAGTTAAGTCGTGGTTTGCTAAATTAAATAATGCTAGCCATGATTTCGTCTGTGAAGAACGAACTGCGTGGGTCGATTTTGAAGGTATTCCTTTTTCTGCTTGGTCTCATGAAATTTTGTGAGAATCAGTAAAAAGTGAGGTGTTCCGTTGGACTTGAATGTTAGTAGAGATAACTCGTATGGGCGAAAACGTGTTTTATCAAGACTAATCATCCTGTTTCCATGTTAGAATCTTTCAAGATTATTGTCAAAGGGCAGGTGTATTGGATACGTGCCAAAGAACTTTTTACTTGGCAGCCTTCTTTCTTGGAATGTAGTGCTACTGATGTTTCATCTAACGATAAATCCTCAACTCAGAATCTAAACGAGAATGCTAAATCACCAGACCTGAATATAGTAGAGAAGAATGATGACAATGGCAGCGAAGACGATGATGTACCAGAAACTGTCTTTAGGACTGACACTTCGGCTGTGAAACAAGGTAACGAACTCAATGAGCATGAACATTCGGAAGACATTTTTGGTTTCTATGATCTTCTTCAGAAAGATTACACTAAACCTGCAGTCCAAAAAGAGAGTTCCTCCCTTCCTAATCCACATGGTTTTACACTTGATGGATCAGCAGATAAGGAAGCGAGTTTACCTGCTTTTGTTGGTGATGAACACGTCGATGAACCAAGTATAATTGGTTCATCACCAGATGTAGGTACTCCTGAGGAGAGTCACACAACTCATGGTGTCTCACCTGCTTCTGTTGGCGATGAACACATCGATGAGCCTAGTATAATTAGTTCATCACCAGATGTAGGTACTCCTGAGGAGCGTAATACAACTCATGGTGTCTCACCTACTCAACATACTACCCAAGGGGTAGTCATCCCATGTGTAAAGGTGCTTCGGTTTTGGACGTGATGGATGGTATCATAAAATTTGGTCAAGCTATGGGGTATTCAATGGAAGGGTGTGTGAAGTATCTTGAACATATCATCGGACAACAAGGAGAGGGTAATGTTATTAGATGAATGCGTTATCAATTAACATTCAAGGTCTTGGCCACAAGACCAAAAAAGAGTGGATCAAGGCGATGTCAAATTCCTATAAACTTAATTTTTTGGCGATTCAAGAAACTAAGTTGTCTTCTATTTCTCATACGGTGGTTCGTTCTCTCTAGGGAAATTCCAACTATGACTTTGTTATTAGCGATTCTTTAGGTGCGTCTGGCGGTATCTTATGCATTTGGGAAGCTTCCATCTTCAAGAAAGATAACTCAACGATTTTTGATAATTTCATAGCAATCTACGGTACATGGCTTACAAATAATTATAAGATCCTCTTTATAGTTGTTTATGCACCACAACAACCTTCTCAAAAGAAGATTCTTTGGGAGTATATATCGAGTTTATTGGGCCGTTGGAAAGGCGAAGTAATAATTATGGGAGATTTCAATGAGGTTCGATTTAGTAATAAAAGACGTGGTTCCTGTTTTAATCCTCATAGTGCGAGACGTTTTGATAATTTTATTCTCGATGCTGGTTTGGTTGATGTCCCTTTAGAAGGTTACTCATTCACTTGGTCTCACCCTTCGGCATCTAAAATGAGTAAACTCGATCGGTTTTTGATTTCAGACGGTATTTTCTCATTATTTCCTTCTATTTCGGCTACTTGTTTGGACCGTCATCTATCTGATCATCGGCCAGTTCTTCTTAGGGAGGTTCATGTTGATTTTGGGCCTGTCCTGTTTAGGTTCTTCCATTCGTGGTTTGATTTTGTCGTGTTTGATGAGATGGTTAAAACTGTTTGGTGTTCATTCTCTCATACGGACAGCAATTGTATGATCAGGTTCATGGAAAAACTTAAAAACCTTAAGTCCATTGTAGAACAATGATAATCTTTATGAATCAAGAGGGTTGATGTTTTTCTAGAGAGAGAAAGTTAGAGAGAGAAGTGAAAGAAACTTGTATTATATAAAAGTGAGAAATAAACAACCAACACCTCTTTCCATGGTGGAAAGAGGTTTAAATACCCCAAGTCCTTAAAGGACTTGGGCTTCCGGCCCATGAACATGCTCATGGGTCGGGCTATGTAATAAATGACACTTAACTTAACTACGAGCCTATAACTACATGGTTGGAGTGACCGAGACTTTCTAAATACGTAAAATGTATTTCCAACAATCTCCCCCAAAGGGAGGTCACTCCAAATTTACAAAGTCCTAATCTAGCATGTTAGATTTTGTTCTTGAGCTCGTAGTCCTCTTTTCTTTCTTTTTCTTTTCTTTTGTGAATATGTGTTGAATGATATCAGCCATTTTGCTTGGAACATGTTCTTTTGGCCTTTCACGTGCGATCTTTGCCTACTTGTGAATTTTGCCTCCTCGTGACTCCATGTTCCACACACTTATGTCTTTTTGTTGAATTCTCGAAAGTTTCAGAGTTTGTTACAGCGGAAGACTTCATCTTGTACTTTCTTGAATATTTGCTGAACTTTGATGCAGAAAGACATAAGCATGTGGGAACGACTTCTACAGGTACACCGCAACACCACCGTCTTTAACTGGTACACATCAACGCCACCGTCTTCAACAGGTACACAGCAACGCCACCGTCTTTAACAGGTACTCAGCAACGACACGAATAAAATGGCTTTGAACATTTTATTCTAATTCGGTAGCATTTTACCTCCGGTCGGTGAAGACCGTTGGACGATATTAGATATCGTACCCGTGACGGATAGTTTCAATTAAGTAACTTCCTGATAGGATTTCGCGGGTAAAGCCGTTCTCTTTATTCGACCGTCCAAAGCTGACTGCGAACATAAAGAGTGAATCACTTGGATAATTTATCCTTGTGATTTGTAGCCGTCAATTCATGAAACCTGGAACAAGTGAATCTCAATTAAGATTTTCACCATCGTTGCTTTCCAGTTGTCACGAGCTCAATTCATAAAGAATCTTGCACGTCACCTACCAAGTGCTGTTTGATGTTAACACTAGAAGGATTTCCACTCGTCACTGTGATCAATAAAGAGTCACTCTGAGTGTTCTGGCAAGATCATATGATAATGCGTAGAGGCCTGGAACGAGTTTAAGTTCAATTAAGAATTAAACCACTGTTTCTTTCCAGTTTTTCACAAGATTGGTTCTAAAAGAACCGCACGTGTAACCTACCATGAGCTTGTTTGATGTTGGCTCAAGCAGGATTTCCATCTTCATTGTAATACTTGCGTATTGCTCGGATGTTCTGGCAATATTACAGGAATACTGCGTAGGACTCATGAAAATCTCTTACTTTTCACAGTGTGTGAGAAAGCAAGGAATAAATGGAAAGTGTCCTAATGAGACTTTTGATGATCTCTTGGCTCTAGACTCGATTGTGCGTTTTGATTTAGTGAGCGATGGCTGGAGAAGAGTGCCACCTTTTTCAATACCAGTCTATTCGGAGTGAATAAACCAATAGATAACGTGTTGATCTCCGTGTGATTAAAACAAATACCTTTTGAGAGATATTTGAGTTAGCTGGGAAGGGTTGTGCATTGCATCACTGGGTCCATGATGTCTTTCTTCAATACCGAGAATCATTAGCAAAAATGACCTCAATAGCATATGTATTGACCCGGTTTCTGCCTAAAGTTGTAAGGAGGGCTTCTTTCTTTACACCCTTTATCTTTACAATTCTTTTTCATTCTTCAACCCCTTCAATGCTTACCAATACGGCATCACTAGCACCTTGTTGTGATTGTTCCAGTGCTAGCTTAAGTACTTGGTCCGCATTCAGCTACGTTCACATTCTTTCTCCATCTTTCCTAGGACTTCTAATTCTATCTAGGGAATTGTCCTTGTGAAGATTCCATCGGCTCTGATGAATCATTGGACTAAACCTATTCCTACCACCCTTTTGTCACCACATTCGTCGTGAATTAAGCGTGTTTTGGGAAGGAATTGCCACCATGAAAAATCATTGAAAATCACTTAAGGTACTTGTGATATTGAAATCAAAAGTTTTGTACCTTAGGTGTTTTGTTCATCAAAACCGCTCCCCCTTAACACGTGCTTTACACATATTAAGTTGGATAATCGTTAAGTCTTTTTCATCTTTTAGCCAAGTATTCATTTAAATCTCCTTAATCCCATTTTCTCCCCTTATCCAAAATGTTAACCATTAATATTTGGGATATTGAATGGATTAACCGGTCTTTGGGTAAAAATGAAATTAGTTGTTGGCCAAAGAACATATTAATGTTCCCCTCAAATTAATAAGGGTAAGTTGTAGTGCTTGAGTATGATAAATTTTGAAAGATTTGGAATCTCGTGAGAAATTCTTGAAACATTGCATACTTTCACACTACAACAAGCCACAAAAGCACAATATTTACAATATTAACATATTCACAAATTAACCAATATGGAGTAAACCTGAAATAGTACGACCCATTAGATGGATCGGCCCACGAGCCTGTGATGTGCTCCATATGGTCTGCCCCCCACGAATCTTTCAATGCTGCGGATCAACCGTCGATGCCTTAACTTTTCCTCAATCACCTGGATGGTGTGGTTGGCACTCTTTTTGAATCGGCCTACCCATTGGTACTTTACTTCTGGAAGACCTTGTCCTGAGTTGAGCATCAACAGCTTGTCACGTACATGCTTGAGAGTGCCATCGCTGAACTTGTGTAGTTCTGAGAGTCGCATGTATTGCATGACCTCTGCTTCATTCAGGTAGAATATGCCCATCTCTGGTTTAAGTGTACCCATGTATGGTTCCTTACCTTGGTGAAAACGACTCATTGGTGTTGTGTGAGGTCGTTCCAGATTTAGCCTGGATTGGTGACTCTCTACCCCGAGTTGTAAATCCTCAACCCTTTGCTTGATTACAATTCGACGAGTAAATTGGCGAATGTTGGAACTTAGAGCAATGACTTCATCGGGGTCTAAGTGAGGAACCATGCCTTGAACCAAAAGGAGTAGAAAATCTTCAATATCTTCAAGTCGTAGGAATTGAAGATCCCCTTCACTGACACCATAAATCTTACCGTCTTCTCGCTTGAATATGATGTCCTTCAAATACGAATATCCGAAGATATGGTGAAAGTTAATGCCCTGTATGTTGGAGATTCGACGGGTTGCACTTATAGGTGTACCTTGCTTGGTGTGATTGTAGAAGTAGTAAGCCGACTTCTTGTTGCCCCACCAATGTGAGATGCCTAATTCCGCATATTGATCATATTCTTTGACAAGCTTTTTGCTCCATAGTTTTGAAACTTTATCTTCAATCCAAGGGATATCCTCCAAATTTACTGCTTTGCCCATTGTTAATGATGTAGCATACTTGTCCGCGCCGTTTTCTAAGTAGTCAAGATCACGGTCGGTGAAGTATTGCATTAGCAGATCCTTGGCGGCTGCAATAATTGAGGGTGTTAGTGGAAGAAGGATCGGAGCTTGTTCACCTGATGCTGTTGACTTGATTGCTTTCATGAGCTCATTACAATGATATTCTCCCTCAGTTTCGACAATCTTCATGGAAGCCCAAAAGTTCTTGTCTTTGATCGTTGTTTGAAGTAAATTTGTATCAATGCTAGGCACTCCATATTTATCCATCAAGAATCCAGAGAAGTCGATAGGATTATTGAGGAATTGTGTGAGATCCGCCTTTTCACTGTCAGAAACTATACGTGCAGTTGCTGCTTGTGTAAGCCATGGCTGGATGGGAACCGTCTCATCAACAGTGAACGTGTCAGCAAACTCAGGATCTGGTTGATTTAACTCGTCAATATCCATATCAATGTAATGCTGAAGTGGAGAGTTATGTATCACAGATGGTATCGGGTCGTCTTCTTGCATAGGTTCGTGTTCTACAGGTGCTGTGGATGAGATATTTGTAGGAACCGGTACAGAAGAAGTACCTGTGGCTGTTTCTGTGTGATGCTGAACAAGAGTAGGCGGTGGAGAGTGATGTTCCACAGACGGTGATGGTTCGTCTTCAATCATTGGTTCGGCTTGTACTAGTGGTAGTATAGGATGTACTTGTGATACACTAGTAAGAGCTGGTTCAGATGACTTACCTGTGGTTTTGTCAGTGGTTTCACCATGCTCGTCAGTGGTGATGTGTTCACTCTCAGCTTGTTTATCGGCAACTTTTTCTTTTGAACGTGCATCAGATTCTTCAGATTCTTCTCCATTGGTGCCATTACCTTCATCCTTATCACCATCCCCTTTCTCCTTATTCTTACCATTCCCATTATCGTCATCCGCATCACTATCGTCATCCTCGGCATCCTCATCGTCATCCTTATCCTCCCCATCGTCCTCATCCTCATCCTCGTCCTCGTCCTCGTCCTCATCCTCGTCCTTGTCCTCATCCTCGTCCTCGTCCTCGTCCTCATCCTTGTCCTCGTCATCATCCTCATCCTCGTCCTTTTCCTTTTCCTCTTCCTCTTCCTCTTCCTCTTCCTCTTCCTCTTCCTCTTCCTCCTCATTCTTTTCCTCTTCTTCCTCATTTTTTGACTCCTGTCGTTTCCGTTTCTTGGAAGATTGGGGAACTACAGTGTCTTCTACTGGTGAAGTGTTGGAAGCTTCCATTATGACCTTACGAAGATCTCTTTGTAATTCGTGTTGAGCTTCTGTGATGGGTGACTCAATGTTGGTTAACCAAGTCTCCAAGGTTTGCATTAATTGTAAGTTAGTAAGGCCATTTATGAATAATGTTGGAAGCTCCTGATGTACACATGCCCTAACTTCACGCTGGATGATGTTAGTCATGGAATCATTGATGGAATCGAGAAATGCAGCATTTTCTTTGTCACGTGCGTCCTTTTCAGCAAGAAATTGTGTGTGTTGCTTTTTAAGTCTAATGACACCTTCGAATGATTCTTGAAGTTTTTTGTCATCACGTTTTTGTTTTCGTTCGTCACGTGACTTAACATGATTTATCCTTTTCTCCAGTGCCGCAATAGTCTTTGCCTGTGATTCCAGTTATTGTTAGAGTTGCTGAATGAGTGGATCATTGATTGTGAGAAATGGAGTGGGAGTGGATGATAGTTGTACTGCTGTTGTTGTTGGTGGAAGAGTTACTGCAATTGCTAACGAGGTTGTGGATTGGATGGTGGTTGGTACAAGTTGTTCGAGGATAGGTGGCGATGTTGGTACAATCAATGGGGCAGTTGTTGGCACAAGAGGATCGACAATCGGTGGAGGCATCGTTGTAATCACTTGGGTGGTGGTTAATATAGGTTGATGGGTTACCGGTGGCGGCGTAGGTGTGATTACATGGATGGTGGTTGATACAGGTTGATTGATTATCGATGATGGTGTGGGTGTAATTACGGGGGTGGTGGTTGATACAGGTTGAATGGTCTCGATTGTAGGTTCACTCGGCGGGACGATTGTTACAACAGTGCTGAAGACTGGTGGTGGAGGGGGTATGTTTTGTTGAATCGGAAGCATCGTCAGATGAGCATCGTCTGCTGCTATTATTGATGAAGGAGGTGGAAGTGGTTTGCTAAGATTGACGTCATCGTACAGAATTGTTTCCATATCTGTTCCACCTTCTAGATATTGATCTTCATAATCGTAGTTGATATAATCATCTACGTTGTCATCATCTTGATTTGTTGGGTGTGTGAGTTCTTCCTCTAGTCTGGGATCTTGTTCCTCTTCATCAGTTGGATCGTCTGGATCTCCAAAAGCTTCCAGTGCTAACTCGGCAGAAGTTTTTGATCTAGAACCACTACCGGTTTACTGTGCCTCCATCCTACTTAACTTTTGTGCAATCCGCATCTGTTTTTCTTCAGACATTTGTACTAAGGGATCTTGTTCATCTGCATCTTCATCACGTAGTTGCTCTTTCCCTTTAGCTTTACCTTTGGTTTGGGGTGAAGAAGTCTTTTGGCGTTTGACAACAGTCTTTTTCCTTTTACCCTTTTGTTTTTCAGATGGATCTGCATTTACCCTTTTAAATTATGTTTCGATGTCCAGAAGCATTTGTTTGTAAGGTTCACTGTCCTTGATCCCGTCATTGATCATGGTGTCAGGCACTAAAGCTGGAATCAGTGAGTACTTACTGGGATGTTTCTCGTCACCCATCTGATCCAACACATGGTCATCATCTGATGTATGGTAGAAGAAGTTTCCACGCTTGTCAATAGAAGGAACACTCTTCATGAAATGGTTGATGATAAGTTTTTTGAACCTTGGAAACGGAAGATGCAGTGATTTCTTCTTGGTACCGGTGAATTGGTAACACACTTCTTGCCAAAGAAGTAGAGCATAATCTACTTTAGATGCAGTGTATAGGCCCCAAAGTATATGAGCCTGAGGTGGTGTCAGTTGGTCATAACCACGAGCCTTTGAAGTGAGGCACCTGGTTATGATGATGACGATTGCTTTCCATGGTTGACCAATGCGTGCAGTAGAGAACTGAGATAGATTTTGAATGTTACCCTCATAGTTTAAAGCTCTAAGTACTTGAATCACTTCTTCTGTTTTTGGATTAGGCACAAACTTTTCTCCTTTTGCTAATTTGGGAAACTTGAACAACTTCCTGAATAAGCTTAAGTCAAGAGTAAAGTTTTTCTTGTTGATTGTGAAAGTGATCGATGTCTTAGATGCTTCCTTTGCTGCAGTAATCGATGCTGTGGCCCAAAATTCATGAATGTAGATTTCTGGAACTGAGGCAGTAGCTCTATGGGCATCTTTAATGGGTGACATGTCAAGAATGTCCATTGCAACTTTGAAAGCAGCGATGTTTGGATCAAAATCCTCTTTCAGACGAAAGTTGTTCTCTGCAATTGGTAGTCGGGCATTGAGTGGTACTAATGCGAGATCTGATTGTTGTTGTTGTTCTCTTGTAATTGACATGGTTCCTGCTTTGATGAAATAAGCACAAATGATATACAAAGTATATATATCTTAAGTCTATATCAATTTGAAGCATAGGGAATAACACATATCAATTATTACCACATATAAAAGAGAAACACCATACAAAACATGGTTCAGTTGGACTAGGTCCTTACATACAACAACACACAGACATGCCAAAGACATTTTATTCTAAATTGGATAACAACCTAGCATTAATTCTTAAACTATTTGGGTATCTTGGTTTTCATAACCAGAACCTCAGTAGGTCTAGGTTGCATTTCTACTAACACCTCAGTAGGTCTTGGTTTAGATTCAACCAAAACTTCAGTGGGTTTTGGTTTAGTTTCAACCACTACATCAGGAATTGTAGGATTTCCGTCAACCCAAACAATAGAAGGCTTGAACAGAGGGCAAGAAAATGATGAAACGTTGTCTTCCATGGCCTGAAAACAAAACGCAAGACATTGAATAAGTAATTTGTATCTCTTTTGTTTACAGAGGAGTCAACTTATTAAATAAGAGGAACTTCTGTAATAAGAAACCGTTCAAGTATTCTTAAGAGATAAAATTAATTAATTTCAATAAAACTTGGTTTCGTGAAAGTGGCCCTAATTTACTTAAAGCCTAATAAGGGAATAATGCAGGTCGAAATCATTAGATAGTCTAAGGCAATTGCATAGTGTAAAGGCATGCTAGCTTAAAGTGATGGTGCCACAACAATCTTTTCGCAAATACTATAATACCAATTATATAGGAAACAATCTAGCAACATAAGCAAAGAAGAATCTCTAAACTCATATTCCCAAAGCGGAATGTTATACATCTCATCGGAATGACAATGTGCCAATCGGAAAACACCAATCGGAAAGCACCAATCGGAAAGCACCAATCGGAAAGCACCAATCGGAAAGCACCAATCGGAAAGCACCAATCGGAAAGCACCAATCGGAAAGCACCAATCGGAAAGCACCAATCGGAAAGCCCCAATCGGAAAGCACCAATCGAAAAGCACCAATCGGAAAGCCCCAATCGGAAAGCACCAATCGGAAAGCACCAATCAGAAAGCACCAATCGGAAAGCACCAATCAGAAAGCATCAATCGGAAAGCCTATAGTATCCAATCTGAATAACCGATCGGAATACCGATCTGAACGACCTAATCGGAATGAACTTAAAAGTCAATCGGACTATTCAATTGGAATGTCCGATCGGAATAACCGATCGGACCAATCGGAATATCCAAAGTGACAGTCCAATCTGAATATCTAATTGGAATGTCCGATCGGAATAACCGATCGGAATAGCCAATCGGAATCTAAACCTTATCTTCATCGGAAAGTTGGCGGAGTTTCCTAGGTAGATTTAAACTTCGTGATTTTGATGGATTTTAGGCTGTGTTAAGCAGATAAATGCAAACCCAGTGTTTAAAACCTAATAAAGATTAAATACCCATAGTTAAACATGATGTTTATTAACATTTATATAAAAACCCTAGAGTGCATGGTTCAATCCGATTAGAACAAAGATTATAGTCACAGAAAACATGGGTAGGATAGATAGAACATGTTTTCTAATTGTACCTTAGATGAAATTACAGCAAGAGACGATCAAGAAAGCTAAGTGAAGCAATATCAATGGCGGCAATGAAGGAGAACTGGTGTGTGCGAATCGGTTGCAGGGTAACACGAAATGGGGGTGGAAGTTTTGACTTAGGTCAATGTTTCTAACCAATTTTTTCAAAAATTGCAGATTGGTCCCCTAATTTTGATGGATGGCATAAAACTAGTTATTAAAAACTAGTTAACAACTTCAAAATCTGTTTGAAGTTGTTGAAAATTAGTGACGACTGACTCTTTTTCTTTAAGCTCATTCGAAAGATTTGCTCTTAAACTTTCAATCTCTAGCAGATTGTCCATTTGAACTTTCCTAAACCTATCCAATTCAGGATTGGTTAAGGTAGTGGACACAGGAGTCATTTCCAAGGTGTTAACCTTGTCCTTATGCAAAGCAAGCTCGGCAGATAAAGTCTGATTAGCATTAAGGGTTTCAAGGACTGCATTATTCATTTGGCTAAGCAAAGATGCAGGGACCATAACCAAATCAGGTTGAGCAGACGAATTAATAGTCGTAGGAGCTCCCGGTTGTGGTTCACTCAAAATCTGAGGACTTGCAATGTTATTACTATCATTGTTTGTCTCATTGATTGAATTACTAACCACCGGAGGCTCTTCCGAATACTCAGACATTTGCTCAACTTGATAAGGTACAATGCTAGTATCTGTAGCAGTATTTGGTACCTCAGCAATGGTATCAGTCCCATAGAGTGAAAGATTTGCCATAAGAGCTGCTTTGGCGGTGTTAAAATCATCACAATCTGAGTCATATGCATCCAAATCATCACATTGATAAGCAGCATTGTTGGTGATGACTGTTGTGGGACGATCAGTTTCCGCTACTCCTGGATCTGCAAGGAATGCCAATTCTTCTTCATCAAGCTCACGACCTTGGGCTTGAGCATTCACCAGGTAAATCTTCTCCTTAAACCATGTGTCGTCCCTTCTCCTCTTAGGCTGCTTGCATTCTCGGGCCATGTGCCCTTCCCCTTTGCAGTTGTAGCAAATAACCACCTTCATTTTACCAGTGCTGTTAGCCCTTGTAGCAGTAGTATTGGATGAACGTGCACCAGCAGTAGACGAATTTGATCTCCCTTGAAGTGGTTGCACCATGACCCTGCCGTCCTGAATTATTGCCTGTTGTCGAGAGTTAGACGAGTTCCTTAACTGATTGTTAGTTGGTGCTGAACCTCGGTAACCTCTTTTGTTCAAAGTTTGACTTAAAAATGCAGACAACAGAGCTAGGATTTCAGTAGGGCTATCTCCTTGTTTAAATTCAGGGACAGGGATGTCATCTTCACAGTATAATGCTGATGCTGGTTGAGCAACAAACTGATTGGTTGGAACACTTTCTTGATGTGAGTAATGATGTTGAGGAGCCTCGAGTTGTGGATAGGTACTAACAGGATTGGTGGGAGGTTGATACGGTGAATACTGGTGTGAAGCATAAGGTGATGGGTGTGAATCTCCTTGTGATGATGATGTTGCTGGTTGTTGATAAGATGTTGGTGGCGGTGGCAGAATCGAGTACTGTGGAAAGCTTGGTGTTTGATACACAGGTTGATATGAAGATTTGTGTCCTAAAGCAAGCTGAGAGTTGTGATATGACAGTGTAGGATGATTTGCCAATAATGCCATTGGTTCATGATAAGGTCCTTGAGAGATTCGGTTTTGGATCACATGCTTCTCATGTTGTTGTAAGAAAGCATATAGTTGATCTAAATTGTACTTGTGTAGATCACGAATCATTTTGACATCCGTCACATATTGACTCCATTCAGGGGGTAGTGTGTTCAAAAACTTGGTGTTTAACTGAAATTGTTCAATCCTTAGATTATAGACATTCATGTCATTCATCAGAGTAGTAAAATGCCAGTAAAAATCATGAAGAGTCTCCCCTGGAATGTATTGGAATCTATCAAACAAATCATATAATTGACATTCTCGTTCTTGCTTAGTGAGAGATGTCTCTTGTAGCAAAATCGCAAGTCGATCCCAAAGATTCTTGGCCACTTTATGTTCACTCACCATTCTGAAGATATCAGGTGGAAGGGCTTGAAGAATTGTCTGAACAGCCCTTTCATCGGCATCTGCAATGAGTTTGTTGGCATCGGTTAACTCATGATACTGCCTTGGCCTTGTCACATTGTTGACTGTAACCTCTCCCCAATCTAATGGACCTTTGTCAATTGATTCAAGCATAAGTCGACCACTTTGTTTGCCCATGATGTACGTTCTCATGCGACTTTGCCATGATTCAAATAAATCTTTGATGAGCGAAGGCGGGCGAGTATCGGTACCCGAAATGATCGATATATCGGTGAGTGAAGTCATAGTTGGCATAAATGAATGTGAATTCATGTTGTGATCCCTTGAAAAAAGATTATCAAAGATGATCGAACAATGAAATAAGGTTAAGTGTTTTAATGTTGTTGAAATAAAGATGTTACGTGTTTTTGTGATAGATTACAAACTTGAAACGAAATCCTCTAAGTTGAAAATACTATCTCAATACCCAAACTTCTTAGTCTCAATGTGAAAATCTCAAAGTGTCGTAAGTCTCAAAATTAATCCGTCGAAATGATAAAAGTAACCAATCGGAATATTATCTAAAGCCCTGATCGGAATACTTACCAATCTGAAAACCGGTCGGAATACTAACCAATCTGAAAACCGGTCGGAATACTAACCAATCGGAATGTTAAAGAATACCTGGTCGGAATACTTACCAATCTGAAAACCGGTCGGAATACTAACCAATCTGAAAACCGGTCGGAATACTAACCAATCGGAATGTTAAAGAATACCTGGTCGGAACACTTACCAATCTGAAACCCGGTCGGAATACTAGCCAATCGGAAACCTTGCCAATCAATCTGAAACCCGGTCGGAATACTAGCCAATCGGAATCCTTGCCAATCTGAAAACCGGTCGGAATACTAACCAATCTGAATCCTTGCCAATCGGAATACTGATTGGAATATGTAAACCCTTTTCCGATTTGACTGATTGGAATCCTTAAACCCTTTTCCGATTGTGCTAATCGGAATAACGGTACTGTTACGAACTTTTTAGGCTAAAAAATGAGATTTTCGACAAGAAAAACGTGATTTGAACCAAACCAAAACACCCAAAACACTACTAAAGGTATTTAGAAGATATATGGAGCACTTGGAGAGTCAAAAACACGAAAAAAATTGAAACTTGGGTAAAGATCAATCAAAAACACATGAACACACCAAAGTGAACATGAACAACACAAAACCAACCTTTATTTCATCCCATGCTCTTGATACCAATTGTAGAACAATGATAATCTTTATGAATCAAGAGGGTTGATGTTTTTCTAGAGAGAGAAAGTTAGAGAGAGAAGTGAAAGAAACTTGTATTATATAAAAGTGAGAAATAAACAACCAATACCTCTTTCCATGGTGGAAAGAGGTTTAAATACCCCAAGTCCTTAAAGGACTTGGGCTTCCGGCCCATGAACATGCTCATGGGTCGGGCTATGTAATAAATGACACTTAACTTAACTACGAGCCTATAACTACATGGTTGGAGTGACCGAGACTTTCTAAATACGTAAAACGTATTTCCAACATCCATTATTCGGGTTTGGGTTAAAAATAGAAAGGAGGAATCGTCTCGGTTCAAGAATGATATTACTGTGGAATTAGGCGTGATAGACAAGGCGTTAGATGGAGGGGTGATTGACGACATGACATTGCTACGTCGGCTTGACTTGAAACGTCAATTGATAGACATTTAAAAATCTGATTCTATGGACTTACTTCAAAAGTCCAAGATCAAGTGGGCGATTGAGGGAGATGAAAACTCAAAATTCTTTTATGGAGTGGTCAATAAGAGAAGGCCACAACTTGCTATCCGAGGTATATTCGTGGATGGTCTTTGGTGTACTAACCCTAATGCCATAAAAACTGCTTTTTTCTCTCACTTTGCTAATAGGTTTAAGAAACCAGTCGATTCAAGATTCAAAGTTAACTTCCAGCTTCCCAAGAAGCTTTTACAGTATTAAGCTGATGTGCTAGAAGGCCATGTTTCTAACGATGAAACTAGGAAGGCAGTGTGGGATTGTGGCGCAAATAAGTCCCCTTGACTAGATGGCTTTACATTCGAGTTCTTTAAAAAGTATTGGGATTTTATTGGGCAGGATTTCAGTGATGCCGTAGACTACTTCTTCTCTAAGGGTTAATTTCCTAACGGGTGTAACTCATCTTTTGTGACCCTTATTCCGAAAGTCATTGACGCCAAATTTGTAAATAACTTTCGTCCTATCAGTCTTATTGGGTGTGTTTACAAGGTGCTCACCAAGATTCTTGCTTCAGTTATTTCGAAGCTTATTTCTGATTCTCAGACAACTTTTGTATCGGGAAGACAAATTTTAGACGGGCCGTTCATATTGGACGAGATTCTTCAGTGGTGTAAAAGAAAGAAGCTTCAAGCGATGTTCTTTAAAGTTGACTTTGCTAAGGCTTATGACTCGGTACGTTGGGATTACTTACTTGACATTTTAGCAGCTTTTGGTTTTAGGTCGAAGTGGTGTAACTGGATTCAGGGTACTCTCATTACAGCTAAATCTTCCATTCTAGTGAACGGTAGCCCAGCTGATGAATTCACTTGTTTTCAAGGGTTAAAGCAAGGAGATCCTTTAGCTCCGTACCTTTTTATCTTGTCATGGAGTCGTTTCCTTTATCTCTTAATCAGGCAGTTGATCATAGACTTTTCAGAGGGATATCTTTGTCGGGCTCTATTTCGTTATCTCATCTTTTCTACGCTGATGTCGCAATGTTTCTTGGAGAATGGTCACGAGATAATCTTCAAGGTATCATTAAAATTCTTAACAATTTTTTTCTTGCATCGGGCCTTCGAATTAATGTTCAAAAATGTCAGATAATGGATGTGGGGGTTAACCACTCTGACGCTCAAACTGCATCCGCCACTATTGGTTGTTTGGTTATGAACGATTAGTTCAAATACTTATGTGTGTTAGTCGGTAAACAACCTTCTCGTCTTTTGGCTTGGGAAGACATTGTTTCTAAGCTTCGTGCTAGGTTATCTAAGAGGAAATTGAAAACACTTTCAATAGGGGGTAGTCTTACTCTCTTGAAATCGGTCCTTGGAGCTTCGCCGATCTATAATATGTCTCTTTTCAAGGTTCCATACGGAGTCCTCAAGGTAAAGGAAGGAATTAGGAGTCGGTTTTTTAACTGTATTGATCAATTGGATAGGAAAATCACTTGGGTGGCGTGGAACAAGGTGCTAGCTTCTAAAAATAATGGAGGATTGGGAGTCTCTAGCTACTTTACTTTAAACTGAGCCCTTCTGCTCAAATGGATTTCGCGCTTTATCACGGATGATGGCTCTCTTTGGAGTAAAGTCATTCGTTCCATCTACGGTAAAACGATTGACCTTCATAATTCAAAGATTTCATCTAATTGGAGTGTTATTTTAAAGGAAATCCAGTCCTTAAAAGACAAAGGCTTTGATTTTTAGGAGCATTGTAAACGTCGGATAGGAAACGGTTGCTCTACACGTTTTTGGAGATTTGCCTTTATACGTAAAATTCCCTAGGTTATTTGCTTTGGAGTCAGATCATGAAGCTACCGTAAGTTCGAAAATTAATGCTCCTATTATTAATACTTTTCGTAGACAGCCACGTGGGGGTCGTGAAATGGCACAGCTCGATGAGCTTCTTTCCATGTTGGAGCCAATCTCTTTATCCAACAGTACTGATAGATGGATTTGTAGTCTATTTGGAGACAGGGTTTTTAGGGTTAAGGATGTTCTAGTTTTCTTGGATGATCTGTTCCTTCCTCGAGACAATCCATCAGCGTGGATCAAAGCAGTCCCGGCTAAGGTTAATATTTTTATGTGGCTAGCTCGAAAAAATTGCCTTCCCACTAGATCTAATTTGGCTATTAGAGATACCCCTATTGTGTCTTCGCTTTTTCCGGTGTGCCTTGCTGATCAAGAGGACACGTCCCATAGTTTCTTCCGGTGCAACATGGTGCAGCATATTCTAAATCGAGTGACTCGATGGTGGTTCTTACCCAATCATGGCTGGTCTACTTTTCAAGATTGGTAGAGTTGGTTCTCCTCAATCCGTATGTATTCTAAATTCAAATCTATTTTGGAAGGAGTGTTCTATGTTACATGGTGGTTCATTTGGAGGTTTCGGAATCGTCTCATTTTTGATGAAGTAGCGCCAAGACGTACGGAGATTTTTGACGATATAGTTCTTTTTTCTTTTAATTGGTGTAAATGGCGGTGCCATCTGAATTTTTCTTGGATCGATTGGTTGAAAAACCCTAGTTTAATTTCCTTGTAACGTTCTAGCATCTTGGTAGTTTTTTTAATAAAAGTCTCCGTTCAAAGAAAAATCAGACACGGTTCTACATTTTCGAGTCCTAAGTCCACATACATCTTGGTGCTATCTTTTTTCACCTTTAAGCACCATGTTTCCCTTTTCTGTATTATCGTATTAGTTCTAAGGCCTAAAGAGTGCCTTTTTGTCTTCTACACTTCTCAGGTTTGTGAATATGGGAATTCTAGTAATATGAATGATACCTGTCTTTAAATCAGCGTATTAGGGTCAATATAAAGCATATATGTACTTGTGTAGTTGACAATGTGTTTTTAGTAGAAAAATTATAATCTTACATTTTCTGGATTTGGCTACTGATGATGAGATATCACAAACCCTACTAGGCCCACTGCCTACCGAGACAAGAAAGTTCCCACCATAACTGCAAGAACAAAGGGCAATAACATCAGACAACAAAGATAAAATAATGGAAATCAAGCCTAAAAAATTATATATAACCTGAAGTTCTTATCAGATGTATAGTTTACATGAAGAATCGATGTCATGCTATACCACTTAAACTCTCTCAAAGTAACCTCCTGTGTTACACCATAATTGGATGGTTATAAATAAAAATTCTATATAACTTCTAGCGCAACTATACTTCAAATTGAATGGTTACTTTACATTGATAAAAGTCAAAATATGTGAAAGATCGAATCTACCTCACCACCAACTGCAAGTAGTGAACTATCGTGGCTAGAGGTAATCACCAACTGTTGTGCATTATTTCCGATGACTTTGAGCACAATTTCGTGTTATCATCCTTCTTGTTTGCATCGCTTACCTGATCTTACAATCTCAAGGCTTGGTGATACCAGGTCAGTTGGGAGTTGAGGTTAACTGTGCCATAGCTGAATATTAAAGAGCTGCAACATTTACTTATTGTTGCCATAGCTAACGAAGTAAAATTACAAATACATGAATATTAAAGCCCTACAACATTTACTTATTGTCACCATAACTACCGAAGCCAAATTAAAAAATACAAACACGCTGGTATGCACAAAAAAGGACATACCTATATCTTTCTTCCCTTGCTAATCTTGTGTCGGGTTTTTTCGCGGAAGATTTGTATCTGCATCCTCGAGGGCATAACATACCATAATTCGCCTTGA
Source organism: Glebionis coronaria (assembly GCA_025667525.1). Lineage (NCBI taxonomy): Eukaryota > Viridiplantae > Streptophyta > Magnoliopsida > Asterales > Asteraceae > Glebionis > Glebionis coronaria. The sequence continues at coordinate 131,970 of JANFOE010001480.1, read as the reverse complement.
AAAAAGCATTGTAAAGTTAACTTTTGCAGCATTAACTATCTACAGCCTAGCAAAAGAGATTCAAACGATATAATCAAAAAAGCATTTTAGAATGCAAAAACATACATACCTTCATTTCTCCTAGTGTATGTGACTAGCATTGTCAGTAACTTGTTTCTTTAAGTTCTTATGCTTTTCCACAAACGGATTTTCCAGAGACTGTTTTTCACAACCAGGAATTTGGGACATCAGGCAGGATGTCAGACATTTACCAATATTTGGAAAGTTGGACGAGTTGTGTTTCATGCATTTACCACTGGTATGTAGTCCTTGGAATAGATGCAGAGGCCCAAGAAAAGAATTACGACGTGCGAAGGAACCTAACCTTCTGCACTTGCATATGGGAAAAAAGTAACACATTGAGACATTTAATCCAAATTTAGAAACCTTGGAATGTATTGATAGTGAATCCTGAAAAATTTACTTATTACAACTGAGATTGTATAACTTTAATGCTTTAGTAAATAATTATTTTTATACAGACTGGTTTATATACCTGAATCGTTTCAGCAGAACCATATGTTTCTGGTTGTATAATCACCCGCCTGTCAAAAAGATCCACATGGGACTCGACATATCAGTTCCCATACAAATAAAGGTTCAACCGTTTACTCTCTTTGGCCGAGGATTTACTCTCTTTGGTGACTGTTTTAGTTTCGTCTCTTCTGGTTGTTATGCCATGCGTGAAGTCAGTTTTATCCAAACCATTTTACCTCTTCTCAAAAACACGGATCCTCAACATTTGCATCTAGTAAGAACTGTTGTACATGTTCTTGAAGCTTTTATGGATTACAGTAGTTCAGCTACTACTTTGTTTCGAGATCTTGGAGGCTTAAATGATACAATTTCCCAACTAAAGATAGAAGTTTCTCATTTTGAACATGGCACGTCTGCTCGGATCGATAGCTCCGGATTGAGTGGTACATCTGAATCGGATAGCATGCAACCTCTTTATTTTGAAGCTTTAGTGTCATACCACAGAAGGTCCCTTATAAAAGCTTTACTTAGGGCTATATCACTTGGAACATATACTCCTGGAACCACTACTCGTGTTTATGGCTCTGAAGAAAGCCTGTTACCACAATGTTTATGGTGGCATGTTTTCATTGGTTGTAATTGATATGAGTGATCTCATCCATAAAGACCCTACTTGTTATTTAATCTTAGAAGAAGCTGGTCTTCCATCTGCGTTTTTAGATGCAATAATGGAAGGTGTGTTTTGCTTTGTTGAAGCCATAATTGTTAGGATTTAAAGGTAACACACATAAAAGTAAAACTGAAAAGCAGAATGAAGAACATAATAGATTTACGTGGTTCAGTTAATATTGCTATTAACCTACGTCCACGTGTAACAACTAGGGTATTTTATTATATTTTGGTGTGTCACACAGATACAGAATTATAACAGCCTATATTTGAAAACCTCCTAATTATAGAAACTGTTATCTTTTCCTAAAATAGGATTATGACATGCTGCCACCAATCAGAAGCCTACACCTCAACAATATCCCACTTGGAGGCTTCGAAACAAGTTCACCTGCACTCCGTTGTAATTATGTAAGTATCAACGAATCTTAAGCTCCCCTAGTTACCACCTGCCTTCTCAACTATTTCTGAAGGTCAGCTGAAGTTACACACAACTTCAGCTTGTCCAGCGTCACAGACTTAGTTAACATATCTGTTGGATTCTTCGCACCTGAGATGTTCTTTAAGTTCATCGTGCCATCACTAATAAGGCCTTTGAAAAAATGATACCTCATCCCTATGTGCTTTGTTTCGGCATGATATACTGGATTCTTGGCAAGTTTCACAGCACTCTCATTATCACAGTATAAAGAGTAATCAGCTTGTCTCTTGTCTAGCTCTTCAAGAAAAGTCTTCAACCATACTAGCTCTTTACTGGCTTCATGATAGGTGTGAAAACACCCATCCTTTTACCACTTATTTCTGGCTAAAACAAGACCAAAACACGTATTTAATATCATTTGTTTGGAATTATGCGTGGTTTTTGTGTTTATTGTGTTTTCAGAGTCAATCGGATAAATATTGAAGAAAACATGGGATTGCACGGGTTTTATCGAAGAAAAAGACTCAAGACGAAGTCTATTGTCCAAGAGATGCAAAAGATTTGAAGTCATTGTGCCTATTTGAAGATTTATCGAAGAAAAGGGCCAAAGATGGAAAATTCATATATGTCGAAGAACTCGAGTCTATTAAACAAAAGATTATAAGACGAGTTGGAATTATTCACCGACACTTGTCAAAATCCAAAGTTGGAAACGTTTATTTAAAGAAACGTAAAGACTAAAGAAGAAAGAATAAAAGAAGCCCAAAAACAAAGCCCATTCACAAAACCCACAAGAGACGCCTATATATAGGATTCCACTTCACAATTTTGGAGAGTTAGTTTTTTAGTTTTTAGTCTTTCACTTTTTTCTAGTTTTAGGGAGAGAAAGTTCCCAACTTTCTCTCACTAAATTTTTCTTTGTTTTCATCTTTTAAATTTAAGCTTTCTTTGATTTTTGTATTAGGAATCTCATTAATCTAATTCAAGTTAAGCTTTTAAGTTCTTTATTCTCTTTCTACATTTCTTGATTTTGCTTTTTCCTTAATCCGAAATCTTTAATTTGATCCGAATCCTTCATTATTCGTTATTGAATTTGAGGTTGTGTAGTAATCAAGTTCATTTCTTTCTCGTCCTACATAAGCTTTCATTTGGTTTAAGCCATAAGTCCTTTATGCTTATTGGCTCATTTCTTGTTTTAGCTTATTGGTTTTCGGATTTCATCAAGTTTTTAGTCATTCAAAAGTTTCGTTTATAAAGTTTATGATTTTTCGTTTTCAAAAGTTATCAAATTTAATCTTTTTAAAGTGTTTAAGTCCCGGGTAAAGTAGCTTATTGTATGTGCTTATTGAAGTTTCAGCTTTTCACCATTTTCGGATTGGTTTTGTATTTCATCACAATATCAGGGTTATACACATTCCGACGGTTACCTGTTTATATCGCAATAACCCAAGAGGGTTCTACTTCGCGATAAGTTTGGCATTTACCCCTTTTTCCGATATGGGATTGCGATCGCTCATTGCGATCGCACATTCCGACGGGACTAAGGTTCCTTTTTAAGTCGAAACTCTGGCCAATTTTAATTTACCACATTCCGATCTAGAACTTTCCGATCTGACTTTTACGATCTAATACATTCCAATAGTAGTGCATTGCGACAGAAGTATTTACTCAATATTCCGATCTGAACTTTCCAATAGCTACATTCCGACAGACATCAATCCGACAACCATCATTGCGACAACTTTGATTTTGATTATTCCGATGGTAACTAACATGGACATTCCGATGGACTTTACTTTGACATTCCGATGGGTTGTTTTAGTTATATTCCGATTGTCATGATTTTGACATTCCGACAGCTTTGCAATTTTATATTCCGATGGACTAAGTTTTAAAGTTTTACAAAGTTTTAAGTTTTAAGTATCTTCCTATATAACTTTTAGTTTAATTTTGTCAAAGCTTCTACTTTACTCATCAACATTTTAATTACTTGCATTTAGTTTAAAATTTAGATAAACAAAAACCAAAACCCCTATTCGTCACCAAGAACAATCATTCCACTTTGAACCGTGATCAATTCGAGGAGATTCCGAGACTTAATTTGAAACCCCATTGCAAATCACTTGTATTAAATGGCGCCGCTGCCGGCTCTTCTCGTTAAGATCAACAGTTTTTTGTGAGAACTTGGATTTTGGGATCCGTTCGCCGTGAACGTTACCTTTTTCCTAAAAACTTTCAAAAAACCCTAAAAATATAAAATTTTCAAAAATCCTAAAAAGTAAAAAACCATAAAAACCAAAAATATTTCTTGCTTGCTTTGTTAGTTCTTTTCAGGTGCATGCGTACACGATCCACGTCTTATCAAGAGCCCGAGCCTCTCGAAGACTTAGACATGGCCGATGTACAAAACAACAACAATAATCCACCTCTCAACAACAATAATAATAACAACAATAACAATCCACCTCTCAAAAACAATAATAACAACAACAATTAGCCTCTACCAGACAATCGCCCGATGATTGAACTTCTGCAAGCACATGTGGAGGGCAACAATGATCCAATTGTCATACCCGCGATTGCAGCCAACAACTTTGAGCTCAAATCCGACTTTATCCAGATGGTCTCGGCTCAACCATTCTTGGGGCGTACCATTGATGATCCACATGACCACATCAAGAGATTCTTGCAACTCACAAATACGGTCAAATTCAATGGTGTTCCACAAGAGGTAATCAGTTTACAACTTTTTCCCTTTTCTTTAGAGGGACAAGCCCGACATTGGCTTGCTAAGGAACCGCCACAAAGTATTCTTACGTGGACGGATTTGGAGACCAAATTTATCAACTACTTTTTCCCACCCTCTCGTACTACCCCTTTGCGGAATGAAATCATTAATTTTGAACAAAAGTACGATGAGGCTTTTAGTGAATCTTGGGATCGTTTCAAAGATCTTTTAAGAAAATGCCCACAACATTGTTTTACCAAAGTGCACCAAATTAACACTTTTTATAATGGTTTAAGCATGAATGACCAAGATTCACTAAACAGTGCCTCGGGGGGGGGGGGGGGGGGGGGTAATATTTTGGTTAAGACTTCTAATGCCGCTTGGGATATCATTGAGAATAAGTCTCGTGTGCAAACCAAGAGTGTGCGGACCAATGCCGCTAGTGCTAGTACTAGTGACAACGACAAGCGACTTGACAAAATCACTGCGCTTCTTGAATCGCTTGCTACCCAAACCGCTAGCAACACCAACAACATCAATGCCAAAAACGCTCAAGTAAATGCTGTTAGCCAACCATGTGAAATATGCGGGGGTCCTCACTCTTACACCACTTGTACCACCACCCAAGACTACCCTTCTGAGAATGTGAAAGCAGCATACGGTACCTATCCTCCGGCCGCTTATCAAGCTCGTCCTCAAGGTGACCGCAACTTGCTTAGCTACCGCTCTAACAACATTCTCTCACCACCCGGTTTTCCTCCTAACAACCCAAAGCAACAACAAAACCTCAATCGCCCTCCTTAACAACAACAACAACCTCGTGCACCATACATACCACCTCACAAACAAACATATCCACCTCAAAGAAACAACCAAGTTTACCAACAACCTGCTTATCAACCACCCACCTACCATGCTCCTCCTCCCAACCAACCCACCGCATTACACCAAGATGTTGAAACCTACATGAGGACTAATACTTGGATTTTACTCCTCGTATCAAAATTCTTAGTCCCAAGTCTTTTCGAATTGATAACCGGTCTAGAGTGCGACTCAATTGTCTTTTGGTGAATCAAGAGAATGGTTTGATTTTGTTTATCTAATCTTAACTAATAGCAAGTAATTTAAGTGTCTTTGAGTAAAGTGGAAGTTTAAAGATTAAAATGACGATTTAAAATAAATGCTTTTAAACTTAAAGGCAATATTAGAATAATACTAGCATACTAAATAAAACTAACACTTGGAAATTTTTCCAGAAACAATAAACTAAACAATCGTAAAGTTACCAAATTGGAATCTGATCGGAAAGTACAATAAATGGAGCTGATCGGAATATATTATGATCCTTTGATCGGAATACAAAAAAGTTGCACCGTTGGAATATCGGAAATGGTGCAATCGGAATGCTAAGAAAGGCCCAATCGGAATGTTTACAAACACCCACAATCGGAATATCACTAAAAGCGTGTAATCGGAATAACCCAAAACTGAGACCAATCAGAATATACCAAAAACTTACCGTCGGAATATGTTAACCCTAATCCGATCACTTTGATCGGAACAAATGAGGTTTAAATCGGAATGTTCAGAAACCCTTTTCCGATTTGCCAATCGGAAAGAGGGGGTGTGTAGCTGGTCGGAAAGAGCCGATCGGAAAGGGGTTTAAACCCTTTCCAAAATATATGGGATTCGGTTATAAGCTAGTAATAAGCTATGATTAAAAAGCTTACACCAAACTTGAACGAATCAAAACTAAACCGGATCAAATAAGCCCTTATTCCAACTTATCTAAACTTAAAATAAACAAACTTTTAGATCAAACAATAAAAACATGAAGTTTTTAAGAAAACTTTTTATAAGTAAATAAGCTAATCATAAAAATAAGCCAATAAGCACAAAAATCTTAAAGCTTATTCGTATGAAAGCTTAGGTAATGATCAAAAGATTAACGTTTTAGGCACGAAATCATTAATAACAACACGGATCATATGAAAATCGCACCAAAATCAATCTAAAAATCAAAGAAAGGTAGAATGAGATTAAAGATTAAAAGCTTAAACTTAACTTGATTAATGAAATAAGCAATACACAAATGTTTAATCTTGAAAGAAATAAAGATGAAAACTTAGTGAGAGAAAGTTTAGAACTTTCTCTCTCTAAAACTAGAAAGAAAAGTACAAAATGAAAAACTAAAAATTAAAGACTAACTCCCTCCTAATGTGTATTAGGAGGGTATTTATAGGAAAAGTGGAAGGAGTGCATGTGTTGCATCTTCTTACTTTCTTTCTTCACGTCTTCTCGACTCGACTTTAATTCTTTGTCTTTTCTCGATGTCGTCTCGGGATTTGAACTTGTCTTTTAATTTTCTTCTTCTATTAGACTTAAGTTCTTCGACTTCATTAAACTTCCGTCTTTAGACTTTTTCTTCGATAAATCTTCAGAATAGGTCTTGTACTTCCGTTCTTTTTGCGCTCTTGATCTTTTGACTTCGTCTTTTCCCGTTTTCTTCGATAAAAGCCCGTGAAAGCCCGTGTTTTCTTCCTTTTTCATATTTTGGTCCTTAAATACAATAAAAACACAAACCACGCATAATTCCGACTTTTACGACATAAAATACACGTTTTGGTCTTGTTATTATTGGAAATAAGTGGTAAAAGGATAAGTGTTTTCACACTTATTAAATCCCCTACACTTGACCATTGCAATGCCCTCATGCAATGCATTAATTTTAAAGCACGGTTTACATTTTCCATCATAAATAACCCACCTTGGCCTTTATTAAATACTAAACATAAAAAGATAGAAACAAATAAAGAAATCAAAAACTTACATTGGTTTTGGTAGCCATGAACGTTTATCATCCTCAAGTTTCACGTTCCCCATACCAAGCTTAAAAACGAGATCATTGTTATTATAAGTTAGCAAACTATCATGAATTCATGTGGGCCAATTATTCACTTAGACTCCCTTATTCCTAGGTGTATCTCTTCTATTTTATTTTTGTCTTGAATGATCACGAAGATGCATTGTTTGACTTATTTCGATAGTTATTAAGGCCGAAAATAAGGTGAACGATTTAATCAATAGTTAGCTAAAGGACTAAATCTTTTAAAACTGCTTCTCGGGACCTCATAAAGTTCATATCTTGGCATAACTCGCTTCACGATTTGAGACCTTTCTCGGACCGATATTTGGCAGCGACTTCATACTTTGAATCTTTTGAGACGTTCATGAAATAATGGCCTTCTCTTCATAATAGGAATTTCTTCACTTGAAGTTTTGAGAGATTCTTCATCTTTGGACCATGACTTCTTCGTTTTTCTCCAATCTTTATTTTTGGACTTTGATATACAACGATCCGCCTCCTTTTAGGACTTGGATCTATTTATCCTCATACCTTGTTAGGGTTTTTTTGGATAGACTTCTTCATAATCTTTTGGGGAGTATTGGCTTTTCGTCGTGTGTCTCGATCCTTCATATTGATTTTTGATAAATGATTCTTCACATCACTTTTGGATCTTCAGCAACAAAATGTAGCCCTCATGCCTTGTTAGGGCCTTTTCGGACTCGCCAATCTTCGCATCCCGCTTCAATAAGTTATGCCTTGGCTATAAACTCTAATCCGTACCGAGTAACTTTTAAACGATCTGGGGCTAGAAGCTAAGTAACCTTTTAAATCGTACAACCTTATTTATTGCAGATAAATTTATTAACAAGCGAAGGGAGAATAGGCTTATAATTAACTCACATAAATTCACGAATGAATACCAAACTTATAATTGACTCTATCATCTCTCGTTCTCCACAGTTTAAAATCTCAAGGAATGAGACTCGTGGATGCTTAGCCAATTAAATCAAAGTTTTGGGTTTTCGAGTCATCTATAGGATCTGGCAAATTCTTAGACTTTTTCAAGTTTAGAATTCGCATTTTAAAGTTCCCTTGATAAACAACTCTTTAGGATCAATTATAGGAACTTGCGAAAAGTTCTTGTTCTTAACCCGTGAGAGTTAAGACTTTCGCGTTTTATAGCTCCCTAAATAAAAGCCTAGTAAAACTTGACTTAAACACGTTAAGGATACTAGCTAGAGTAAACTTAGATAAGTAAACTCGGGTTGAGTCAAAATGTTCATGACTAAGAAAAATTTAAAACTACTTTATTTAAGCAAGGAAAGAAAATAACCATAACAAAGGAAAATACAACTGTACAACTAGGCCAAAATAGATTAAAAATTTTGAAAAATGTCGAAAAATCAAATTTTCCGGTTAAAATGAGGGCAAATTCATGGAAAAGACCACTTACTTCGATAGAAGTCCCCCTACACTTGAGATAAACATTGTCCTCAATGTTTAAGCATGTGGGAGTAAACTCCCCTACACTTATGACATTGTGCACTTTGGTTAAATCTTGCTAAGGAAAGGACAACTAAAGTGAATTCAATGTGAACATATAAAATATGAAATATTGAATCACAAGAGTTTAGGATAGAACCGGGAAGATGGGAACACGGTGTCACGGTTCATCAAAAGTCATCAAGGTGGATCTTTGAAGCTTTAATCCCTGCACAACACAAGAAACAAGACAACAAACACATACGGGGCTCCCCTACACTTATTATGAAAGCAGTAAAGGATAGATCACGGGTTGCCTCCCGAGAAGCGCTTGAATTTGTTCACCGAGTCACGAGCCTGACTTGGCCCAATTTAGTTCATGGGGAACGTGGTGAGGGATGGAGTCATCTCATAAGAGATGTCCTCACCAAAGTACAGCTTCAAACGCTGGCCATTCACCTTGAAATTGGGCCCATTTTGTTGAGAAAGCTCAATGGTCCCATATGGAAAGACTTTGGCGACGGTGAATGGACCAGACCAGCGGCTCTTCAACTTGCCAGAGAAGATCTTCAACCGAGAGTTAAAAAGTAAGACTTGATCACCAACGTGGAACTCTCGGTTCTTCATTTTTGCGTCATGAATGATCTTCGTCTTCTCCTTGTAGATCAGCGCGTTCTCATAAGCTTCGTTCCTTAGTTCATTTAGCTCGTTGAGTTGAGTCTTGCGATGATCACCAGCTTTGTTGATGTCGAAGTTAGCCCACTTCAAAGCCCAGTGCGCCTTATGTTCCAGCTCGATGGGGAGGTGGCATGCTTTCCCATACACAAGACGATAAGGTGTACAACCGATCGGGGTCTTATAAGCAGTACGGAAAGCCCACAGAGTGTCATTTAACTTATCGGCGCACGCGGCGCGATGCTTTCCCACAGTACGCTCCAAAATTCGCTTCAATCCGCTGTTGGATATCTCGGCTTGCCCATTGGTTTGGGGATGATAGGCGATGGAAAGACGGTGATTGACACCATACTTAGCCATGACTCTTGCAAATTGATCATTGCAAAAATGAGTCCCACGGTCACTGATAATAGCACGAGGAATGCCGAATCGAGCAAACAGCTGCTTTAAAAAGTTCACAACCACCCTCGCATCATTCGTAGGAAGAGCCTTAGCTTCAACCCATTTAGAAACGTAGTCAACGGTTACGAGGATGTACTTGTTCCCTTTGGAGGATGGAAATGGCCCCATAAAGTCGATGCCCCATACGTCAAAGATTTCACATTCCTGTATGAAATTTTGAGGCATCTCATCTTTATGTGTGATCTTGCCTTGGCGTTGGCAAGCATCACAATGATTAACCATTTCGTGAGCGTCACGATAAATGGTGGGCCAATAGAATCCAGAATCAAACACTTTCTTAGCGGTGTAGTTGGGACCAAAGTGACCACCGGTGGGTCCTTTGTGGCAAGCAGCAAGGATTTGCAAAGCTGCCGGTCCATCAACACATCGAGGAATGATCAGATCAGCACATTGTTTGAATAGATAAGGGTCATCCCAAAAGTAAGTCTTAACATCATTCAAGAACTTCTTCTTTTGTTGGGATGTTAACCCTTTGATGAGAATACCACCCGCTAAGTAGTTTGCAATGTCGGCAAACCACAGGGTGTCATCAAGATTGAGATTTATAGACACTAAGGTCTCAAGGGGGAAAGAGTCATTGATCTCTTTGTTCGGATGATCCCCTTGATATGGATCCTCAAGTCGACTCAGATGATCCGCGGCTAGGTTTTCGGCACCCTTCTTGTCGCGAATTTCAATGTTGAATTCTTGAAGGAGTAAAACCCAGCGGAGAAGTCTTGGCTTAGAATCATGCTTAGTCATCAAGTACTTCAACGCGGAATGGTCCGTGTATACGATGGTGGTGGATAAAACAAGATAGGGGCGAAATTTTTCAAAAGCATAGACAACAGCTAAAAGCTCTTTTTCGGTTGTCGTATAATGCAATTGAGCCCCCATCATTGTTTTGCTAGCATAGTGGATTGGTTGGAAGTGTTTATTCACTCTTTGGCCCAAAACCGCACCAATAGCAAAGTCGCTAGCATCGCACATCAACTCAAAAGGTAGCTCCCAATTAGGGGTAACCAAGACCGGTGCCTTAGTTAGCTTATCCTTAAGAAGATTGAAGGCTTCGATACACTCTTTAGAAAAGATAAAAGGAGTATCTTTTTCCAAGAGGTGGGTCATCGGGCGAGCGATTTTAGAGAAATCCTGAATGAATCGACGATAGAAGCCCGCCTGACCCAGAAAACTTCTCACACCCTTCACGGTTGAAGGTGGAGGTAATTTGGCTATGACATCAACTTTAGCACGGTCGACTTCAAGACCGGCTTTAGAGATTTTGTGTCCTAGCACAATGCCTTCTTTTACCATAAAATGGCATTTTTCCCAATTTAGAACAAGGCGAGTGTCTTCGCACCGCTTAAGCATACGTTCCAAATTGGCAAGGAAAGAAGAGAAGGAATCCCCAAAGACCGAGAAATCATCCATGAAGACTTCCATGGTTTGCTCAACCATGTCATGAAAGATAGCCATGCACCTTTGGAAAGTCCCGGGGGCATTGCATAAGCCAAAAGGCATCCTTTTGTAGGCAAATGTGCCATACGGACAAGTGAATGTTGTCTTCTCTTGATCTTGGGGATCGATGGGTATTTGGAAATAACCCGAGAAACCATCAAGAAAGCAGTAATATTCATTACCCGCTAAACGTTCAAGCATTTGGTCCATAAAAGGTAGAGGGAAATGATCCTTTCTCGTGGCATCATTGAGTTTGCGGTAGTCTATACAAACTCTCCACCCAGTAACGAGACGGGTAGGAATCAACTCGTTGTTTGCATTGGGCACAACGGTGATTCCGCCTTTCTTAGGCACACAATGGACTGGGCTAACCAATGGTGAATCCGAAATAGGGTAAATCATACCCGCATCAAGAAGTTTGATAACCTCTTTTTTGATGACTTCATGGATTTTAGGATTCACCCTTCTTTGGCTTTGAATGGTGGGCTTAAAGTCGTCCTCCATGAGAATTTTATGTGTGCAAAAGTGAGGATCAATTCCGCGAATGTCGGAGATTTTCCAAGCGATAGCTTTTTTATGCTTCTTCAACATGGCGATAAGTCGGGCTTTTTCTTCTTCTTTCAGGTCCTTTGCGATGATGACCGGTAACTTCTCGTTGTCTTCCAGGAAAACGTACTCAAGATGAGGAGGTAGGTCCTTAAGCTCAAGAGTGGGAGGATCCTCAATAGATGGTGAAACTAACGATGGATCATCATTAGTCACCTCTTTAGGAGAAGGAGGATAAAACGGGTCTTCATTGAGAAGTCTCTCAATAGTACGAATGTCTTCATCCCAATCGGTGGACGAATTATCATACTTAATATCGAGAGGACCCAAGCTAGCTTCGAAATCATCCAAGTTACTTTCTCCAAAAGGAGTCAATGCCGGAGCAATTGAGGCAACGGTCTCAACATTGGGTAGAGAAGATAGAGTACTTTTGCAAGCATCATGAAAATTTTCTTCACAAGCCTCATCGAGAACATCAATAGCATTAACATTCTCATACGAATAAGGTTGCTTAGAAATCTTACCCATGTTGAAGACAATTTTATCGTCACCAACTCTCATGATTATTTCGCTCGCGGCTACATCAATGAGAGTACGACCGGTCCTCAGGAATGGACGTCCAACGATTAATGGAACACGAGGGTCCATCTCTTAGTCAACGACAACAAAATCCACCGGGAAGGTGAATTTGTCAACGCCAACAAAGACATCTTCGGCTATCCCCACTGGATAAGCAACCGTACGGTTGGCTAATTCTAAAGTCATTTTGGTGGGGACTAGCTCGGGGAGAGATAATTGCTTCCAAACACTTAGAGGCATTAAGTTTATACTGGCACCTAGATCGGCTAGGCCATGCAATTCTCTACTCTTGGGAAGTTGCAAGGAATCAAGAAGCGACCCGGATCACGAAGTTTGGTGGGCAATTTCCTTAAGAGCACTACGGAGCAGTTCTCATTAAGTTGGGTCTGAGCAATGTCAAGAAGATTCTCCTTGTCACTTAGAAGATCTTTAAACATTTTCGCGTATTTGGGCATGTGAGCGAGAGCCTCGGCAAAGGAGATGTTAAAATTCAATTGTTTAAACATTTTTAGAAAGTTTGAAACTTGAATATCATCCTTGCTCTTTTGCTTCTCTTTCCTCAACCTTGAAGGATAAGGTATATTGGATGAAGAAGAAGGCTTTAGGGGAGTAGGATCACTCACAACCACGGTTGGTGGGGAAATGGGGATAGAAGGGGAAGGAGGTGGGGAAAGTTGCTCTTTTTCCTTATTCACAATCACGGGTGGAGGTGTAGGAAGCTCGGGTTCCGTATAACCTTTTCCACTACGAGTGGTGATTGCTTTCATCTCCCCTCTTGGATTCGCAACGGTGTTACTCGGAAGAGTACCCGAAGAAGAGGGTTGATTACCTTGGATGAGCGAACCAATCATATCACGAATGTTAAGCGCTTGAGTGCTGAAAGAATCTCTGATGTCTGCACGAATTTCATTGCTTTGTTTTGCCATGTCATTCCTTAGCTCGGCTCGAATATCATTCCCTTGTTTCACCATTTCGCCCTTCAAGTTGATGACTTGACTCTGAAGATTCGTCACCAGCTCCCGATTAGTCTTCATAAACGTCTCAACGTCTTGATTTAATGCCATCGGTTGATTGAGAAGTGGAGCTTGGTAAGCTTGAGAATTTCCTTGAGTTGGGTATGGGTTTCTTTGGGATTGATATTGATTGTTAGCACGAGGTTGGGATTGATTGTTCCGGTTATAGCTTTGTTGTTGGTTTTGGTTGGTAGGAGGGAAACCGGGGGGAGCAAGATAATTGTTTGAACGATAACTGAGCAAGCTACGGTCTCCTTGAGGGCGAGCTTGATAGCCTCCCGTGGGATAAGTACCGTAAGCTGCGTTAACGTTTTCAGAAAAATTGCCTTGAGTAGAAGGACAATCATTGTAAGAATGAGGACCACCACATGTGTCACAAGAAATAGCAACGGCTTTAGCTTGTTGAAAGTGGTTTGTGGCCATGGACATGAAATTCTTGTGCATACTCGCGATTTGTCGGGTAAGTTCGGATATCTCGGGATTGGAAGTAGTAGAAGAAACATTGACTCTCTGATTAGATCTTGAGGATGCGGATGAATCCAATTCTTGTGGTGAGTAGTCATGTTTTCGATCAACTCTCTACACTCCTCCGGTCTCCTTTTCATAAAAGTACCATCGGCGGCGGCATTGATCGTGTCACGATCACGAAAAGTGAGACCATTGTAGAAGGTATCAATGAGAGTGACGGGGAGCATATTGTGATTTGGACAGCGGTCGATCAAATCATTGTATCGTTCCCAAGCATCGAAGAGCGATTCATCATTGTCTTGCATGAATCCACTGATTTGGTTACGAAGGCTTGTGACCATGGATGGTGGGAAGTAGCGCGACAAAAAGTGTTGAGTCATGTCATTCCATGTATGAATAGAATTCTTAGGAAGACGGTCAAACTATTTTTCGGCATGGTGAGAAAGCGAGTGGGGAAAAAGTTGAAGGCGAAGGTCATCCATAGAAACACCGGGGCACTTCATGCTTTGGGTGATGGTAATGAATTTGTCGAGGTGTTTGTTGGCATCATCATCCGGAATCCCGCGAAATGGGTTAGTTTGTACTTGTTGGATCATGTGATGCTTCAACAAAAACTCCTGAGCCGTGACGTGCATCGGCGTAATCGGGCCTCCGCGTCCGTTCATGGTGGGTTGACACAATTCCTCCATTGTTCGTAAATCAGGTAGGAGGACATTGTTGTTGTTGTTGTTATTGTTGTTATTATTATTCAAATTGGGTAGAGGTAGGTTATTATTGTTGTTATGAACACCAGCCATATCTAAATCTTCACGAGTCTCGGGCTCAGAATAGTTCGAAGATCTAGTACGCATACACCTGCAGAAGAAAAATATACACAGAGAGAATATCTATATATCTATATAATCTTTTTGGTGCAAAACCTTTTGGAAAAGAATTGCTTTTTATGAGTTTTTAATGTTTTTGTATTTTTGAAGAATTTTATATTTTTTTAGGATTTTAGAAAATTTTTAAAGCAAGGAAAATAACGTTCAAAGAACGGATCCCAAAATTAAATTCGTCTCTCACTAGAAACCGTTAATCGTAACGAAAAGAGCCGGCAGCGGCGCCATTTAATACTTGGATTTTACTCCTCGTATCAAAATTCGTAGTCCCAAGTCTTTTCGAATTGATAACCGGTCTAGAGTGCGACTCAATTGTCTTTTGGTGAATCAAGAGAATGGTTTGATTTTGTTTATCTAATATTAACTAATAGCAAGTAATTTAAGTGTCGTTGAGTAAAGTGGAAGTTTAAAGATTAAAATGACGATTTAAAATAAAAGCTTTTAAACTTAAAGGCAATATTAGAATAATACTAGCATACTAAATAAAACTAACACTTGGAAATTTTTCCAAAAACAATAAACTAAACAATCGTAAATTACCAAATTGGAATCTGATCGGAAAGTACAATAAATGGAGCTGATCGGAATATATTCCGATCCTTTGATCGGAATATATAAAAGTTGCACCGTCGGAATATCGGAAATGGTGCAATCGGAATGCTAAGAAAGGCCCAATCGGAATGTTTACAAACACCTACAATCGGAATATCACTAAAAGGGTGTAATCGGAATAACCCAAAACTGAGAGCAATCGGAATATACCAAAAACTTAGCGTCGGAATATGTTAACCCTAATCCGATCACTTTGATCGGAACAAATGAGGTGTAAATCGGAATGTTTAGAAACCCTTTTCCGATTTGCCAATCGGAAAGAGGGGGTGTGTAGCTGGTCGGAAAGAGCCGATCGGAAAGGGGTTTAAACCCTTTCCGAAATATATGGGATTCGGTTATAAGCTAGTAATAAGCTATGATTAAAAAGCTTACACCAAACTTGAACGAATCAAAACTAAACCGGATCAAATAAGCACTTATTCCAACTTATCTAAACTTAAAATAAACAAACTTTTAGATCAAACAATAAAAACATGAACTTTTTAAGAAAACTTTTTATAAGTGAATAAGCTAATCATAAAAATAAGACAATAAGCACAAAAATCTCAAAGCTTATTCGTATGAAAACTTAGGTAATGATCAAAAGATTAACTTTTTAGGCACGAAATCATTAAGAACAACACAGATCATATGAAAATCGCACCAAAATCAATCTAAAAATCAAAGAAAGGTAGAATGAGATTAAAGATTAAAAGCTTAAACTTAACTTGATTAATTAAATAAGCAATACACAAATGTTTAATCTTGAAAGAAATAAAGATGAAAACTTAGTGAGAGAATGTTTAGAACTTTCTCTTTCTAAAACTAGAAAGAAAAGTGCAAAATGAAAAACTAAAAATTAAAGACTAACTCCCTCCTAATGTGTATTAGGAGGGTATTTATAGGAAAAGTGGAAGGAGTGCATGTGTTACATCTTCTTTCTTTCTTTCTTCACGTCTTCTCGACTCGACTTTAATTCTTTGTCTTTTCTCGATGTCGTCTCGAAATTTGAACTTGTCTTTTAATTTTCTTCTTCTATTAGACTTAAGTTCTTCGACTTCATTAAACTTCCGTCTTTAGACTTTTTCTTCGATAAATCTTCAGAATAGGTCTTGGACTTCCGTTCTTTTTGCGCTATTGATCTTTTGACTTCGTCTTTTCCCGTTTTCTTCGATAAAAGCCCGTGAAAGCCTGTGTTTTCTTCCTTTTTCATATTTTGGTCCTAAAACACAATAAAAACACAAACCACGCATAATTCCGACTTTTACGACATAAAATACACGTTTTGGTCTTGTTATTATTGGAAATAAGTGGTAAAAGGATAAGTGTTTTCACACTTATTAAGGACCAATGATGTGATTGCGGAAAATCTCCAGCGGGAAGTGCTCAACTTGAAAGCAGACATGGTGAAACAAGGAAACGATCTGCGAGCTGATATGAGAAACACTTTGGCAAGTCAAACGAATGACTTAAGGAACATGATGGCTAGTTTCTTCCAAGGTAATCAACCCTCTTCTTCGGGTACTCTTCCGAGTAACACCGTTGCGAATCCAAGAGGGGAGATGAAAGCAATCACCACTCGCAGTGGCAAAGGTACCAAGGAACCCGAGCTTCCTATACCTCCATCGGTGATTGTGACTAAGGAAAACGAGTCACCTGCTCCTATTCCTCAACCTTCTATTTCCCCAATTCCTCCACCTCTTACTTCTACCCCTCCTCTACCCAAAGATGTGAGTGATCCTTCGATCCCAAAGACTTCCTCTTCTTCCGATATACCTTATCCTTCAAGGTTGAGGAAAGAGAAGCTCAAAAGCAAGGACGATATTCAGGTTTCAAACTTCCTTAAAATGTTTAAACAATTGAATTTCAACATCTCCTTCGCTGAGGCTCTCGCTCACATGCCTAAATACGCAAAAATGTTCAAAGATCTTCTTAGTGACAAGGAGAAGCTTCTTGATATTGCTAACACCCAACTTAATGAGAATTTCTCTGCAGTGCTCTTAAGGAAATTGCCAACTAAGCTTGGTGATCCGGGTCGTTTCTTAATCACTTGCAACTTCCCGGGAGTAGAGAATTGCATGGCCCTAGCCGATCTAGGTGCCAGTATTAACTTAATGCCTTTAAGTGTTTGGAAGCAATTATCTCTCCCTGAGCTAGTCCCCACCAAAATGACTTTGTAATTAGCTAACCGTACGGTTGCTTATCCAGTGGGGATAGCCGAAGACGTTTTTGTAGGAGTCGACAAATTCACTTTTCCTACCGATTTCGTCGTCGTCGACTACGTGATGGACCCTCGTGTGCCATTGATCGTTGGTCGTTCATTCTTGAGGACCGGTCGCACTCTCATCGATGTTGAAGCAGGTGAGCTTATCATGAGAGTAGGTGACGATAAAGTCGTCTTCAACATGGGAAAGTTGTCTAAACAGCCTTATTCATACGAGAGTGTTAATTGTATTGACGTTCTTGATGAGGCTTGTGAAGAACACTTCAAAGATGCTTGTAAAAGTATTCCTACCTCTATTCCCAATGTTGAGACCGTTTCCTCTATTGACTCATCACTATCTCTCTTTGGAGAAAGTGATTTCCTTTGGAAAGATTTGGAAGCCACCATGGGAGATGTGAACTTAGCTAATGACGATTCTACCACCGATTGGGATGAAGATCTTCGCCTCATTGAAAACCTTCTCAAAGAAGACAATATTTCTCCACCATCTCCCACGGTTATTGCTATCGATGCTCCGACTTTGAAAACGCCTCCCATCGAAAATCCTCCGGATTTAGAACTTAAGGAGTTGCCGCCCCATCTCGAGTACGTGTTCCTTGAAGAAAATAAGAAGTCGCCCGTCATCATCGCGAAGGACTTGAAAGAAGAAGAGAAATCTCGCCTCATCGCCGTGCTTAAAGATCATAAGAAGGCAATTGCTTGGAAAATTTCTGATATCCGCGGAATTGATCCAAACTTTTGTACTCACAAGATTCTCATGGAAGATGAATTTAAACCCGCAATCCAGAGCCAAAGAAGGGCTAATCCTCGCATTCATGACGTCATCAAACAAGAGGTTATCAAACTTCTTGATGCCGGCTTGATTTACCCTATTTCGGATTCACCGTGGGTAAGTCCCGTCTATTGTGTGCCCAAGAAGGGCGGAATAACCGTTGTTCTCAATGAACACAACGAGTTGATTCCCACTCGTCTCGTTACTGGGTGGAGAGTTTGTATTGACTATCGCAAGCTCAATGATGCCACGAGAAAAGATCACTTTCCTCTTCCCTTCATGGATCAAATGCTCGAGCGTCTAGCTGGTAATGACTATTACTGTTTCTTAGACGGTTTCTCTGGGTATTTTCAAATTCCCATCGATCCCAAGGACCAAGAAAAGACCACATTCACTTGTTCCTACGGAACATTTGCTTACAAACGTATGCCTTTTGGTTTATGCAATGCTCATGGGACGTTCCAAAGGTGTATGATGGCTATCTTCCATGACATGGTTGAAGAAACTAGGGAAGTATTCATGGATGATTTCTCGGTTTATGGTGATTCATTCTCTGATTGCCTTGCCAATTTAGAACGTATGCTTAAGCGGTGTGAAGACACTCGCCTTGTTCTTAATTGGGAAAAATGCCATTTCATGGTAAAAGAGGGCATCGTGCTAGGACACAAGATCTCCAAATCCGGTCTTGAAGTGGACCGTGCTAAAGTCGATGTTATTTCTAAGTTGCCTCCACCTTCAACCGTGAAGGGTGTGAGAAGTTTCCTTGGTCATGCGGGCTTTTACCGACGTTTCATCAAAGATTTTTCTAAAATCGCTCGCCCGATGACCCACCTCTTGGAAAAAGATACTCCTTTTATATTTTCCAAAGAGTGTATTGAAGCCTTCAACTTGCTTAAGGATAAGCTAACTAAGGCACCCGTCTTGGTTACCCCTTATTGGGAGCTGCCTTTCGAGTTGATGTGCGATGCTAGTGACTTTGCTATTGGAGCGGTTTTGGGCCAACGAGTGAACAAACACTTCCAACTGATCCATTACGCTAGCAAGACAATGACGGG
This sequence comes from Glebionis coronaria, assembly GCA_025667525.1. Classification (NCBI taxonomy): domain Eukaryota; kingdom Viridiplantae; phylum Streptophyta; class Magnoliopsida; order Asterales; family Asteraceae; genus Glebionis; species Glebionis coronaria. The sequence goes on along the minus strand of JANFOE010001480.1, from coordinate 112,606 downwards.
GGCTCAATTGCATTACACGACAACCGAAAAAGAGCTTTTAGCTATTGTCTATGCTTTTGAAAAATTCCGCCCCTATCTTGTCCTTTCCACCACAATCGTTTACACCGATCATTCCGCGTTGAAGTTCTTGTTAACTAAACAAGATTCCAAACCAAGACTTCTTCGCTGGGTTTTGCTACTTCAAGAATTTAAAATCGAAATTCGTGATAAGAAGGGCGCTGAAAACCTAGCCACGGATCATCTCAGTAGACTTGAGGATCCTTATCAAGGGAACATCCGAACAAAGAGATCAATGACTCTTTTCCCCTGGAGACCTTAATGTCTATCAACTCGACTTCTGATGAAACCCCGTGGTTTGCGGACATTGCAAACTACTTGGCGGGTGGAATTCTCGTTGACGGGTTAACATCCCAACAAAAGAAAAAGTTTTTCAAAGACATTAAGACTTACTTTTGGGATGACCCGTATCTATTCAAACAATGTGATGATTTGATTATTCGCCGATGTGTTGATGGACCGGTAGCTTTAGAAATCCTTGACGCTTGCCACAAAGGACCCACCGGTGGTCACTTTGGTCCCAACTACACCGCCAAAAAAGTGTTTGACTTGGGATTTTATTGGCCCACCATCTATCGTGATGCTCACGAAATGGTTAAACGTTGTGATGCTTGCCAAAAACAAGGCAAGATCACACGTAAAGATGAGATGCCTCAGAATTTCATCCAAGAATGTGAAATCTTTGATGTTTGGGGTATTGACTTTATGGGCCATTCCCTTCATCTAAAGGAAACAAATATATCCTTGTAGCCGTTGACTACGTCTCCAAATGGGTTGAAGCCAAAGCTTTACCCACTAATGACGCAAGGGTGGTTTGTAACTTTTTGAAATCGCTGTTCGCTAGATTCGGTGTGCCTCGTGCCATTATTAGTGATCGCGGGACTCATTTTTGCAACGACCAATTTGCAAGAGTCATGGCTAAGTATGGTGTAAATCATCATCTTTCCACCGCTTACCACCCACAAACTAATAGCCAGGCTGAAATATCCAACCGAGGATTAAAGCGAATTCTTGAAAGAACCGTGGGAGAGCATCGTGCCTCATGGGCTGATAAACTTGATGATGCTTTGTGGGCTTTTCGTACCGCATACAAGACTCCGATAGGTTGTACGCCATATCGTCTCGTGTACGGGAAAGCATGCCACCTCCCCATTGAGTTGGAGCACAAGGCTTACTGGGCCTTGAAGTGGGCTAATTTCGATATCAACAAAGCCGGTGACCTACGCAAGATCCAACTCAATGAGTTGAATGAACTCCGTAATGAGGCTTATGAAAATTCTTTGATCTATAAGGAAAAGACTAAGCTCATTCACGACTCCAAGATTAAAACCCGAGAGTTCCAAGTTGGAGACAAAGTTTTACTCTTTAAGTCTCGGTTGAAAGTCTTTTCGGGCAAGCTGAAATCTCGTTGGTCCGGCCCATTCACCATTGCCCAAATTTTTCCATATGGTACTCTCTAGCTCGCTCAACCTAATGGACCTAATTTTAAGGTGAATGGCCAACGAGTGAAGTTGTACTTTGGTGAGGACATCTCTCATGAGATGATTCCATCCCTCACCACGTTCCCCATGAACTAATTTTGGGTCAAGTCAGGCTCGTGACTCGGTTATCAAAAACAAGCGCTCCTCGGGGAGGCAGCCCGAGTATCTATCCTTTTCTGTTTTAACCTCCTAAGTATAGGGGGACCTCTATAGGTGTTTGTATTTGTGTGGTGATGTGATTACAGGGATGAATGCACTTTTGGAACCTTTGAAGAACCGTGCTCCCGTGTTATCCGAAATCTGGTTCTATCTCTCAACTATCGTGATTCAATTTTCTTCATACTCACATTTGAAATTGATCACTTTAGTCGTCTCTTCCTTAACTTGATTTAACCAACGTGCACAATGTCATAAGTGTAGGGGAGACTTTTCCCACATGCTTAAACATTGAGGACAATGTTTATCTTAAGTGTAGGGGGGACTTCTATCAAAGTTTTAAGTGGAATTTTCCATGAAAATGCCTTCATTTAACCGGAAAATCATCTTTTTCATCATTTTTCAAATTTTTAATTAACTTTAGCCATTTAGTCTTAATTTTTAAATTTTTATCGTTGCTTTCATATGTATATATCCCGCAATAAAGTAAAAAATATTAATAAGTGGTGTAGCTAGTTTTGAAATCTTTGACATATTAGGCCCGTTGCGATTATTTTGACTCAACCCGAATAGACTTATACAAGTTTATTCTAGCTAGTATCCTTAACCGTGTAGACCTTAATTGGTTTATTAGGCTAAGTATCCACGAGTCTCGTTATTTGAGATTTTAAATTGTGGAGAACGAGAAATGATAGAGTCAATTATAAGTCGGTATTCTTGCACAAGCGCACTTGGTGTAATTATTTGCCTATTCTCCCATCACTTGCTAATAATTTATCTGCAATAATTAAGGTCGTACGATTTGAAAATTTACTTAGCTTCTATCCCAAGATCATTTAAAAGTTGCTCGGTAATGATAAGAGTTCATAGCCAAGGCATAACTTATGAAGCGGGGCGCGAAGATTGGCGAGTCCAAAAAGGCCCTAACAAGGCATGAGGACTCCATTTTATTGCTGAAGATCCAAGGTGATGTGAAAAGCATTATTCCCAAAATCAATATGAAGGATCAAGACTCACGACGAAAAGCAATCAACTCCCATAAAGATCATGGAGAAGTCTATCCGAAAAGACCCTAACAAGGTATGAGGATAAATAGATCCAAGTCCGAAAAGGAGGCGGATCGTTGTATCTCAAAATCCCAATTAGAGATTGAAGAAATAATCATGAAGTCATGGTCAACAAAGTTGGAGTACCCCTCAAAAGTCTCCAAGTGAAGAAACTCTATTAACGATGAGAAAACCATTATCTCAAGAACGTCTCTCGAAGATATGAAGTATGAAGTACATGCCAAATATCGGCCCGAGAAAGGTCTCAAATCGTGAACCGAGTTATGCCAAGATATGAACTTTTTGATATCCCGAGAAGCAGTTTTAAGAGATTTTGTTCTTTAGCTAACTATTGATCAAATCGTCCTACTTTGCTTTCAGCCTAAATAAACTATCAAAATAAGTCCAAAAATGCATCTTCATGATCATTCTAAGACAAAAATAAAGTATAAGAGATACACCTAGGAATAAGGGAGTTTAAGCATATAATTAAGCCATGTGTGTAAGTGTTTGATTTGCTAACTTATAATAACCATGATCTCGTTTTTAAGCTTAGCTTGGGGAACGTGAAACTTGAGGGTGATAAATCTTCGCAGCACCAAAGCCCTAATGTAAGTCCTTGATCTCTTTGCAAGTTATTTCCACGTAGCTATTTTCTATCCTTTTGTTTACTTTAAAGTTTTAATCTCTCGTAGTACTTTAATTTTTGTTTAGTGGTATTTTAATAAGGCCAAGGTTGATTGATTAAGAGAAAAGTGTAAATTTGCTTTATCACTAAGCATTGCATGAGGGCATGGCAATGGTTAAGTATAAGGGATTTGAAAGGTGTGAAAACACCCATCCTTTTACCACTTATTTCTGGCTAAAACAAGACCAAAACACGTATTTAATATCATTTGTTTGGAATTATGCGTGGTTTTTGTGTTTTTTGTGTTTTCAGAGTCAACCGGATGAATATTGAAGAAAACATAGGATTGCACGGGTTTTATCAAAGAAAAAGACTCAAGACGAAGTCTATTGTCCAAGAGATGCAAAAGATTTGAAGTCATTGTGCCTATTTGAAGATTTATCGAAGAAAAGGGCCAAAGATGGAAAATTCATATATGTCGAAGAACTCGAGTCTATTAAACAAAAGATTATAAGACGAGTTTGAATTATTCACCGATACTTCTCAAAATCCAAAGTCAGAAACGTTTATTTAAAGAAACGTAAAGACTAAAGAAGAAAGAAGAAAAGAAGCCCAAAAACAAAGCCCATTCACAAAACCCACAAGAGACGCCTATATATAGGATTCCACTTCACAATTTTGGAGAGTTAGTTTTTTAGTTTTTAGTCTTTCACTTTTTCTAGTTTTAGGGAGAGAAAGTTCCCAACTTTCTCTCACTAAATTTTTCTTTGTTTTCATCTTTTAAATTTAAGCTTTCTTTGATTTTTTGTAATAGGAATCTCATTAATCTAATTCAAGTTAAGCTTTTAAGTTCTTTATTCTCTTTCTACATTTCTTGATTTTGCTTTTTCCTTAATCCGAAATCTTTAATTTGATCTGAATCCTTCATTATTCGTTATTGAATTTGATGTTTTGTAGTAAGCAAGTTCATTTATTTCTCGTCCTACATAAGCTTTCATTTGGTTTAAGCCATAAGTCCTTTATGCTTATTGGCTCATTTCTTGTTTTAGCTTATTGGTTTTCGGATTTCATCAAGTTTCTAGTCATTCAAAAGTTTCGTTTATAAAGTTTATGATTTTACGTTTTCAAAAGTTATCAAATTTAATCTTTTTAAAGTGTTTAAGTCCCGGGTAAAGTAGCTTATTGTATGTGCTTATTGAAGTTTCAGCTTTTCACCATTTTCGGATTGGTTTTGTATTTCATCGCAATATCAGGGTTATACACATTCCGACGGTTACCTGTTTATATCGCAATAACGCAAGAGGGTTCTACTTTGCGATAAGTTTGGCATTTACCCCTTTTTCCGATCTGGGATTGCGATCGCTCATTGCGAACGCACATTCCGACGGGACTAAGGTTCCTTTTTAAGTCGAAACTCTGGCCAATTTTAATTTACCACATTCCGATCTAGAACTTTCCGATCTGACTTTTACGATCTAATGCATTCCGATAGTAGTGCATTGCGACAGAAGTATTTACTCAATATTCCGATCTGAACTTTCCAATAGCTACATTCCGACAAACATCATTCTGACAGCCATCATTGCGACAACTTTTATTTTGATTATTCCGATGGTAACTAACATGGACATTCCGATGGACTTTACTTTGACATTCCGATTGGTTGTTTTAGTTATATTCCGATGGTCATGATTTTGACATTCCGACAACTTTGCAATTTTATATTCCGATGGACTAAGTTTTAAAGTTTTACAAAGTTTTAAGTTTTAAGTATCTTCCTAATTAACTTTTAGTTTAATTTTGTCAAAGCTTCTACTTTACTCATCAACATTTTAATTACTTGCATTTATTTTAAAATTTAGATAAACAAAAACCAAACCCCCTATTCGTCACCAAGAACAATCATTCCACTTTGAAACGTGATCAATTCGAGGAGATTCCGAGACATAATTTGAAACCGCATTGCAAATCACTTGTATTACTTCAACAAGTGCAATGTATTATGCTTTTGTTGTAGATAAAGCCACACTTTTTTGAAGTCTCGAAATCCAACTAAATGATGTTCCTCCCACTGTAAAAATGTACCCGGTAGTGCTTTTGAATGTCTGTTTACATCCACCCAAATCAGCATCACTATATTCTAAAACATAATCCCAACTTTGAAGTACCATTTAAGTATCTAAGTAACCATTTAACAGCTTCCCAATGTTCTCTCCCCGGATGTGACATAAAGCGGCTTACAACCCCGATGGCATGAGCGATATCTGGTCTCATGCTAACCATAGCATACATGAGACTACCAACGGCAGACGCATAAGGAACTTTAGCCATATATGCTTTATCTTCTTCTGATCTAGGAGACTGATCTTTGGTAAGCTTGAAATGACTTCCTAAAGGTGTGTTTCTAGGTTTAGTCTTCTCGTTATTCATCCTGAATCTCTCTAACACTTTCCCGATGTATTTCTCCTGGGATAGTGTCAAATAGCCTTCTTTGTTGTTTCTAACAATACTCATTCCGAGAATCGGTTTGGCTGGACCAAGTCTTTCATCTCGAATTCTTCAGACATTTGTTTCTTTAACTTGCTGATCACTTTCATATCTGCACCTACAGTTAAAATATCATCTACATAGATGAGTAGAATGATATAGGAGCCCTTGAATTTCTTCACATAACAACAATGGTCCATCTCACATTTTCTCTACCCGGTTCTCTCCATGAAGTTATCAAACTTCAGGTACCACTGTCTGGATGCTTGTTTTAAACCATACAAGCTCCTTTTAAGTTTGCAGACCCAATTTTCCTTACCCGCAACCTAAAACCCCTCAAGTTGTGCCATGTAGATATCTTCATCAAGATCACCGTGTAGAAATGTTGTCTTAACATCTAGTTGCTCTAGATTTAAGCCCTCTATAACTACAATACTTAAGACCAATATGATGGTGGTCATTTTCACCAATGGAGAAAATATCTCATTATCATCGATCCCTTTTTTCTGTTGAAAACCTTTGACCACTAAACGAGCTTTGTATCGTTTAGACCCGTCATGCTCTTCCTTGATCCTAAATACCCCTTTATTCTGTAAGGCTCTTTTATCTCGCGGAAGCTTAGTTAAGACCCATGTTTTGTTCTTGTTTAAAGAGCCTATTTCTTCTTTCATTGCATGCTCCCACTGAAGCGAATCTTTCTGATTAACTGCCTCAAAGTAGCTTTCCGGTTCACCATTTTCAATCAAAAGAAGATAACTGACTGATGGATTATAATTTTTAGGTGGTTTAGACTCTCTAGTAGATCTCCTAACCCAATGTGATGCAACTGACTGAGAAGGTGATCCTTCTTTGTCATCATCCTCTGAGCTTTCACTACTGGAAATGTCTTCTTGATCATTCTGAGACTCGCCAGCCTCTAATGATTCATGTTGAAAATCAGCCTCATTACTCCCACTATCCTGAGTATCTGCTGGCTCTCTGATTCTAATGACGTCACTTTCGAACTCATCGTGTTCTTTCTGACCCTTTGAGTTTATTGTGCTCCAGTCTTTATAAAGCTCTGTGTAAAACCCGCATGCTTTTACCATGAATAGTACCCTTAAGATCGTACGTACTAGATTAAAACTTTCCTAATATAGCATGATTACGATTACGTGTTAGGATTTTACGTATTACGTACGTGTTAGAACACGATAAGTATTTACTACGCACGATCACGTAATAACTATTTGACGATAATTAATCACGAACATGCGATCATGAAATCATGAACGTAATTAAAACACGAACTATTATTAATTACGTATATATATTTATTACGAGCGTAATTAAATATATTAGATCACGATAGTTACGTAACGAGAACACTTAAAACGCGAACACAAATAATCACGAACGTATAACTTAACATCGAGACACGGAAAAAGGTACGGGTACCCCAAGTGGGGCCCCTTACCCGCGGCTACAAGGACAAATGGGCCAAGCCCATTTGTAAATTTTACAAAAGGGGTTAAATATTTTTTTACACTACTCATTTTTAGTTTTACAGAAGATTTTAGAAAAAACCTAAAACCCTCCTTCCCTTTTCTTTTTGTGCCGCCACCCTACAAACACCACAAGGAGGTGGTTGTTGATCTTGGATCTTGGATTATTAGTTGGTGATCGTGTTTGTTCTTCGTCCTTTTGATCCACGAATTCGGTAAATCCTTTTTAAACTTTTTCTTTTGATTTGATCTTTTAATAAATCAAGAACATGTTATGTTTTTTACAAAAACTTAATAAATAAACATGGATCTAACATAAATTGAGGTTTAATAAAATAAAAAGTATGGTTTAAGGGGTGTTTGTTTTTGGCCGCAGCCTACACCGAACCCGAAGGGGGTTTCGGTTTGGCCAACCGACCACCACCAAGACCGTATGGTCTTGGTTGGTGGTTGTGGGTCCCACGGCAGCATCAAGACACGGGGTACCCCGATTTGGTTCGGGGTACGGTGTCGATTTCATGTCCGGTTCATGGTGTTTAGTCTAGATCCGGTTCATGGTGTATGTTTAGTTTTTATGTTTTATGATCTTATGTTAAAATTAAATTAATAAAATGACATGATTAATTTAATAACATGACTTAGGTTATTTTAATTATTAATAATCATGAAATTAATTAACCTAATTATTTTATATTTTAGACTTATACTTAATTAGTTATTTAAAAACCATGATTATAATTAATTAATTAACTTGACTGAGGTTATATTATTAATATATAATAATACATGTTTTAACCTAAGTATTTAACCTTATTTAATTAAAAACATGTTATACTTTAATTAAATATTTGAACCTATAGTTTAATTTAATTACATGAAATAATTATTAAACTATACATTATATCGTATGACTTAGAAAATAATCATGAAAACACTTAGGCTTATATACTTAGCTTATTTAACCAACTTATTTCTAATTATGGAAACTTTCTATTTTTAGAAACTTAATTAAATAAGGCAGCTAATCTATTTATGGAACCCTTCTATTTTTAGAAACTTATTTATTTCAGGCAGCTAATCTATTTATGGAAACTTATTTAATTAAGGCACCTGATCTATTTATGGAAACTTTCTATTTTTGGAAACTTATCTATTTTAAGCAGTAATTCTATTTTTGGAAACTTTCTATTTTTGGAAACTTTCTATTTTTGGAAACTTTCTATTTTTGGAAACTTTCTATTTTTGGTAACTTTCTATTTTTGGAAACTTTCTATTTTTGGAAACTTTCTATTTTTGGAAACTTTCTATTTTAAGAAACCTGCTATTTTTGGAAAGTTACTTATTATTACACAGTAAGTATAATAACACATGAAATACCAGAAATACTTAATCAGATTAGACAGAATATAAGATAAACACGGTTTAAGGCTTAAAAACAGTAAAACATGGTAAGAACACATAAAATAAGCTAAGACATGACATAAAACCAGTTACGTATTTAGTAAGCGGATACTTATTCATGTATGTATTTATGTAGCACTAGTGATTCGGAAGTAGGATTCCTCTCAGTTCATCTTCTTCGTTCACTGGACATAAGGTACGGATTCCCGTCCTTTCAGTATGGACATTCTTCCCTTATTAGGATTCCACGTATGCAGCCAACTGTTTTCCTGTAGTATAAGTTACGTGTTTGATTGCTTATGTTTAATTAAGATTACCTATAGCCATATACATGCATGACCATTTTCACCTAGTAATGGAGGTACCATAACCATAACATTAGAGGCACTGATGTTATGACTTCACCACGGCGGAGTGATTGCTCATGGCGTCCCTTCAGCTTTTGGCCATTTATATTATATTTATCATGTGGGGCGTATGGGTGCATCCTAGTTACATGTTTTCAGTCAGGATTTCATGGTAAATGTGGTGTGTGCCTTGCATCCTTCACAAGGAGCTGATCCCTCCTACCCAAAAACCAATATATTAAATTAGAGGCAGCCCCTCTAATTTACATGATGAGGTCACCCCTCCAAGTATTCATGCACGGTGGATTTTCATGACCTATATTGGCTAATGGTAAAATATGACAAACAGTTTTTATAAGATAAACATAAGACTTTCAAACTATAAAACCAGTTTTATCAAGACTTAACCAGGTTACTCGGGACTTAGTTTTCTTCCGCTGTTATATGTTATATGCTTATCCTATTCATGCTTTATTGTACATCCGTGCACTGAGCGTATTTGCTCAGCCGTTTTCCTTTTCTATGTTGCCAAAATGGCAGGTACTCAGGGACGCTCGTAGACACTAAGAGTACGTGCATATGGACTGGAAGCTGTCTAGCCTTCTTTACTTTATGCATTTCCTTTCTTATGATACATTTTCTATGGACATTGTTTAGTCCTTTCCTTTACTATACTTATGTTTGTGTGTGATGAGCTTTACTTTTGGACTACCGATGTTTGATTCCAGTATTTTCCTTTTATGGTCAAGTAATGTTTAGACATTTTCCTTGTATGCTTTGATGACACGCCATAATTGCATGTGACATTTCCATTATCAAAGTGGGGTGTTACAATTATGGTATCAGAGCCAAGGCTTCGACCTGTAGGCTCTCAAATATGACCTGTGATTAGTGGGTAGTCACTACGGTCTTCCTAGAACTGACAGTTGTTTTCATGCATTCATCATTTTTAAGCATACATATACATGTCATTGTCGCAGATTTTTGACTAAGTAATGGTTGGTACAGGACTGGCCCTATTTAGTCGCATGTGTTTTATCGAAACTTTTAGATTTGTGACCGACCCATAGGCGTCCCCTCGCTATGTCTTTTGTTTTGGGTGAACTGACCAGAGGCGTTCACTCCCGAGTATACAAAAGTTTTCATAAAACTGCATCATGCATTCATACACAAAATTTTCTTGCATAAAGTTTTTCTCGTGAAATTTTAGTATAAATTTTTTTCATGTATATATACATATATTTTATGTTTTGATCTGTTTAATCATATGTTTTATGTTATACTGTCAGATGGTTCTCACACGTGAACATGAGCAGCTCAATGCTGCAATTCAGGCTGTTATGCAAGCTTTGCTTCCTCAACTGAGGAATGACATCAGGGCTGAAGTTCAAGCTGCCAGCAATCAGCAGCATAATAAGGGACCTCCTCATCCTCCTCCAGTGACATTAGCAGTATGGCTGGAGAGATTCAACAAGCTCCGCCCTCGAGCTTTTGAGAAGACAGATAGCCCCAGCCATGCTAAAAGCTGGTTGGCTCACATCGAGAAGATTTTCAATGCTATGGGCTGTGACCCCGCATACAAGGCGAGGTTGGCATGCTATCGGTTCGAAGGCGATGTGCTTAACTGGTGGTTAGCATTGATGCAGTCTGAAGGTGGTGACGAGTGGGTTGCTGGTTTGACTTGGGCTCAGTTCAAGGACAGGGTGATGGAGCAGTTCTTTCCCAAGGCTGAGCAGGACAAGCTCAAGAGAGAGTACCATGGGATCCGACAGAGAGCTGGGGAGAATAGCAATGAGTTTATGCAGCGCTTTCTTCGCTTAGCTGGCTTCCTTGGTGCGGCAGCAGGTACTCCTGAAGAGTAGGCACATCACTTTAGATGGGCTCTTTGTACATCGGTCGCAAACAATCTGGTGTGTGCTACGTTCAACACTGTAGCACAAGTGGCCGATGCAGCACGAAAACTGGAGATGCTGCAGGAGAGAGATGAGTTCGGGGAAGCTAAAAGACCTGACAAGAGGTAAACCTTCGTATTCAAGCGGTGACCAATCCGTATACTTTCCATATGTCAATTATTCATCTCTTTAAATGTATCTTTCAGGCATAAAACTGGGGACCGGTCTCAGCCGGCTACTCAGCAGCAGCCTCATCAGCCCAAGGGAAACGGTCAGACTAACGACCGTTCTGCTACGGATAGGCGTGGCGGTAATGATAATTACCGTAACAACGCTGGGCACTCCAACAACAGCAGGTCCTAATACTTACGCATTTCCTTATGATTTCATGTTATAACTCATATTCTGACACTTTAGCAAAACTTCTACCAGGAACCATGGAAACGGTAGGGACCAGAACCAGAGAGGTTCGCAGCCTAGCCGTCCAGCTATCACTGGTATTCAATCTTACAATTATCCGCTTTGTCCTTTGTACCCAACTATCATGTCTTATGTAAATGTTTCATCAGGTTCCCAGCCAGCCAGAGCACCTGCTGGAGGATACACTCATCCTCTTTGCTCTACTTCCGTAGGCACCCAGGACCATGTCACCGAAATATTGATGCGTGCTTCAAGTGTGGTCTTCCTGGCCATATTATGAAGGATTGCCGTAAGGGCGAGATGGAGGGTACATCAGGACATGCTGATACCAAGCCGCCTCCAACTACCGGGCGTGTATACACGACATCTCGAGACCAGGCCAACAAGTCTACAGGTACCATCACTGGAATCTTGTATATGTATGGTCAAGCTGCATGTGTTCTTTTCAATACGTGTGCTACTCACTCGGTTATTTCTACTGCTTATGCTAAGAACATTAGGATGCCTCCCTTGCCACTAGAAAATAGGCTTACTATTTCCACGCCTTTGAGGGACTCTGTATTAATAACCCATGTATACAAGAGTCTTCCCCTAGAATTTGACGATAAGGTTCAACCTGTCGACACACTTCCGCTGGACATGAATGACTTCGACATGATTTTGGGCATGGATTGGCTATCCAAGCATCATGCTACCATAGATTGCCATTCATATCGAGTTATCTTCGGTGATGTTAATGCACCAGAGTACATTCATAATGGGTTCATACCTGGATGGTCTGTACAAATCATATCTACCCTGCAAGCGCGTGCACTACTGTCACATGGCTGCGAGGGTTATCTAGCTACGGTTCACGACATGGATGCTGAATCCCATCAATTCAGGATCAACCTATCGTGTCAGAATTCCAAGATGTTTTCCAGCAGAACTTCCGGGTATACCACCTGCACGAGAAGTGGAATTCAGTATCGAGCTGGTTCCAGGAGCTGAACCAATCTCCAAGGCTCCATATCGCATGGCTCCCATAGAGCTGAAGGAGCTGAAGGATCAACTGCAAGAACTTCTTGAACGAGGTTTCATTCGACCGAGCGCATCTCCATGGGGCGCACCGGTCTTGTTTGTTAAGAAGAAGGACGACAGTATGCGTCTTTGCATAGACTATCGCGAGCTCAACAAGATTACCATTCGGAATAGATATCCATTGCCACGCATTGACGATCTGTTTGACCAACTCCAAGGGGCCAAACACTTTTCCAAGATTGATCTTAGGTTAGGCTATCATCAGCTACGGGTCAAGGAGCAGGACATCGCTAGGACTGCCCTTCGTACCCGTTATGGCCACTACGAGTTTGTAGTTATGCCATTTGGCCTGACAAATGCTCCAGCGGTGTTCATGGATTTGATGAACAGAATCTTCCATGAATTTTTGGACAAGTTTGTCATTGTCTTCATCGATGACATCTTGATTTTCTCAAAGTCCAAGGAGGAACACGAAGACCATCTTCGTACAGTACTATAGATTCTTCGCCAGAAGCAGTTGTATGCTAAATTCTCCAAGTGTTAGTTCTGGTTAGAAAAGGTGGCCTTCTTAGGTCACATTGTATCAGCAGAAGGAATCACTATGGATCCAGCAAAGGTTGAGGCCATTACTAAGTGGCCAAGGCCGACATCAGCGACGGAAGTCCGCAGTTTCTTAGGCTTAGCTGGCTATTACCGTAGGTTCGTGGAGAACTTTTCCCGCCTAGCACTACCATTGACCAAACTGATGCGGAAAGGGGAGAAATTCGTCTGGACTGAAGATCGAGGGAAGAGCTTTGAAGACCTGAAGCAGAAGCTAGTATCTGCACCTATTCTTACTCTACCATCTAGTACGGGTGGATTTCAAATCTACAGCGATGCATCGGGGAAGGGACTTGGCTGTGTTCTCATGCAACATGGGAAGGTGATCGCGTATGCTTCACGGCAGCTTAAGCCTTATGAATAAAATTACCCCACGCATGACCTGGAACTTGCGGCAGTAGTGTTTGCATTAAAGATATGGAGGCACTACTTATATGGAGAATCATGTGACATTTTCACGGACCACAAGAGCTTGAAGTATATCTTCACTCAGCGTGAATTGAACATGAGGCAGAGAAGATGGCTAGAGCTGTTGAAGGATTATGACATTAATCTACAGTATCATCCCGGAAAGGCAAATGTAGTAGCAGATGCTCTTAGCAGGAAGTCCGGAATGATCAACGACATTAAAATCGAAGAGGAAATCATCAGAGACTTGGAGCGACTAGACATCGAGATCATGGTAGGTGGACAGCACGGTTATTGGGCTAATCTTAGAGTAGAACCCGAGTTACTATCTAAGATCAAGGAAGCTCAGAGGGATGACGGAGAAATCTGGGCGATAATACAGAATTTGGAGAAGCAGGCGGAATTTAGAGTAGATGCAGATGGTATCGTATGGCAGGACACGAGACTTTGTGTTCCTGATAACCAAGAACTCTGGGAAGCTTTGTTAGCTGAAGCTCATAGCTCCCCATTCTCTATACATCCTGGTTCGACTAAGATGTACCATGACATCAAGCAGTACTTTTGGTGGAGTGGTATGAAACAGGATGTGGCCAATTACATCTCCAAATGTCTTACCTGCCAGCAGGTTAAGATCGAGCATCAGCGATCTAGCGGTCTCCTTCAACCGTTAGATATCCCAGAGTGGAAGTGGGACAAAATCACCATGGATTTTGTTACTGGTCTTCCGCCTACCAAGAGGAAGCACGATGCAATTTGGGTTATCGTTGATCGACTTACCAAATCAGCTCATTTCTTACCGATCCGCAAGGAAGATCCGGTAAGTAAACTCGCAGATACGTACATAAGAGAGATCATGAGACTTCACGGTGCACCATCCAGCATCGTCTCAAACAGAGATCCTCGATTCACTTCGCGCTTTTGGAAAAGTATGCAGAAAGCTTGGGGTACACAACTTAAGCTTAGCACGGCTTTTCATCCTCAAACGGACGGACAGTCAGAGCGAACCATTCAGACATTGGAAGATATGTTGAGGTCATGTACGTTGGAATGGACGGGTGATTGGGACGATTACATCTGTTTGGTGGAATTTGCATACAACAACAGTTGACACGCAAGTATCAAGTGTGCTCCATTTGAGATGTTGTATGGCAGAAAGTGTCGCGCCCCAATCTGCTGGGATCAGGTTGGTGAGCGAACACTTGAAGGACCGGAAATCATAGAGATGACCAATGAGAAGATCACAGTAGCTAAGCAGAAAATTCAGGAGGTACGGTACGTCAGAAGAGTTACGCCGATAAGCATCATAGGGATATACACTTTAACGTAGGAGATCACGTCTTCCTTAAGGTTTCGCCAGCACGTGGTGTTAGACGCTTCGGGATTAAAGGGAAGTTCAGTCCTCGTTTCATCGGACCGTTTGATATCATTGAACGAGTCGGTGAAGTATCTTACCGATTGGCGTTACCTTCGCAGCTTTCGCATGTACACAATGTGTTTCATGTGTCCTTACTCAGAGGGTACCAGTATCATCCCCTTCACATGGTTCAGTATCCAATGGAACAGATACGTGAAGATCTTACTTTTATAGAAGAACCCGAACGAGTTCTTGACAGACAAGAACGAGTCATTAGAAAGAAGACGATTCCATTCGTCAAAATCCTTTGGAGGGATCATACCGAGCGGGAAGCCACTTTGGAAACAGAGGAGTCTATCCGGGCTTCTTACCCTCATTTCATATTTTGAATTCGGGTTTGTTCTTCTTTTCCAGTTTACTTTATCTATAATTCGTCCCCGAATTATTCTTTTTAGGGGGGAAGAGTTGTAAAACCCGCATGTTTTTACCATGAATAGTACCCTTAAGATAGTACGTACTAGATTAAAACTTTCCTAATATAGCATGATTACGATTACGTGTTAGGATTTTACGTATTACGTACGTGTTAGAACACGATAAGTATTTACTACGCACGATCACGTAATAACTATTTGACGATAATAAATTACGAACATGCGATCATGAAATCATGAACGTAATTAAAACACGAACTATTATTAATTACGTATATATATTTATTACGAGCGTAATTAAATATATTAGATCATGATAGTTACGTAACGAGAATACTTAAAACGCGAACACAAATAATCACGAACGTATAACTTAACATCAAGACACGGAAAAAGGTACGGGTACCCCAAGTGGGGCCCCCTACCCGCGGCTACAACGACAAATAGGCCAAGCCCATTTGTAAATTTTACAAAAGGGGTTAAATATTTTTTTACACTACTCATTTTTAGTTTTACAGAAGATTTTAGAAAAACCCTAAAACCCTCCTTCCCTTTTCTTTTTGTGCCGCCATCCTACAAACACCACAAGGAGGTGGTTGTTGATCTTGGATCTTGGATTATTAGTTGGTGATCGTGTTTGTTCTTCGTCCTTTTGATCCACGAATTCGGTAAATCCTTTTTAAACTTTTTCTTTTGATTTGATCTTTTAATAAATCAAGAACATGTTATGTTTTTTACAAAAACCTAATAAATAAACATGGATCTAACATAAATTGAGGTTTAATAAAATCAAAAGTATGGTTTAAGGGGTGTTTGTTTTTGGCCGCAGCCTACACCGAACCCGAAAGGGGTTTCGGTTTGGCCAACCGACCACCACCAAGACCATATGGTATTGGTTGGTGGGTGTGGGTCCCACGGCAGCATCAAGACACGGGGTACCCTGATTTGGTTTGGGGTACGGTGTCGATTTCATGTCCGGTTCATGGTGTTTAGTCTAGATCCGGTTCATGGTGTATGTTTAGTTTTTATGTTTTATGATCTTATGTTAAAATTAAATTAATAAAATGACATGATTAATTTAATAACATGACTTAGGTTATTTTAATTATTAATAATCATGAAATTAATTAACCTAAGTATTTTATATTTTAGACTTATAATTAATTAATTATTTAAAAACCATGATTATAATTAATTAATTAACTTGACTTAGGTTATATTATTAATATATAATAATACATGTTTTAACCTAAGTATTTAACCTTATTTAATTAAAAACAAGTTATACTTTAATTAAATATTTTAACCTATAGTTTAATTTAATTACATGAAATAATTATTAAACTATACATTATATCATATGACTTAGAAAATAATCATGAAAACACTTAGGCTTATATACTTAGCTTATTTAACCAGCTTATTTCTAATTATGGAAACTTTCTATTTTTAGAAACTTAATTAAATAAGGCAGCTAATCTATTTATGGAAACCTTCTATTTTTAGAAACTTATTTATTTCAGGCAGCTAATCTATTTATGGAAATTTATTTAATTAAGGCAACTAATCTATTTATGGAAACTTTCTATTTTTGGAAACTTATCATTTTAAGCAGTAATTCTATTTTTGGAAACTTTCTCTTTTTGGAAACTTTCTATTTTTGGTAACTTTCTATTTTTGGAAATTTTCTATTTTTGGAAACTTTCTATTTTAGGAAACCTGCTATTTTTGGAAAGTTACTTATTATTACACAGTAAGTATAATAACACATGAAATACCAGAAATACTTAATCAGATTAGACAGAATATAAGATAAACACGGTTTAAGGCTTAAAAACAGTAAAACATGGAAAGAACACATAAAATAAGCTAAGACATGACATAAAACCAGTTACGTATTTAGTAAGCGGATACTTATTCATGTATGTATTTATGTAGCACTAGTGATTCGGAAGTAGGATTCCCCTCAGTTCATCTTCTTCGTTCACTGGACATAAGGTACGGATTCCCGTCCTTTCAGTATGGACATTCTTCCCTTATTAGGATTCCCCGTATGCACCCAACTGTTTTCCCGTAGTATAAGTTACGTGTTTGAGTGCTTATGTTTAATTAAGATTACCTATAGCCATATACATGCATGACCAGTTTCACCTAGTTATGGAGGTACCATAACCATAACATTAGAGGCACTGATGTTATGACTTCACCACGGCGGAGTGATTGCTCGTGGCGTCCCTTCAGCTTTTGGCCATTTATATTATATTTATCATGTGGGGCGTATGGGTGCATCCTAGTTACAGGTTTTCAGTCAGGATTTCATGGTGAATGTGGTGTGTGCCTTGCATCCTTCACAAGGAGCTGATCCCTCCTACCCAAAAACCAAAATTTTAAATTAGAGGCAGCCCCTCTAATTTGCATGATGAGGTCACCCCTCCAAGTATTCATGCACGGTGGATTTTCATGACCTATATTGGCTAATGGTAAAATATGACAAACAGTTTTTATAAGATAAACATAAGACTTTCAAACTATAAAACCAGTTTTATCAAGACTTAACCAGGTTACTCAGGACTTAGTTTTCTTCCGCTGTTATATGTTATATGCTTATCCTATTCATGCTTTATTGTACATCCGTGCACTGAGCCTATTTGCTCAGCCGTTTTCCTTTTCTATGTTCCCAAAACGGCAGGTACTCAGGGACGCTCGTAGACACTAAGAGTACGTGCATATGGACTGGAAGCTGTCTAGCCTTCTTTACTTTATGCATTTCCTTTCTTATGATACATTTGCTATGGACATTGTTTAGTCCTTTCCTTTACTATACTTATGTTTGTGTGTGATGAGCTTTACTTTTGGACTACCGATGTTTGATTCCGGTATTTTCCTTTTATGGTCAAGTAATGTTTAGACATTTTTCCTTGTATTCTTTGATGACACGCCATAATTGCATGTGACATTTCCATTATCAAAATGGGGTGTTACACTCTGCCTCGTTGAAAGTTGCATGGTTACTTCTGACTACCTTGTTGCTTCCAAAATCCCAAAGCCTGTAGCCTATACTATCTTCCCCATATCCAATGAAAGTATATTTCTTGGCTTTTGCATCTAGCTTGTCACCATCTTTCATTAGATCATAAGCACTACACCCGAACACCTTTAAATGTTCATACTTAACTGCTTCCTCTTTCCACTCTTCTTCTGGTATCTTGATGCCCAATGGTACTGATAACCCCCGGTTGATAAGATAAGCTGCAGTGTTAACTACATCATCCCAGAATATCTTTAGAAGCTCAGCATTAAGTCTCATACTTCTGGCTCTTTCATTCAAGGTTCTGTTCATCCTTTCTGCCACTCCGTTCTGTTGAGGAGTGTCTGGAACTGTCTTTATCATCCGAATGCCATGTTCAGCACAATAGTTAATTAACTTTGTGCTAATGTATTCCCCACCATTATCCGACTTCAAGCATTTTACCTTCAAGTTGGCTTCCAATTCAACAACAGTTTAACATTATTAAAAACTTTAAACTTATTTTTAAGAAAGTAAACCCATACCTTGCGTGTTGAATCATCGATGAAGGTCACATAGTAGTTTGACCCTCCCAAAGAAGAGACCGGTGTTGGTCCATAGACATCTGTGCGTACAAGCTCTAGTCTATGAGCTTTCGGTGTCTTCCCTTCACAAGAGATACCTTTTTTTCTTGCCAAACACACATGGTTCATAGAACTCGGAATCCACCTTTTTCAGATCTGGAAGCTTTCCCTTAGCAACTAGCATTTTCATACCCTTTTCACTCATGTGACCAAGTCGTTGATGCCACAACCTGGATGGTTTTATCCCGCTTTTCATTGCATTTATCCCATTTTCAGGGACTTCAACCATGTATAGTGTACCTCGCTTTTTTCCCCTGGAGATTACAATATTACCTCTGACAAATCTCCATTGTCCCCTACCAAAATTGACATCAAACCCCTCGTTTTCCAACTGCCCGATAGAAATCAACATTTTCTTTAGGCCAGGAATAACATGAATGTTCTTCAATGCCCATGTGGAGCTCAATGAAGTTTTCAAGTCTATGTCACCCATACATGTGATGTCAAGAGTGTGATTATTAGCTAAACGAACTTTACCAAAGTTACCTGTTTGTAGATTCTTCATCATCTTCGTGTTGTAAGTGGCATGAAACGATGCACCAGAATCCATAATTCACGACTCTGTTGAATTCTCAACATAACAGATAAGAGCATCTTCTGAATCGTCAGTTGCTGCATTCACCTCTTTCTTATCGTTTGATGGTTTAGGGCATTGATTTCTAAAATGACCTATTTCTTTGTAGTTCCAGCACTAGATATTCTTCCTAGGTTTGGACTGGCCTCTTTTTCTAAATTTTGATCTACCTCTACCATTACCTGTTTCTCTCTTTCTACCTCTCCCCTCAGTGCTAAGCAAAGCACTCGATGATTCTCTAGAACTCCGTCTCCTTATATCCTCTCCTAGGATTAAATCACGATGAGTTTAGAGGTTCCAGCTGAACCACTAATAGTTGTGACTTTTCCTGACCAACTTTCCGGTAACGAGGATAATAAAAGTAAAGCTTGGACTTCATCTTCAAACTTGATATCAACAGATAGAAAACAGGAAATAATGGTATTAAAGTTGATAGGTGTGAAAACACCCATCCTTTTACCACTTAATTACAATAATAACCAGGCCAAAACGTGTATTTTATGTCGTAAATGTCGGAATTATGCGTGGTTTGTGTTTTTGTTGTGATTTAGGACGAAAACGTGAAAAGGGAAGAAAACACGGGCTTTCACGGACATTTTATAACAATCGCGAATTTTGAATCATTTAATTTAATGTATACCGCGACTTATTCGGGTTAGACATGAACGTCTATTGAAATCCCTGATTGTTTCCGCGTAAAACGTGCACAAATCAATAATTTATATGAAATAAGTATCTTAATCTCATAATCATTTTCTTAGTGAATTTTTACTATGTTGTATGATAAATTGAATGGTAACTACTTAACGTAAACTTCAACCGTCTTACGCTTAACCACGACCATCTAGTTAAGCATTATTTCTAAAAATAAACGATACATTTTTAATTTGCGACGTGAATACTTGCTAAGGAGCAACACTTATTTGGAATACCCAGAAGTTACTTAAAACACTTACCTTTTATTTAACTATAAAAAAATGTTTTCACTACATACACTATACACATTATTTTCTTACCAATTTAAAAGCACCAATCCTAAAATTTAGGATAGAAACCGGCCCCCTTGTTGAAACTCTTAACCCATTTTCTTTTGTGCACTCAAACATCAATTCTTGTCTCCCACTCTCCTACATAATCTCCTAGATAATTGATATACCCTTCATACAACAGAAAAGTCAAAACATTGGAACACACAATCTGAACACCCACGTTTTTCTTTAAAAATTGGATTTCCCCATGGTACTTCCTAGTTAGCAATCTTTTACAAACCAACTGAGTCATTACATCCTAACTAAAGTGTAAACTATCTAATTACATATCTTTTTCCCTACAAATAGAGCCTTTATTCTTTTTGGTTATCCCAACTTGCAACCACATAAACTAGACATTAAGAACACACTCTTCTCCCATGTTAGACGCAAATTCTAGTAAGAAAGTTAGGCTTCATAGTCACTCAAATGTTGAGTGTCTCAATCATTCCTGAAATCACAACAATTCTACACCTTATATACACTCCCCCGTTCGTGACGTATAGAAGCAGGAGGACGGATCGAGTTAAGGTCTACCAAGTAGTTGTGCCGATTTAAAGAAGAGGATAAGGGTTTTGGTGTTAGTGCCTTAGTCAATATAAGTGTCTAGTGTTCACCATTGTGAAACCTTAGTCGTTATCTCCTGTAAGTTGAAAGTTCTTCCTATCGTTATAGATTTTACTCGTAAAATCTACCATAGTATGTGCTTGTGAGTTTACATTAAAACTTTAACGTTTTCACTTTCGCTGAGAAGATATAAAACAAGACCATTTTTACCCGTGTTTATGTTGGCGCAAGACTAAATATAGCAAACATAAGACTTAGTTACTCATGTCTTAAGTTTCATACGTTCGCTAATTCCTCTTGTATGAATGTGTAAATAAAATGGGCATAGTAGGCAACTAAAAACCATGTTCTTTTTATGCGACTCAAAAAGGAGTTCGAGCTCATTTTTGACCAGGTTGGGCTACGTTTATGGGTTGGGTAATGGTTGGGTTTAAGACGAGCTGGTCGAGATTCCATAGCCCCTGAAATCACATTATTTGATCAAGTAGAGAACAAGTTATACGATTTAGAAATTTGTCAAAACTAAAATGTATGCCATAGTCTTCCTGTTAAAAATTTCTGACCATTTAAAAAGAACATTGAAAAGCCGATACTAAGAGTACCAACATCGGACCTAATTTCGAGCAAGTAAAACCGATCGATAGATGACACTAAAAACACACTTTTATAGACGGCCATGCTGGCTATGTAACGATATTTTTGGTTCGCTACGTGAGTCATTAACGAACCTGTTCCACTGTTCTAAAAGTTTAAGAAAAACGATCTTGTATATCGAAAATAAGACTCGTTTTACTAAGCTGCAACTCGACCTTTTACGACCCATATTTCACCCGCAAAACAACCCTGCCCCGAGATGGTCACATGACGGAAGTTGTAGACGGCCATGCCGTCTACACGAGTATACTTTTGGTTCAACCCAAAACTCTTTATCGAGAACCATAGACTAGATCTAAATTGACCCATTAAACACTTTTCTTTTAAAAATAGTTGCACAACCCCTACTTCGAACATTATTTTAACCTATCAAACGACCTCGGTTTATAAAACTTGAAACACCTACTTATAGACTACCCGGCTAACTACCCAACGGTACTTGCGGTCTACTCGGCGAGCGACTATTGAACCTACTATTCGCATCGAAAAACTGCCGAGATCACAACCATTTATTTCGAAAAGCAAAGTATAAACACTTTTCACGATTTGAAATTTGAATCTGTTATTCAATTATGGATTGTGTTTCCTACTAGGAAACATGTCATGCATCTAATTAACATGTATTATATTTATTAATTTTAATTAGTTTATTTAATAAATATATTTTTAATAAAATGTATTTAGGATATTTGACCCATTAAAAGACCCGACTAAATAAATTAGTCCAATCACGAAATTTTTGATATCGCTAAATATATCTCGATTAAATGACTACGTTTTCTTTTTAAAACGTTAAATGTTCACAAGTGTTAAAATCATTGTTTTCTTTATAAACTCAAGCACATACTAGGGGACTAAATGCTATGTTTATTTTAGTGTTGCATGTATAGTAATACACACTTTATTTAATTTAGACTGCGGATTGTTCGAGCTATTATTTATCCATGTCTACGTTGTGCTATTATATCGTTGCTATTACTTCGAGGTGAGTTTCATAGCCCCACTTTTTACATGTTTTAATATACTTTTGGGGTGAGAACATTGCTTATTTTTACGGATGAACATAAGTGCTAAAACTTGATACGTTTGCCTACGTGATGTCTAAGTCCCCGATATCCTAAGTTGCTTTTAGCCCACTATCATGAACCGTTAATTACTTGTGTGTAAGCGCAAATGTTATGGATAGATCTATTGGGACTGACCTCCCTATCTAATTGTGACTGTGTGGTCAAATTAGATACACTTACATTTGAATCCTCACAGATGCTCCAGGATAGGTATCTGCTTTGGGCTCTTATTATATTGTTGGTTAACGCTTCGGTGTCATGAGCTTAGACGTAGGGATACAAACGTATACTATTTTGATTATAGCCATGGGTTATATGCCGGTTGTTTGATTAAATCTTATGGTTTATCACACTTATTTTGTAACTAAACCTATGAACTCACCAACCTTTGTGTTGACACTTTAGCAATGTTTTTCTCAGGTATCAAGACGGAGGAGTGACTTGGTTGTGCCATGGAGATAATAAATTGTCGTGACTATCTTTTGAGAATTTAAACTTTACTGTTATGTCTTTAATATTTGATTTACTTTATAATGTTGTATCAAATGCTTCCGCGCAATTTTATTTAAGTTTAATGAATTTAAAATGACTTTTAATGTCGTTCTTTATAATCTATGTCTCATGATAGTCATGACCGTCGCACCCCATTGTGTTCCCTTACTCTGATAAATTGGGGGTGTGACAGATTGGTATCAGAGCCGTGGTTATAGAGAACTAGGTTACTTTTATAAAAATCATTTTTACAAATGTCTTGTCGAAAATGAAATTTTGGGAAAAGAGTAATACTAGACTATAACTGTTTCTCTATCTCCATGGATCGCTTCACTCCACGTCTTCGATACAAGTAATTTGTGACTTGAAATAGTTTGTGAATTTGCCAGGCTAAGTTTTGAACTTGATTGCTAAGTGTTATTAGCATTAAGTATTCCCTTTCCTTGTTTGAATGATCCCTATGTACGATGTACTTATAGAAATGTGTACTAAAACGATTTTTATGTTGAAATAAAATATCTGGCATCCTTTTTTGGATTTATATACTACTCAAATGGTTTGTGCCATTTTCATTTGGTTTGTGCCATATTCAAATGGTTTGTGCCATATTTATTTGGTTTTTGCCATAAATATATGGTTTGTGCCATATGTATATTTTGGGATTAAACATACGCATATTTATGCCTTACATATTTTTAAATAGTCCGCGAGATTATCGACTAACGAAATGATTTTGTGTTTTATATCACTATACGTTAAATTAAAAATATCATCACGATGCCTAGAACGAAAAACAATATGAATGTATTTATTTATCATGGGTTTGGTAGTATGTTAATTTGTTGTAATACTTGAATCAAGCGCTGCTATTATAAAAGTCGAGTGGAGCAACTATTTATTGGGTCCGGTAAATTGTTACTCCACTAAACATTTATAATAGACTCGGTTGAGGAAGAGTGACCTACATTAATTAACGGTTTAGAAAGTAAGATTGAATACATAAATTATCGTAGCGAATTATTGTTTCGCTCATTTTGAGCACGAACAAGGAACGACGCCGCCGTCACTATTTATAAGAAAACATATGACGATACAACACCTTATACAAAGTATTACCTTGTAATGATCCAAATAGTACTACAATTCAAAGAACGAATAATATTTCTCAATATGAGAACTATACCTAAATACGTTGACGCGTAAGTCGAGTGGTTACCGAAGAGGAATTTCGTTTGAGATAAATTATGCTAAGACGAATCTAAAATTTTTAGTCCATTGATTGTGACTAAGTTATCAGGAATTTAATATAAATCACAAAGTTATGATGCCGATATAAGAGATGTATCGCTAGTTAAATTGGATGTGCCAATTTCTACATCAAAGGGACTATCGCGTGTCGCGAAGTTGAGAACCCCAGATTTGAAATGTGGCCACCTATTGGAAAATTTGATTTCAGAAGGGTTGATGATGAGTCATGAGTGAACCCAAAACCAAGACAAATCATCAAAAATGTTAAGAGGTATAACGATACTTAACAAGGTCTCAAGACTGTTCTTGTTTGATTGGGTTACGAGACAAGTTAAGTGAAGTCGTTACACAACTTAGGGTTTTCGATGAGTTTTCTTGAAGATGGTTAAGACTCATGAATTTAGATGTTGCGCGATAAGTTTGATCGTTAAATTATAACATAACTGATGAGTTATGTGTAGGTTTAAATCGACGTTAAATTGTGTGAGTAATATCTAGTAATTACGATTACAACGCAAGCCGAGAACAAAATAACTGAGACACTTGAGATAGAATAGAGCATAATCAAAACTCAGAGAAATTCTTGTGATGGAATTTAGTAATTGATTGGATTAAACAAATTGAACAATTTTGGAATAAAAACAAATTGAACAATTCTTATGATGGAATTTCTGTGACAAAATTTTAGTACTTGATTCGTACAAATCAAATTTAACAATTCTTCAAGGTGTAGAAATTGTCGAAAGTGTACGAACTAGCAAAACTAACTTAAGGAAAGACATAAGAATGAATAGGAACTAGTACGGGCTATGTTATCCATAAGCTGACCAAACCTCAAAAGCATACTTACTCATCCGAGTTACAAGTAGTAGACGTTTAGCAAGGGAAACTTGCACAATAATAAGCGTCGTGGAAAACCTAAATTGATGAAAGAATTGATTAAGGATAACTATAATTATCCGTCCGTGAATAATCACTATTAAGCGAAAGTACAAATAATAAGTATGTGGAAGAGCATGTTAGAGGACTTTAACATCCCACAACTCACTTGCTATTTTCCATGTAAGGGCTACTTGGACATTTAAGTAGGCCTACTAATCGATTGTACAAGAACTTATTCTAAATAATAGAAAGTTTACAAGACATCATACTAATATTTCTTGTTTAAGGAACCTATGAAACAATATACCTTATCTCTACCTACATAATGACCGTTCTCTTTTAATTACGACGGGTGAATTTTGAAATTGCCTCTCATTCCTTTTTGTCATTTTACCATCCGGAACTGACAAGGAATTACCCCCATCCGGGGAGTAAATCATGACCGTACAAATAACGAGCAAGAATTCACCAGTTATGACACTAAATATCACAACGAGGAAACCTTCAGAAATTCATAATATCCCCGCTGTTACCATACCATTTTAAACTCCTATACAATTACCCAAAAAGTCCACAAAAAAAAAAAAAAAAAACGCTCATATTTTTTTTTGCTGCCACTGAATCCTAACACTACTACTTATCCAAATAGTGGGACTATTCAATAAACAACTAAGCGCGATGCAGAAGTTGTGATAGCCCGATTAGAGGATGTAGGACGTGACATGGATGCCCTTTGGCGCAAATGATGAGGAGAAGTATCTATTGATCGCAAAATCGCGAAAGTCTCTTGAAGTTACGGAGACCACGATTGCAATGAGAGCAGATGATGCTGAAGCTATGGAGGCTGCAGATCGAGCTCAGATTCAGAAATCCTACGCTATCTAAGCCCTTGGGATGTAGCACATTTCTAATAAAAATATGATGTTTTGTAATAAAATCTCTACGTTTTGTCAAGACTAAAAGAAGTCATTCATTCGTTTGAATGAGAACTTTGTACTCTAAGGTTTGAAACTATGAATGGAACCTAATTCAAGGATTAAGTGAACGACTTTTTATAATATGTTACCTCGATAAATGTATTACAATAACTGTGAGGAAAACTCAGTCGATTTGGAATAATCGTTGATTTGATATCCATGAATGAACTAACTAAGGATTTGTATATCCAAAGAATTTAAAATGTCACATGTAAAGCAAAGATAAAACCGCGAGGACCATAAGAAAATAATTCACTATCAATATTAGAACACCATTAAGACAGTCAACTCATTCGATGTTAGTTTTCGTACTAACATTCAAACTTTGAGCATGAGTTCAAGAACTACGGAAACAAGAGTTAATCCAGTTAACCCTCTTGACCTCGAAAGATATTTTCAAAAACCAAGTGGACTTGCGTTGGTTGTGAAAGAAAAGGACTCTACGAGAAGAAATAATCCCTTGTCGAGAAGCAATCCAATGTTGGTCTTTGAAAGGCATGTTGAAGGGAGGATTATCCCCCACCATCCGACTAGACCAAAGAAACTACCCTGGCAGGCACTTTGTGCTAACCAAGGAAAGGATTTCCAACCACCTTTTTTTTCATAAGTGTGAGTACCATCACATAGGTACTTGCTCGAACCATGGTAGACGCCATGATGAGTTTGAACAATAGTAATAATTGGAATAAGACTGCCACATTGTTAGAACACATGAGAAGTACGTGAAAAGTGTTACCAAGGAAAATACCGAATAAAACAAGATCAAATCTATAACAGGAAATACATTTATAAAACGGAAGCTCATATATGAAGAGCGTGAAATACCCCACAAACGTCATGTACCGTGTATCACTTGGGGAGAGCGCCCCAACAACCTATAAGTATCAATCGAAGGGCTTTTAACTCCGTCATATGTGAATTTAGAAATTACGTGGAATATCAAATATAATTTGCTTTATGCAAATCAAGTAACTTGACATCCGTCGATGTTACCACCAACAAAATCTAATTATGCAATCATATTTTAAAATTTTTATTTAATAATTTCCAGTTCTCTTTAAAGTTATATTTTATTACTTGCAAAGCTTTTACTTAAGAGAGAGTTTTGTTCTATAGGTTTTTCTTTTGGTGGGAATAACAAAATTTTATCCGACAATATTTCCTTTTTATATGTCAAAAAAAATTGTTTAAAAAAAATGTGTTTACTTAAGAAGGAGTTTTATAAAATATTTTTGGAAACGAAAAAAAAATTACTTTTCACTATAAAGGAACCGTCACCGAGAACCTTGTTAGTGGGAATAACAAAAAAAAAGAAAAGGTGATATAGCAATTGGGGAAAATTAGTAAGGGTATTACTAATAAAACCCCCAACTAACAATGAAACGTGTTGGTAAAGTCTACCATATGATGTAAAGTCTACCATATAAAGTCTACCATATAAAGTTTACCATATGGTAAAGTCTACCATATGTGGAAAAGGCAAAACCATTGATGAATTCGATGAGAACTAGTATGAACAATTACAAGAAACAAATGGTTAACATTGAAAGTGAACAATAGTAACAACTGAAACGAACCACGAAATTATCAATATATAATCTACCACCTTGAAGTAATAATTGATGACGAAAAGGAGGACGCAACCATTGGACTCGAGACGTACGTAGCCTGATCAACTACGTATGATCGTGGTCAAACGCGAGTATGCTCATAGTAGTCATCGTAGAAATGAGACATATTAGTGATACTAGAAAACTTCTAAATTCGCTTTACTTGTCAAAGAAAATTTATTTTGTACTATAAACGACAAATATTCCTATGCCATTGTTTAAGTGAAATCGCCAAGTAGGCAATACAAGTAAAATAAAAAAAAAATAAAAAATAAAAAAAAAATCTGTTACGACTATTTCCTTAACCACTATGAGATACAAGAGCGTGTATGACGCGAAAAATACTAAGAGTGCCATTTTACGACAATTAAACTCAAATAGATTATAGACGGAAAAATCTAAAACAAATTTTGAATAATAATGAGAAGAACGAGACACCGCTTGGGTAGAACTCAATTTAACGGATATCGCAACACTGCCATATAATAAATGAAGATCAATAAAACAATTTGGTCGTAAAAGCGATGAGACACCCAAATAAGAAAAACCCAAATTTAACGGATATCGAGACCTCACCATACGACAAGTAGGTCGATATAAGCGTACTCTTGTACATAAGAAAATGGATACCGAGACCACCCGGACGAAAATCTATTTTGCTTAAATTTGAGCAAAACACCGTGCTCATAAAACTAAGAAAGATATAAACTATTATGTCTATGAAATACGAACCCTCGCGGATCACAAATTTATTTAACTTTGCACGACTCATTTTTTTTACCTCCGTGAAAAGGAAATAAACGAGGAGGAACGCGAAATAAATTAATTGATTTACGAGATCATTTAAAAAGAAAATGTCATCTAGAAGGAAGAAATGTCTTAACCATCATGTGTGAGGACGACCATTCGTTCTAGATTTTTGGAAAACCGATTCATGAAACCTTGACGCATACACTACTTATCACTACCAAGTAGACGGTCAAGGTGAACGGAATTAACTAAACAATGTGGAACGACTTCCAAAGGTGCAATGTTATCCTTAGGATTAGTTGGGTTAAATACTCAAGATTAATATTAGCACAACTATAGGCATCTATACGAAAGATGACAACACGCGAGCCTTTAAAGTAGAAGTAATACGCAAGACGACGTGAAAATTAATGAGAAAAGTCACTTAACAAAACTGATATCGTCGAGAAAATTCGACATATAAGAAAATAGTTACTACTATAAGCATTAAAGAATGTTATAGGATCATATACAAACGGAAGGAATTTTTATTCGTTCTACTTCTAATCTTAGCAAGAGGCTAAGGGACAACGAAAACGCTGAATGCTAAGAAAAGTAGATAAAATTTAATGTATTTCTTGGTTTGTCAAAGACATCGAAGTGCGAGTTTTCAGGAGAAAACTCAGTGTAACGGATATCGAATGTAACAATCGCGAATTTTGAATCATTTAATTTAATGTATACCGCGACTTATTCGGGTTAGACATGAACGTCTATTGAAATCCCCGATTGTTTCCGCGTAAAACGTGCACAAATCAATAATTTATATGAAATAAGTATCTTAATCTCATAATCATTTTCTTAGTGAATTTTTACTATGTTGTATGATAAATTGAATGGTAACTACTTAACGTAAACTTCAACCGTCTTACGCTTAACCACGACCCATCTAGTTAAGCATTATTTCTAAAAATAAACGATACATTTTTAATTTGCGACGTGAATACTTGCTAAGGAGCAACACTTATTTGGAATACCCAGAAGTTACTTAAAACACTTACCTTTTATTTAACTATAAAAAAATGTTTTCACTACATACACTATACACATTATTTTCTTACCAATTTAAAAGCACCAATCCTAAAATTTAGGATAGAAACCGGCCCCCTTGTTGAAACTCTTAACCCATTTTCTTTTGTGCACTCAAACATCAATTCTTGTCTCCCACTCTCCTACATAATCTCATAGATAATTGATATACCCTTCATACAACAGAAAAGTCAAAACATTGGAACACACAATCTGAACACCCACGTTTTTCTTCAAAAATTGGATTTCCCCATGGTACTTCCTAGTTAGCAATCTTTTACAAACCAACTGAGTCATTACATCCTAACTAAAGTGTAAACTATCTAATTACATATCTTTTTCCCTATAAATAGAGCCTTAATTCTTTTTGGTTATCCCAACTTGCAACCACAGAAACTAGACATTAAGAACACACTCTTCTCCCATGTTAGACGCAAATTCTAGTAAGAAAGTTAGGCTTCATAGTCACTCAAATGTTGAGTGTCTCAATCATTCCTGAAATCACAACAATTCTACACCTTATATACACTCCCCCGTTCGTGACGTATAGAAGCAAGAGGACGGATCGAGTTAAGGTCTACCAAGTAGTTGTGCCGATTTAAAGAAGAGGATAAGGGTTTTGGTGTTAGTGCCTTAGTCAATATAAGGGTCTAGTGTTCACCATTGTGAAACCTTGGTCGTTATCTCCTGTAAGTTGAAAGCTTCTTCCTATCGTTATTTATTTACTCGTAAAATCTACCATAGTATGTGCTTGTGAGTTTACATTAAAACTTTAACGTTTTCACTTTCGCTGAGAAGATATAAAACAAGACCATTTTTACCCGTGTTTATGTTGGCGCAAGACTAAATATAGCAAACATAAGACTTAGTTACTCATGGCTTAAGTTTCATACGTTCGCTAATTCCTCTTGTATGAATGTGTAAATAAAATGGGCATAGTAGGCAACTAAAAACCATGTTCTTTTTATGCGACTCAAAAAGGAGTTCGACCGGGCTGAGTTCGAGCTCATTTTTGACCAGGTTGGACTACGTTTATGGGTTGGGTAATGGTTGGGTTTAAGACGAGCTGGTCAAGATTCCATAGCCCCTGAAATCACATTATTTGATCAAGTAGAGAACAAGTTATACGATTTAGAAATTTGTCAAAACTAAAATGTATGCCATAGTCTTCCTGTTAAAAATTTCTGACCATTTAAAAAGAACATTGAAAAGCCGATACTAAGAGTACCAACATCGGACCTAATTTCGAGCAAGTAAAACCGATCGATAGATGACACTAAAAACACACTTTTATAGACGGCCATGCTGGATATGTAACGATATTTTTGGTTGGCTACGTGAGTCATTAACGAACCTGTTCCACTGTTCTAAAAGTTTAAGAAAAACGATCTTGTATATCGAAAATAAGACTCGTTTTACTAAGCTGCAACTCGACCTTTTACGACCCATATTTCACCCGCAAAACAACCCTGCCCCGAGACGGTCACATGACGGAAGTTGTAGACGGCCATGCCGTCTACACGAGTATACTTTTGGTTCAACCCAAAACTCTTTATCGAGAACCATAGACTAGATCTAAATTGACCCATTAAACACTTTTCTTTTAAAAATAGTTGCACAACCCCTACTTCGAACATTATTTTAACCTATCAAACGACCTCGGTTTATAAAACTTGAAACACCTACTTATAGACTACCCGATTAACTACCCAACGGTACTTGCTGTTTACTCGGCGAGCGACTATTGAACCTACTATTCGCATCGAAAAACTGCCGAGATCACAACCATTTATTTCGAAAAGCAAAGTATAAACACTTTTCACGATTTGAAATTTGAAT
Organism: Glebionis coronaria; assembly: GCA_025667525.1. Lineage (NCBI taxonomy): Eukaryota > Viridiplantae > Streptophyta > Magnoliopsida > Asterales > Asteraceae > Glebionis > Glebionis coronaria. Next base: position 80,984 of record JANFOE010001480.1, on the reverse strand, counting down.
CTGTTATTCAATTATGGATTGTGTTTCCTACTAGGAAACATGTCATGCATCTAATTAACATGTATTATATTTATTAATTTTAATTAGTTTATTTAATAAATATATTTTTAATAAAATGTATTTAGGATATTTGACCCATTAAAAGACCCGACTAAATAAATTAGTCCAATCACGAAATGTTTGATATCGCTAAATATATCTCGATTAAATGACTACGTTTTCTTTTTAAAACGTTAAATGTTCACAAGTGTTAAAATCATTGTTTTCTTTATAAACTCAAGCACATACTAGGGGACTAAATGCTACGTTTATTTTAGTGTTGCATGTATAGTAATACACACTTTATTTAATTTAGACTGCGGATTGTTCGAGCTATTATTTATCCATGTCTACGTTGTGCTATTATATCGTTGCTATTACTTCGAGGTGAGTTTCATAGCCCCACTTTTTACATGTTTTAATATACTTTTGGGGTGAGAACATTGCTTATTTTTACGGATGAACATAAGTGCTAAAACTTGATACGTTTGCCTAAGTGATGTCTAAGTCCCCGATATCCTAAGTTGCTTTTAGCCCACTATCATGAACCGTTAATTACTTGTGTGTAAGCGCAAATGTTATGGATAGATCTATTGGGACTGACCTCCCTATCTAATTGTGACTGTGTGGTCAAATTAGATACACTTACATTTGAATCCTCACAGATGCTCCAGGATAGGTATCTGCTTTGGGCTCTTATTATATTGTTGGTTAACGCTTCGGTGTCATGAGCTTAGACGTAGGGATACAAACGTATACTATTTTGATTATAGCCATGGGTTATATGCCGGTTGTTTGATTAAATCTTATGGTTTATCACACTTATTTTGTAACTAAACCTATGAACTCACCAACCTTTGTGTTGACACTTTAGCAATGTTTTTCTCAGGTATCAAGACGGAGGAGTGACTTGGTTGTGCCATGGAGATAATAAATTGTCGTGACTATCTTTTGAGAATTTAAACTTTACTGTTATGTCTTTAAAATTTGATTTACTTTATAATGTTGTATCAAATGCTTCCGCGCAATTTTATTTAAGTTTAATGAATTTAAAATGACTTTTAATGTCGTTCTTTATAATCTATGTCTCATGATAGTCATGACCGTCGTACCCCATTGTGTTCCCTTACTCTGATAAATTGGGGGTGTGACACATTTATCGAAGAAAAAGACAAAAGACGAAGTCAAGAAATCAAGAGTGCAAAAAGAACGGAAGTCCAAGGCCTATTCTAAAGATTTATCGAAGAAAATGTCCAAAGACGGAAGTTTAATAAAAGTCGAAGAACTCAAGTCTAAATTAATGAAGAAATTACATGACGAGTTTATTAACCCCGAGACAAAAGTCGAAGAATTAAGAAGACGAGGACTAAGTGAGAAATAAAGAAAGAAGAAAGAGAGGAGGAAGCTTCCACTAATCCTCCTCCTCCTATAAATAGATCATTAGCTTCATTTTTAAGTTTTTGTTAGCTAATAGTGACAATTAGTCTTCCACTTTAATATTTGCACATCTAATTTCCATGTCATTTATTTTAATTGCACATTTACTTACCTTGCACCTTTAAATTCAAGTAAGTTTCCTTTTTATGTTATTGAATCTTTACTTTTCTTGTTAATATCCTATCTACCTTTCTTGTTTAATCTTTAATCTTTATGCTTTATGTTTATGTTCATGTTCTTGAAGTTTTTATTGATTTAATCAAGTGGGTTTTGATTATTGTGGTTATTATTGTTAGTTTTATTGATTTGGATTGATAGATTATCATTAGTTGATTATTTGTGATTAGTCTTGCTTAATCTTTTGGTTTGATTTGATTAGTTTTGGTTAAATTCGTAGCTTTTTATTCTTCCGTGTTCTTCGCTCTTTCTGTTTTTCCCAGGTTATTCCGGATCAACGATTTATTCCGAACCAACAGTATATTCCGGATAAAGGCAAATATTCCGGATAAAGGTTTTCATTAAATTATTCCGGATGAGCTCGTTATTCCGAACGAAGGCTTTTTGTTGATTATTCCGAAAAAAGCAATATTCCGGATCAACCACTTATTCCGGATGAAGCAAACATTCCGAATGAGCCACTTTATTCCGAACCAAGCATATTCCGCATGAAGAACTTATTCCGAATAAGCAATCATTCCGGATCAGTTTGGTATTCCGAATCAGCAGGTTATTCCGAATAAAGCAATATTCCGGATCAACCACTTACTCCGGATGAAGCAAACATTCCGAATGAGCCACTTTATTCCGAACCAAGCATATTCCACATGAAGAACTTATTCCGAATAAGCAATTATTCCGGATGAGTGTGTTATTCCGAATGAAGGTTTTGTTTTGATTATTCCGAATAAGCTTTTATTCCGCATGAGGTAAATATTCCGAGTGAAGAAGAATTATTCTGAACGAAGGTGACATTCCGGATGAGTGATTATTCCGAATGAGGGTGTTTTCCGAATGAGCATTTTTAGTTTCTTTTAAGTTTAAATTTTTAATTTTCAAGCTTTACTTTTCCCGCCTTTTTACTTAGTCGCACTTTTACTTTACTTGCCTTAGATTTATTTTAACCTTGCCTTTAGTTTAAGTTTTAAGTTTGCCTTTATGATAGTTTTAAGTTTGCGTTATTTACTTTAATTGCTTTTAACTTTTCGTCGCGCTTTAATTTCTCGCCATTAATTTTCAATTAGTTTAGATTTAAATTAACCGCCTTTTACGTTAAAGTTTTTGCACTTTTTAATTTTACTACAACGACAACATTTGTTTCCACCAAAAGACAGCTAAGTCGCACATTAATCCATTTTTCAATTCGAAGAGACTGGAACAACGATAATTTTTTACTAGGTAAAAGCCTCGTATTAAATGGCACCGCTGTCGGCTCTTTTCGTAAAGATTAACGGTTTTCTGTGAGAGACACGTTGCTTTTTGGGATCCGTTCATTCGTGAGCGTTATTTTTCTTGCTTAAAAATTTCAAAAAACCCATAAAAATTAAAATTGTTAAAAATCCATAAAAATTAAAAATTTTCAAAAATCCAAAAAGATTTTATTTTCTTTATAGTGTATATATATTGTTTATTTCTTTGGTATTGTTTTCTTTTGCTTTTGCAGGTGTATGCGTACTAGATCTTCTACTTATCCAGAGCCCGAGACTCGTGAAAATTTAGCTATGGCAGGTGTGAACAACAACAATAATCCACCGCACCTCAACAATAACAACAACAATGTTCTTCCACAGCCCGATCTTCGGACAATGGAGGAGCTTTGTCAACCCACCATGTTTGGATGAGGAGGACCGATTGCGCCGATGCAAATCACGGCTCCCAAGTTTTCGTTGAAGCATCACATGATCCAGCAAGTGCAAACAAATCCATTCCGCGGAATGCCTGATGATGATGCCAACAAACACCTCGACAAATTCATTACTATTACCTAAAGCATGAAGTTGCCCGGTGCTACTATGGATGTTCTTCGCCTTCAACTCTTTCCACATACTTTATCACATCACGCCGATAAATGGTTTGATCGTCTCCCGAAGAATTCCATTCATACTTGGGATGACATGACTCAACGCTTTTTGTCGCGCTACTTTCCACCATCCATGGTCACGAGCCTTCGGAATCAAATCAACGGTTTCATGCAAGAACCTGATGAATCTCTCTTTGATGCTTGGTAAAGATATAATGTTTTGATCGATCGATGTCCAAACCACAACATGCTCCCCGTTACCTTAATTGATACTTTCTACAACGGTTTGACTTTTCGTGATCGTGATACGATTAATGCAGCCGCCGGTGGCACATTTATGAAAAGAAGACTCGAGGAGTGTAGAGAGCTTATTGAGAACATGACTACTCATCACAAAAATTGGGATTCCTCTGCTTCTTCAAGGAACAACCCAAGAGTCAATGTTTCTTCTACTTCAGCAAACCCCGATATGACCGAATTCACCCGCATGATGGCCGAAATGAACAAAAATATCTTGCTCATCGCTTCAAACCAACAACAACAAGTAAAAGCGGTAGCCAATCCTTGTGAGACATGCGGCGGTTCTCACTCATACACTGATTGTCCTTCTACTCAAGGCAATTCGGAAAACGTGTATGCGGCTTATGGTAATTATTCACCGGAAAATTACCAAGCCCGACCTCAAGGGGATAGAAATTTGCTAAGTTACCGGTCCAACAACTATCTTTCACCCGGTTTTTCTCCTTAAAACCACAATCCCAACAACAACTACACTAGAAGCAATCAAATCCCACCTCGAGCTTCTAATCCTTATCACCCGCCCGCTCAACAAGCCCCACCCATCAATCAAGATGTTGAAGCCTTAATGAGAACCCAAGGAGAGCAAATCAAGAATCTACAAAGTCAAATTATCAATTTAAAAGGGGATATCACTAAGCAAGGGAATGACATTAGATCCGAGCTTCGAAATGATATACAATCCTCCTTCAGCAATCAAACGAATGATTTGAAGAATATGATGGCTAGTTTCTTACCAACCACTCAACCCTCTACTTCGGGCTCTCTACCTTCAAACACCGTCACCAACCCGAGAGCGAATATGAGTGCTATTACTACCCGTAGTGGAGCCACCTTAGTAGGACCATCTATCCCACCCTCAGTTACACCATCTACACCTCCTCCACCACCATTTCTCCCTACTACTCCCACACCTAGTATTAGTTCCCCATTACCGTCTTCGCCTCGTCGTGAAGTACCCAAGACGAATCCTCCACCAACCCCACCTTCCTCCTTTTTAACCCTTCAACATCTCAACCTTCACCTTCTACACCTCCACCACCCAACCCTAGCATTCCTTACCCTTCGTGACTCAACAAGGCTAGAATTTTGACTAAGAATGACATTCTAGTCGCTAACTTTTTGGAAAAGATTGCCGGCATGAAAGTCACCTTTACCCTTGTTGAAGCTCTTGCCCAAATGCCACAATTTGTCAAGATGTTTAAGGAATTGCTTAGTAAGAAGGAGAACATGGTCGAGTTTGTTAATACTCGCTTGAATGAAAATTTCTCTGCAATCCATCTTAAAGAACTTCCAGAAAAACTTGGAGATCCCGGTCGTTTTGTGCTACCTTGTACTTTTAACCAAACCGACAAATTTACTGCCTTAGCCGATCTCGGGGCAAGTATAAATTTGATGCCTTTAAGTGTTTGGAAAAAGTTATCATTGCCCGACCTTACACCCACGAAGATGACTCTTGAGCTAGCCAATCGCACTCTCGCTTACCCCGTTGGTATTGCCGAAGATGTGTTCATTAAAGTTGGCACATTCACTTTTCCGGTCGACTTTGTCGTTGTTGATTATGAAATGGACCCTCGTATTCCGTTAATACTTGGACGCCCATTTTTGAGAACCGGAAGAGCTTTAATAGATGTGGATAAATGTGAACTCATCTTAAGAGTCGGGGATGATGCACAAGTTTTTGAAATGGGGAAGCTTACAAGCAAATCATATAGAAGAGAATCAGCGAATATGATTAATGTGCTTGATGATTTTGTCGTCTACAACAATCCTCTATTTGATTCTTGCAATGATAATCCACTGTTTCAAGATGATGTGGATGATTCTCTCTCCAATTTGGAACCTTCACCCATATATGATTCTCCACCAATCTATGATGCTTATGATGATGATTCTAGCTCCGATGGTGATGATTATGATGATTTTACTTCCGAGTATCCCGACATGCCCACTTATGATGATTTGATGAGGCCGATACTCTCTCGAGTGATTCTTCATATAATGAAGATCCCCCGCCATCCATGCTTAATCCTACTTTGTATGACTACTCATTTAAGGAAGACTTTTCTACTTTTCTCAACACATACTTCCCAAATGAGAGTGATGCTGATACACGCTTTTTGTGTGGGTTCAAAATAATTCTCGGAATCCTCTCGAATTGATCTCTGGTTAATTGTGCGACTCTGTTGTTCTTGGTGAATAAAATAAAGGGGTGTCGTTGTCTAAAACTAATGAAAAGATAAAAACTTGAAACAAATAAAAATGAGATAAAGAGACAATAATGAAAGATTAAAACTAAACTGGAAATGAATGACGAAAATTTAAAGGCAATAAAAGTAAATGACTCAAACAAAATGCAAGTAAAGGAAAAGGCGGGAAAAATAAAGCTTAAAACTCAACACTGAAAAACTCTAATAAATCTCTACACGGAATAAACTCTATGCGGAATAAAATACAAAAAGCTATGCGGAAAGTATGCCAATTCGGAATAACAAATGCTACTCGGAATAACTGCCAATTCGGAATAAAAACCCCTACGCGGAATAATAGTATATTCGGAATAAAAACCCCTATGCGGAATAATAGTATATTCGGAACAAAAACCCTATGCGGAATAAATAATATTCCGCATAAAGGTACTCTATTCAGAATAACTAAACATTCCGCATAGAAGCTCTATTCGGAATAACTAAACATTCCGCATAGAAGCTCTATTCGGAATACCTAAACATTCCGCATAGAAGCTCTATTCGGAATACCAGTTATTCCGCATAGAAGGATGAGAACGTAGTCTATTCGGAATGTTCTGGGCAAGAAACAGTAACTACGAATAAGAAAGCAGAGGATGAAGAACAACATACGAATTCGATCAAATCTAACCAAAACGAACCAAAAGATTAAACCAAAACAACTAATAAACATCAACTAACAATAATCAATCAAAACAAATCATCAAAACTAGCAAACAAAGCCAAATCAATCAAAACCCACTTGATTGAAAATAAGAAAACTCAAAAACATGAACACAAAGATCTAGAACAAATCAACAAGAAAGGATGAAGATGAAGAATTAAAAGCTTAATTAAAAAGTAAAGATTCAATAACAAAAGCTTAAACACAAATCAATCTAGAGAGAGAAAGCATAAGTTTAGAGAGAGAAACCACCTACTCCTAGTTTAATCCTAAAACTAAACTAAGACTAACCCACTCTCTCACATGTTGTGAGGGTGGTATTTATAGGAGAGGGGAGTGGTTGGTGGCTTCCTCTTTCTTTCTATCTTGGTCCTCAGTCTTTCAGTCTTCTCAATTTCTTCGACTTCTAAGACTTCGTCTCGGGATTTCTTTGAACTCGTCTTGTAATTTCTTCATAATTTAAACCTGAGTTCTTTGGCTTTTTAGTAAACTTCCATCTTTTGACTTTTTCTTCGATAAATCTTCAGAATTGGTCTTGGACTTCCGTTCTTTTTCCACTCTTGATCTTTCAACTTCGTCTTTTGTCTTTTTCTTCAATAAAAGCCCGTGAAAGCCGTGTTTTCTCCACTTTTCACCTTCTCGACCCTGAAACACAATAAAAACACAAACCACGCATAATTCCGCCATTTACGACATAAAATATACGTTTAGGTCCCATTTTAATGTAACTAAGTGGTAGAAAAGATGGGTGTTTTCACACCTATCAAATCCCCTACACTTAACCATTGCAATGCCCTCATGCAATGCTTAGTGATAAAGCAAGGTTTACACTTTCCATCATAATCAACCTACCTTGGCCTTTATTAAACAACTAAGGAAAATCAAAAAGATAGAAAATAACAAGATGCAACAAGGAAGAAACATGTAAAGAAATCTAAGACTTACATTAGGGCTTGTGTGTCATGAATGTTTATCACCCTCAAGTTTCACGTTCCCCATGCCAAGCTTAAAAACAAGATCATTGTTAGTACAAGTTAGCATAACAAACATTTACTCATGCAGTTCAATTAATCACTTAAACTCCCTTATTCCTATGGGTATCTCTTATGTTTTATTGATGTCTTGAATGATCACGAGGATGCATTGTTGACTTATTTCGATAATTTATTTAAGCTGAAAGCAAAGTAGGACGATTTGATCAATAGTTAGCTAAAGGACAAAATCTCTTAAAACTGCTTCTCGGGATATCAAAAAGTTCATATCTTGGCATAACTCGGTTCACGATTTGAGACCTTTCTCGGGCCGATATTTGGCATGTACTTCATACTTCATATCTTGAGAGACGTGCTTGAGATAATGGTCTTCTCATCGTTCATAGAATTTCTTCACTTGGAGACTTTTGAGAGGTACTCCAACTTTGTTGACCACGACTTCATGATTATTCTTTAATCTCTAATTGGGATTTTGAGATACAACGATCCGCCTCCTTTTCGGACTTGGATCTATTTATCGTCATACCTTGTTAGGGTCTTTTCGGATAGACTTCTCCATGATCTTTATGGGAGTTGATTGCTTTTCGTCGTGAGTCTTGATCCTTCATATTGATTTTGGGAATAATGCTTTTCACATCACTTTGGATCTTCAGCAATAAAATGGAATCCTCATGCCTTGTTAGGGCCTTTTCGGACTCGCCAATCTTCGCGCCCCGCTTCATAAGTTATGCCTTGGCTATGAACTCTTATCATTACCGAGCAACTTTTAAACGATCTTGGGCTAGAAGCTAAGTAACTTTTCAAATCGTACGACCTTACTTATTACAGATAATTTATTAGCAAGTGATGGGAGAAAAAGATCATAATTAACTCACATAAGTTAATGAGAGAATACCAAACTTGTAACTAAATCTATCATTTCTCGTCCTCCACAATTTAAAATCTTAAGGAATGAGACTCGTGGATGCTTAGCCTAATAAACCAATTAAGGTCTACATGGTTAAGGATACTAGCTAGAGTGAACTTGGATAAGTAAACTCGGGTTGAGTCAAAATATTCACAACGGGCCTAATATATCTAAGATATCTAAACTTGCTAAAATCATTTTATTAAAATGCTAGAAAGTAACAAAAATAAAGGAGACTACAACTAGGCCAAAATAGATTAAAAATTTTGAAAAATGTCGAAAAATTGATTTTCCGGTTAAAATGAGGACAAATACAAGGAAAAGGCCACTTAACTTCGATAGAAGTCCCCCCTACACTTAAGATAAACATTGTCCTCAATGTTTAAGCATGTGGGAGTAAACTCCCCTACACATAGGACATTGTGCACTTTGTTTAAATCTCGTTAAGGAAAAGACCACTAAAGAGATTCCTATTTTAATATTGAGAAATATAAAATAGTGAATCGAAAAGAGTTTAGGATAGAACCGGGAAGAAGTAGAACACGGAATCACGGTTCGTCAGAAGTCATCAAGAGTGTGTCTTTGAAGCTCGAATCCCTGCAATGATAGGAAAGAAAGCAAGAAACACCACGGGGCTCCCCCTACACTTATGGTGAAAATAGATAGATAATTGGGTTGCCTCCCAAAAAGCGCTTGTTTTTGTTAACCGAGTCACGAGCCTGACTCGTCCCCGAATTAAATAGTCCATGGGGAAGCCTCGAATGTGATACCGGGATCAAAGACTTTGTCCTCGTTCCCGGAGGACAACAACAAAGGAGAGGCGGGGGGATAAGTCTTGAAAGGGAGAAAGGTCCTTTCAACATACGTATAGTATATGAATTCAAGATCCCCGGGAGGTGGGGTGGGTAAAGTAAGCACATTTTCCTCCCCCAAAGACAATGGATGCTGAGCAAACGGCAAAATCGTATTGTTATCAATCATAGCATAATCAATGTCACCTCCCGGGTCAAAGCACTCATCCTCATTTCCCGGTATAAAACGAGTAGAGTAAAAGTGATACATCACCCGCTTGGGTGTGCACGTTGGAGGAGGAGGTGGCAATATAATATGAGAAGTATGAGAACAGTTACCTTCTACCTGCGTCCCTTTTTCAGGAGATTCACATCTTTTCACCTCTGGGATAGAAGGTGTAGTGCCATCGTGTAATAAATCCTCTAGAAAAAGTATATCTCCCTCCACATCACAATACCCGGATATGTATTCCACGGGGGTATCAATATCAAGATATTCATCGATCTCGGGAATGTGCAAACCATCATCACGAAGGAGTGAAGTATTTTGCTTAAGAAATTCCTCCTCGTCGAAAATAACCTCAATATCGTCATCACTCTCCTCAGTATCTGTAGGGCCAATAATATGCTCAGAGATATGAGTACTTGTCTGATCTTGCTGCTGAAAAAATGACTCCATACAAGTTTGCAGTGTGTGTAAAAGCTCTTTCGATTGCTCTTGAAAAGCTGTAGCAAGATCGACAATTGGTTCTTGGTCACTCATCCCGTGACGAGGCTGATGATCGAGTGAGTGCGGTGGGGGCTCATAGTGTTGAAAACCTGAATTAAAGCAAGGTTGTGGCTCATAGTTGTTCATCGGTTGGGAATAATTAGAAACCGGGTTTGGTTCATAATAATCCATAGGTGAAGAAAACTGAGGATCCGGATTTTGCTCATAATAATTCATTGGTTGACAATAATAGGTATCGTGAGGACCCCCACAGCTGTTGCAAACCGGATATGGAGAAAAATCAAATGCATCTTGTGGATAGCTATTATCATTGTCATAATTTTACCCTGGTTCTTGCCCGTGTCTAGACGGGTATTGAACCGGGCTCGAAACATGCCAATGAGAATCGCTTCCACAATAGATGCATGGGGGAACAGGAGGTAGGTTCAAAAAGTACGAATTAGTCGAGTTGCATAAAGGACAAAATCCGGATTATGTGTAGTCGATATCGTTTCCGCACCGCTCACATGTACACCATTGACAAGAGTTGTTCCCAGATAATTTTTTCCCACGCCGGACGCAATGGACATAAAAATCCATAAAGAAAGATAGATAAGCAAGAAGAATATTTTTGGTGCAAAACTTTAAAAAAAGAAATGCTTTTTATGATTTTTCAAATGTTTTTGGATTTTTGAAAAATTTTTGGACACGAAAAATAACGTTCACAAGTGAACGGATCCTAAAATCTAACGCGTCTCTCACAAAAAACCTTCGATCTTCACGAAAAGAGCCGGCAGCGGCGCCATTTGATACACGCTTTTTGTGTGGGTTCAAAATAATTCTCGGAATCCTCTCGAATTGATCTCTGGTTAATTGTGCGACTCAGTTGTTCTTGGTGAATAAAATAAAGGGGTGTCGTTGTCTAAAACTAATGAAAAGATAAAAACTTGAAACAAATAAAAATGAGATAAAGAGACAATAATGAAAGATTAAAACTAAACTGGAAATGAATGACGAAAATTTAAAGGCAATAAAAGTAAATGAATCAAACAAAATGCAAGTAAAGGAAAAGGCGGGAAAAATAAAGCTTAAAACTCAACACTGAAAAACTCTAATAAATCTCTACACGGAATAAACTCTATGCGGAATAAAATACAAAAAGCTATGCGGAAAGTATGCCAATTCGGAATAACAAATGCTACTCGGAATAACTGCCAATTCGGAATAAAAACCCCTACGCGGAATAATAGTATATTCGGAATAAATACCCCTATGCGGAATAATAGTATATTCGGAATAAAAACCCTATGCGGAATAAATAATATTCCGCATAAAGGTACTCTATTCGGAATAACTAAACATTCCGCATAGAAGCTCTATTCGGAATAACTAAACATTCCGCATAGAAGCTCTATTCGGAATACCTAAACATTCCGCATAGAAGCTCTATTCGGAATACCAGTTATTCCGCATAGAAGGATGAGAACGTAGTCTATTCGGAATGTTCTGGGCAAGAAACAGTAACTACGAATAAGAAAGCAGAGGATGAAGAACAACATACGAATTCGATCAAATCTAACCAAAACGAACCAAAAGATTAAACCAAAACAACTAATAAACACCAACTAACAATAATCAATCAAAACAAATCATCAAAACTAGCAAACAAAGCCAAATCAATCAAAACCCACTTGATTGAAAATAAGAAAACTCAAAAACATGAACACAAAGATCTAGAACAAATCAACAAGAAAGGATGAAGATGAAGAATTAAAAGCTTAATTAAAAAGTAAAGATTCAATAACAAAAGCTTAAACACAAATCAATCTAGAGAGAGAAAGCATAAGTTTAGAGAGAGAAACTACCTACTCCTAGTTTAATCCTAAAACTAAACTAAGACTAACCCACTCTCTCACATGTTGTGAGGGTGGTATTTATAGGAGAGGGGAGTGGTTGGTGGCTTCCTCTTTCTTTCTATCTTGGTCCTCAGTCTTTCAGTCTTCTCAATTTCTTCGACTTCTAAGACTTCCTCTCGGGATTTCTTTGAACTCGTCTTGTAATTTCTTCATAATTTAAACCTGAGTTCTTCGGCTTTTTAGTAAACTTCCGTCTTTTGACTTTTTCTTCGATAAATCTTCAGAATTGGTCTTGGACTTCCGTTCTTTTTCCACTCTTGATCTTTCAACTTCGTCTTTTGTCTTTTTCTTCAATAAAAGCCCGTGAAAGCCGTGTTTTCTCCACTTTTCACCTTCTCGACCCTGAAACACAATAAAAACACAAACCACGCATAATTCTGCCATTTACGACATAAAATATACGTTTAGGTCCCGTTTTAATGTAACTAAGTGGTAGAAAAGATGGGTGTTTTTACACCTATCAATGCTCCTCCTTTAGACTTTGATGATTATGGTCTTCATTCTTCTACGGATTTGAAGAAAATTCTTTCAAAGGAGCCGACATCGGACGACACCAACATCCGCATCACGTATGTTTTGACACCTCCTTGTCCACCTTCTGAGGACGAGGTTGTGCATTTTCTTAGCGGATGTTCTTCAAATTCTGCTGAGCCTGCGTGCTATTTTCCCCTAAAGGAAAAGGTGCTCGACCCCGGTATTGCACTTTTCAATCCATCTCAGTATCCATCTGATGAAATAAAAGGAAAAATCTTTGTAACTTTTGAAAATATGCTTGCACCTCAGCACCCTTGCTACCACCGTGCTCCATCTTTACTTAAGGGAACCTTGCCTACTCTTCTTTGGCTTGCCTTGTTCGCCTTAAGCTTGTGCTATTTGATGGACGAAAACTATGTATTTGATCCCGGTGGATATGTTTCATGCTTCTTCCTATGCTAATCAAGGTCGAGTCAGGCTCACGACTCGGTGATCAAAAATCAAGCGCTTCTTGGGAGGCAACCCAAGTATCTATCTTTTAGCTATCTATATCCTAAGTGTAGGGGAGACCCGTTGGTGTTTGTTATTTCCTCTCTTCTCATATTCAGGGATTCGAGCGATCAATGATCCACTCTTGATGATTTTTGACGACCCGTGATTCCGTGTTTCCGTCTTCCCGGTTCTATCCTAAACTCTTTTTGATTCACTATTTTATATTTCTCAAATATTAAAATAGGAATCTCGTTAGTTGTCTTTCCTTAGCAAGATTTAAACAACGTGCACAATGTCCTAAGTGTAGGGGAGTTTACTCCCACATGCTTAAACATTGAGGACAATGTTTTTATCAAGTGTAGGGGGGACTTCTATCGAAGTGAAGTGGACTTTTCCTTGTATTTGTCCTCATTTTAACCGGAAAATCAATTTTTCGACATTTTTCAAAAATTTTGATCTATTTTGGCCTAGTAGTTTAACCTTTGTATAGTTATTTCCTTTCTTTACTAGAATAAATTTTAATAAAGTGGTTTTAATTTTCAAACGTTGTGAATCTTTTGACTCAACCCGAGTTTACTTATCTAAGTTTACTCTAGCTAGTATCCTTAAAGTGTTTAAGTCATGTTTTGCTAGGCTTTTATATAGGGAGCTTTAAAACGCGAAAGTCTTAACTCTCACGGGTTAAGAACAAGAACTTTTCGTAAGTTCCTATAATTGATCCTAGAGAGTCGTTTATCAAGGGAACTTTAAAATGCGAATTCTAAAACTTGAAAAAGTCTAAGAGTTTGCAAGATCCTATAGATGACTCGAAAACCCAAAACTTTGATTTAATAGGCTAAGCATCCACGAGTCTCATTCCTTGAGATTTTAAATTATGGAGAACGAGAGATGATGGAGTCAATTATAAGTTTGGTATTCTTTCGTGAATTTATGTGAGTTAATTATAAGCCTATTCTTCCATCGCTTGCTAATAAATTTATCTGCAATAAATAAGGTTGTACGATTTGAAAAGTTACTTAGCTTCTAGCCCAAGATCGTTTAAAAGTTGCTCGGTAATGATTAGAGTTCATAGCCAAGGCATAAATTATTGAAGCGGGATGCGAAGATTGGCGAGTCCAAAATGGTCCTAACAAGGCATGAGGGCTACATTTTGTTGCTAAAGATCCCAAGTGATGTGAAGAATCATTTATCAAAAATCAGTATGAAGGATCGAGACACACGATGAAAAGCAAATACTCCCGTAAAGATCATGGAGAAGTCTATCCAAAAAGGCCCTAACAAGGTATGAGGATAAATAGATCCAAGTCCTGAAAGGAAGCGGATCGTTGTATATCAAAGTCCAAAATAAAGATTGGAGAAAAATGAAGAAGTCGTGGTCCAAATATAAAGAATCTCTCGAAACTTCAAGTGAAGAAATTCCTATTATGAAGAGAAGACCATTATTTCATGAACGTCTCTCAAGATTCGAAGAATGAAGTCGCTGCCAAATATCGATTTGAGAAAGGTCTCAAATCGTGAAGCAAGTTATGCCAAGATATGAACTTTATGAGGTACCGAGAAGCAGTTTTAAAAGATTTTGTCCTTTAGCTAACTATTGATTAAATCGTCCCACTTTATTTTCAGCTTTAATAACTATCGAAATAAGTCAACAATGCATCCTCGTGATCATTCAAGACAATAATAAAATATAAGAGATACACCTAGGAATAAGGGAGTCTAAGTAAATAATTGGCCCACATGAGTTCGTGTTAGTTTGCTAACTTATAATAACAATGATCTCGTTTTTAAGCTTGATATGGGGAACGTGAAACTTGAGGATGATAATCATTCACGACATTCCAAAACCTTAATGTAAGTTTTTTATTTCTTTACTTGTTTTATTATTTTCTATCTCTTTAATAAAGGCCAAGGTGGATTGATTGTGATGAGAAGTGTAATCTTGCTTTGTAATTAATGCATTGCATGAGGACATTGCAATGGTCAAGTGTAGGGGATTTGATAGGTGTGAAAAAACCCATCCTTTTACCACTTAATTACAATAATAACCAGGCCAAAACGTGTATTTTATGTCGTAAATGTCGGAATTATGCATGGTTTGTGTTTTTGTTGTGATTTAGGATGAAAACGTGAAAAGGGAAGAAAACACGGGCTTTCACGTGCTTTTATCGAAGAAAAAGACAAAAGACGAAGTCAAGAAATCAAGAGTGCAAAAAGAACAGAAGTCCAAGGCCTATTCTAAAGATTTATCGAAGAAAAAGTCCAAAGACGGAAGTTTAATAAAAGCCGAAGAACTCAAGTCTAAATTAATGAAGAAATTACAAGACGAGTTTATTAATCCCGAGACAAAAGTCGAAGAATTAAGAAGACGAGGACTAAGTGAGAAATAAAGAAAGAAGAAAGAGAGGAGGAAGCTTCCACTAATCCTCCTCCTCCTATAAATAGATCATTAGCTTCATTTTTAAGTTTTTGTTGGCTAATAGTGACAATTAGTCTTCCACTTCAATATTTGCACATCTAATTTCCATGTCATTTATTTTAATTGCACATTTAATTACCTTGCACCTTTAAATTCAAGTAAGTTTCCTTTTTTATGTTATTGAATCTTTACTTTTCTTGTTAATCTTCTATCTACCTTTCTTGTTTAATCTTTAATCTTTATGCTTTATGTTTATGTTCATGTTCTTGAAGTTTTTATTGATTTAATCAAGTGGGTTTTGATTATTGTGGTTATTATTGTTAGTTTTATTGATTTGGATTGATAGATTATCATTAGTTGATTATTTGTGATTAGTCTTGCTTAATCTTTTGGTTTGATTTGATTAGTTTTGGTTAAATTCGTAGCTTTTTGTTCTTTCGTGTTCTTTGCTCTTTATGTTTTTCCCAGGTTATTCCGGATCAACGATTTATTCCGAACCAGCAGTATATTCCGGATAAAGGAAAATATTCCGGATAAAGGTTTCCATTAAATTATTCCGGATGAGCTCGTTATTCCGAACGAAGGCTTTTTGTTGATTATTCCGAACCAAGCAATATTCCGGATCAACCACTTATTCCGGATGAAGCAAACATTCCGAATGAGCCAATTTATTCCGAACCAAGCATATTCCGCATGAAGAACTTATTCCGAATAAGCAATCATTCCGGATCAGTTTGGTATTCCGAATCATCAGGTTATTCCAAATAAAGCAATATTCTGGATCAACCACTTATTCCGGATGAAGCAAACATTCCGAATGAGCCACTTTATTCCGAACCAAGCATATTCCGCATGAAGAACTTATTCCGAATAAGAAATTATTCCGGATGAGTGTGTTATTCTAAATGAAGGTTTTGTTTTGATTATTCCGAATAAGCTTTTATTCCGCATGAGGTAAATATTCCGAGTGAAGAAGAATTATTCCGAACGAAGGTGACATTCCGGATGAGTGATTATTCCGAATGAGGGTGTTTTCCGAATGAGCATTTTTAGTTTCTTTTAAGTTTAAATTTTTAATTTTCAAGCTTTACTTTTCCCGCATTTTTACTTAGTCGCACTTTTAGTTTACTTGCCTTAGATTTATTTTAACCTTGCCTTTAGTTTAAGTTTTAAGTTTGCCTTTAGGATAGTTTTAAGTTTGCGTTATTTACTTTAATTGCTTTTAAATTTTCGTCACGCTTTAATTTATCGCCATTTATTTTCAATTAGTTTAGATTTAAATTAACCGCCTTTTACGTTAAAGTTTTTGCACTTTTTAATTTTACTACAACGAAAACATTTGTTTCCACCAAAAGACAGCTGAGTCGCACATTAATCCATTTTTCAATTCGAAGAGACTGGAACAACGATAATTTTTTTACTAGGTAAAAGCCTCGTATTAAAAGTCATTAATGTGAGAGGTAATAGACGCGCCTTCCTTCATCTTTGTGTTTACTAGTTGTCTTATCAGAAATACCTTATTCGAAGCAGAAGGTTTCTCGTACATGTTTGACAAAGCTTTCATCAAACGATATGTAGTAGTCTCCTTCACGATGTTAAACGCAACACTCTTAGCTAACGAAAATATGATAACAGCTAGGGCTTTTCTATCAAGAGAAACTCATTCTTCATCTTTCAACTTCTCAGGTTTCTTTTCGGTCAAGGCTTGATCTAGGTCTTTCTGACACAACAAGTCCTCGATCTGCATCTTCTACCATCCAAAATCTTGCCCATCGAACTTCTCAATTCTAAACTTTCCTTCCTCTGCCATTTTACCAAACTGTCCGAGATGGATCTACCCAGATCTGGCAAAAACTGTCCCAAGGTGTTGACAATATGTTTATAGATCTGACTGATCTGACTAACAGAGAACAAGAACAGATCTGACTAACTGATCAGATCTGACTAACAAAGAACAGAGAAGAGATTTGACTTACAGATCTGATTGAGCTAACACGGATCTGACTGCTATCGGCGATGAAGAACCCCAAACGGCTATTTTAGCGATCTATAGAACTGATGGTTGTTTTGGCGTGGTGACTGGTGTAACTGATCAAGAGACTAAGCTCTGATACCACTTGTTAGGATTTAAAGGTTACACACACAAAAGTAAAAATGAAAAACAGAATGAAGAACACAAGAGATTTGCATAGATCAGTTAATATTGCTATTAACCTACGTCCACGGGCAGCAACTAGGGTATTTTATTATATTTTGGTGTGTCACACAAATACAGAATTACAATAGCCTATATTTATAGGCTAACACAATTAGGGAAAACCTCCTAATTATAGAAACTGTTATCTTCGCCTAAAATAGGATTATGACATGCTGCCACCAATCAGAAGCCTACACCTCAACAATAACCTGCATACCTCAGTGCTTGGATGCCTTGTATCTTAAAAATAGTGGCCTTCGGGCTGTGAAAGGTCATAATGCTAAATGCTCTTTCATATTGCTGGTTCTGCAAAGATAAAAACACAAGTGGCTTTACCTTTCCTTTAACAATAAAAAAGAGCAGACTCCTGAAAACTTAGATGCCATAAGTTACAAATTAACACTACAATTAACTTATCTAAACTGAATAAAGGTACATATGTTACCATAGTTGACGCATGAATATCTCAAGAAATTGTTTTTTCTCACCATGTAACTGTCAATGCTGTTACACAAATGTATCACCATGATTGCACTAGTAACCCATGCGGTGCCACCCAGATATGATGATTGAACTACTCTCTCCATTTTGAATCCATAATGGCTCGATGAAAATAGGATCACCATTGTAGCATACATAGAAAAAGAGAATATCAAATCTTGATCAGCCAAGACATCCATAAAAATCTAATTTGAAACACCAACATACGAATAGTAGAGGGTGATAAAGCCTTCTAAATAGTTCTTATTTCAAACACCAGACTTAATGAATAAGTTTTGAAGGACAGTTTAAAGGTTCCAGTGTGCTTGTATAAGACGAACGATACCTCTAAAACATATAATCAACATATCCGTTCTCTTCGTGGTTGATGCAGCAGGAGGATCTGCTCATCTGTTACATATGAAATTATTAGTACACAGTATTCACATTCTAATAAAAATGTGAGAAACTTAACTCAAAATTACCTTATCTTTTTTTCGTTTGGTGCATCAGACTTCTTACCTTGTACATAAGGCGACATACTTTCAAGGGAAACACTTCTATCACCAATCGATCTTCTGTTGCTGCAAGAAGGATGCTCTAATCATATTCCAACATCATTATAATCATAGGATGACACACTAAATGATTACATAAAAAGTTGAATATTTTTTTTTCATTAATATGCTTTCTTAACCTAGATTTGGTATACCTGTAACTGGATATATACACATTGGTGAAATATAGAGTACTTTTTAAGTGTTGAATTCAGTCATTAACATTAGTTTGATTATTCTAATGGTTACGTTATGGATGAGACTGTATTTGTAAAGAAAGTTCACTCAACAAAAGTTATTCTAATGGAAAAATTGACTTATTTATAATATAATATGTTTAAAACATGTTACCATATCTAGTGAGTCTCTGCGCCTCCTCGCTATTTCTGGCTCAAAACTCTTTAAGGCACCTACTTGATTTTTTTCATATCATTATGAATAGCAGCTGACCTTGGAGAAACAGAAAGTTGAGACTTGGACTACGGGTACATCATATTGAATTATATTTAGCTTAGGATTAGATCATTCCTGATAATAAATGAAGACGTGTTGAACCAAAACCAATGCATATATATTTTTATGGTGTTAGAAGACATGATTATGCCAAAAAGGTGTGAGAACTTCTACTGCATAGGATTGTGAATGTTGCTTTATGGCCAGCATGATTATAAAAAGGAGAAAGGTCACTCCTTGCCTAACAAAAATTCCTCATAAAGACCACTGTAAGAGTGGTGAATAAAAGAAATTTAAGGCGACAGATCCGAGAAACTCTGCACCAACTGTTGTGCATTAAAAAAACTCTGCACCAACTGTTGTGCATTATATCCACATAAAGACCACTGTAAGAGTAGTGACAAAAAGAAAGTTAAGGCGACATAGCCAAGATAAAAATTTTCACCACTATGAAAATTAATTATTATATAACCATACCGGCGTATATTTTAACTATGACCACAAAACATAATTACATAAAGAAATTACGATTATGAGGATTTACATTTACTCTAATAAGTCATTTATCACCTTATTGGCTTATTTATTATTTTCACCCTAAATAGAAAATCCACAGATTCAAAAAATAAATGACAATAGCAACAAATGCAGTAAAGGTTCAAAAAAGTAACTGGTTACTTACTAAGCTGGTCGCCCAGCACATTGAATTTTCTTCAAAAATTTGAATTCAGTCACAAAGTATTCATTTAAATAAGTTGTTTCTTAACATAAGCTAGAGCTGCATTGAACCCTCCCAATGCTACTGATGTCTAGTTGATGTCATTACTCCTTCTCGCTAGCAATCACAATTAGGGGTGTTTGGCAAGATATAAGCCCAATAAGTACCATGAATAAAAAGACCATAAGAAAGGTTAAAGTATGGTGCAAAATACTAACCCTGAATAAAATATCACTTCAACAATTACATTACTCCCTAACGGAGAGTCATAAATCTTATACTTTTAATATGTATCAGTCCGTACAATTAGGGTTTAAGGGGTCAAGATAAGTATTTTATAGAGAAGAGTAAGTATTACAATAGAAATCTAATAATAGTAATCAAGACTACATTGTGATGAAATAACCTGAAGGTGATCAAGCTTCTGATCTGCACGACAATTGGTAGCTTGTGAAAATAAACTCATTGTATGTTTTTCTGTTTAATCACAAAACATAAAGATATTCACCAACATGTATATGATAATAAAACTATTTTCCCATTAAACAACATATTCTGAGATAGGGACATGATATGGAGACGTACATGTGGTTTTAGGGTTTTATGAAGATCGAATGAAAATTATTTTAGGTTTTGTGAGGAATTAAATTATCTTCCCATTAAACACAGTTCTTAATTGCATCCTGTGAGAAGTTAAAGACTATTTATGGTGTGGATTTGATGACCATCAAGAATCTATCAAGAATAGTTAAGAAAATGAGACACATTTATATCATCGTAGGAATTGCTTCATCATAGTGATAATGAGCACATGCTTGGGTTGAGTAACAGGTGTATATGAGGTGTAGACATTACAACTGGCCAAAAAAACCAAATGACTGAATGTGGAATAATTTTAGGGTTTTAGGGTTCTACTGATAAGTATGAATGTTTTTTAGGGTATTAGAAAGCAGATAGGTTTAAGGAAATATATGTATATCTTAGTTATAATTTTAAAATATAGCCTGATGTACATGAATAGCATTGGTCTTTTAGAATTTATTAACATTGTTTTGGATAAAAGATCATCAAAAGTAGTATGGCTTAGTGGTAAATCTGGTTACTTGTTAACCATAGGTCACGGGGTCAAATCTTTCATATGACACTTTTTTTACATGATTTTCGAAAATCCTTATCAAAAGTGCGTTTGAAAATGTAATTTTCAAAACTGCGTTTCCAAAACGCGATTTTAAAAAAATGCGATTTCAAATCATTAAAAAAGTGGAAAAGGGAGATCTTTTAGGGAATTTCGAAATACCTGCAAGCACCCACCGAGGGTTATGGAGAAGCGATTGTGATTCCCGCTATCCTTGCGGAGAATTTTGAGGTTAAGACGGGTTTGGTGTTCATGATCCAAGCTAAAAGTTTCGTGGCGACGAAAAGGACAACCCTCATAACCACATTCGCCATTTCAACCATCTTACATCGACTTGCTAGTTTAAGGATGTCTCGAATGACTTCATTAAGATGATGTTTTTTCCGTAATCCTTAGCGAAGCCCGCTAAACTTTGGTTAGAGAAAGAGCCACCAAATTCTATATTTACGTGGAAGGATCTCGTTTCAGAGTTTGTGTACCAATTTTTCCCGCCCTCTAAGACTACGCATTTGAAAAACAAGATTTCAAAGTTTTCACAACAATATAATGAGAGTTTTTCAACGGCTTGGAATAGGTTTAAGGAAATGTTGCATGAATGTCCTCAAACGGTTTTTCCGACTTACATCAAATCGACACGTTTTACAATGGATTAAATGATCATGAACAAGATTATCTTAATGCCGCCGCGGGTGGTAATTTTTTGTGTAAAACGGTCAAAGAAGCATTGACAATCATTGAAAATAGGTCCAAAGTTTGTAGCCCTCGTAACACATCGAGTGTTAACATGGCTTCGCCTTCATTTTCACATACCATTGATGCTAGACAAATTGAGTCTAATTTGGAAAACAAATTGTTCGATAGGTTTAAGGGATTATTTAAAGATCTTAAAATTGGTGAACAACCCACTCCCGCCACGGCTAAAGCGGTTGAGGTTACTTGTGTTTATTGTGGTGGCGCTCACGATTTCTCCGAGTGCATTACCTCCCGTGGTAACACTTCGAGTGCCTATGCGGCCACGGGAACTTACAACTAAAACGGTCAAGTTACCCGCACTAATCAATTGACTCCACCGGGTTTTCCACCTAATCAAAACAATCAAAATGCTAACAACTATCGTAACAACAATCAAGGTGGTTACCAAGGAAATCAACGGAATAATAAGGGTAATTACAACACTGGGAATCAAGGGAATAATGGTCAAATGCAAACCCAAAATCCAAATCGTAATTTTCAAAACCCGAGTTAAGGATTTCAAAAAGCTTTCATTAAATAGGTTCCAAATGACTTTTTGAATTACGCTACGGCAAATGACAAAATTCTCAAAAATATCCAAGATCAATTGGCTAGTCAATCTAGGGAAACGGCAAAAAACACAAGGGAATTAGCAAATTTTGCTAATGAAAATGACAACATAAAAATTGAATTGAAAAACGATTTTGCAAATCATATTAGAGGTCGAAAAAACGAAATCGAGCAAAGTCAATCAAGGCTTGAACAAAGGATAGACCAAAATGCCGCTAAGCAAGACGTCAAGCTTAATGCTATCTTAGAAGCTATCATGTCAAACAAAGCCTCTACTTCGGGTGGTCTTCCTAGCAATACCATATCAAACCCAAAGGGAGAGATGAAAGTGATTACCACACGTAGTGGTAAGACCTTTAAAGAGCCAACTCCTCAACCAATTACTCCTACGGAGGAGGAAAATGAGGAAGAACCCGAGGTGGTGGTAAAAAATGAGCACGTTTTTATTCCATGAAGTACCGCTCAAACCACACCTACGGTCGACCCTTTACCAAGTTTGGAACCCGAGATTCCAAAGGCTATGCCTATGCCCCACCCAACACCACCCTTACCTTGCCTATCGAGACGTCTCAAGGAAAAATTGCAAGAACGTAACGATTATCAATTTGAGCATTTTATAAAAAATGTTTCGTGATTTGCATTTTAACATAAGTTTTGCCAATGCTTTGATTATGATGCCTCGATTTTCCGCCAACTTTAAAAGTATGTTGAACGATAAAGAGAAATTGCGAAAATTTAATCATTGTTCATCGGTTTTTCTTAACCGCATACCTCAAAAAGTCGGTGATCCCGATAAATTCTTAATTCCGTGTGGTATCCAAGATATCAAAGAATGCTACGCCTTGGCCGATCTTGGTACTAGTATTAGCTTGATGCCTCTTTCGATGTTTAAGTCGCTCAATCTTCCTAATCTTACTCCACCAAAAATATCTATCGAGATGGCTGATCATTCTACAATTCCCACATGTGGTACGGCCGAAGATGTTTTTGTGAAACTGGGAAAGTTCTATTATCCGGTAGACTTTATCGTAGCCGATATCCCCACGGATCCTCAAGTTCCTCTCATTTTAGGTCTTCCAGTTTTTGATACGTCGAAAGAGATTATTGATGTGTATTCTAGGAAAATCACTTTACGCTTCAACGACGAGGAAGTTGTTATAAGCGCACTCCATACATATCATCTTTCTCATGTTAGTTCTATCACGACTATGAACCATGTTGATTTAATCGATGTCGTTTGCGAAGAATTTTCACAAGAGATTATAGGCTTTGCTGATAAAGCAAATAGTGGCAATCCCACTATGCTCGATCCAATCCTTGATAATTTGACACCATCTTTCACTCTATTTGAAGGAGGTGGTTTTACTTTGGAAGAGTTCGATGTACCTTGAACTTCTAAGTAAGACATCGATAACGATGAGGATTTCTCAATTATCAAGGATTTTCTAAATGAATTCCCATTTCCTCCGACGATGGAGGTTATGAGTATTGAACCAAAATATTCAATCGAGGAACCACCAACCATCGATTTGAAAGATCTTCCTCTTCACCTTGAATACGTATTCTTGGAAGGAGATGATAAGTTGTCGATTATTATTGCGAAAGATCTTTCGGATGATGAAAAACCACACTTATCGATTTCTTGAAAGCTCACAAAGGGGTAATTGCGTGGAAACTTTCCGACATTAAGGCAATCGACCCTAAATTTTGTAAACACAATATTTTAATAGAGGAAGACTACAAACCCACAATCCAATTTCAAAGAAGGGTAAACCCCAAAATTCACGACGTCATCAAAAAGGAAGTTCTTAAACTACTTGATGCGGGAATGATGTACCCTATATCCAATAGCCCTTGGGTGAGCCCAATCCATTGTGTCCCTAAAAAGGGAGGAATGACCGTTGTGTCAAATGATGACAACGAGTTAATTCCAACTCGACTAATGACCGGATTGAGGGTATGTATTGACTATCGTAAGTTACGTAGAACCTTGGTAATCTATGATCTAACAAGAGGTTGATGTTTCTAGTGAGAGAAAGTAGAGAGAGAAAGATGAGAGAAAATGTGTGCAATATATTAAAATAATGAAACAACCAACACCCTTTTCCATGAAGGAAAGGGGTTTATATACCCAAGTCCATTAGTGGACTTGGGCCTCTGGCCCATGAACATGCTCATGGGTCGGGCTAATATAAAATGTAACTAAACTATACTACGATCCCTTAACTATATTGTTGGAGTGACCGAGACTTTCTAAATACGAAAAACGTATTTCCAACAATATCCCCCTAATGGGAGGTCACTCCAAATTACAAAGTCCTAATCTAGCATGTTAGATCTTCATTCTCCTGCTCGTAGTCCACTTTCTCTTTTCTTCCTTTTCTTTTCTTCATTCTTATGAATATGTGTTGATTACCATTAGGCTTTCGCTTAGAGCATGTTCTTTTGGCCTTTCACGTGAAGTCTTTACCTCTTGTGATGGTTTCCTCTTCGTGACTTCATGTCCCACATACCTATCCTTTGTTGAATTCTTGAAAGTTTCAGAGTTGATATAGCAGAAGACTTTTAGGTCGAACTTTCTTTAATTTTGCTGAAATATTTGATGTAGAAGGAATAAGTATGTGAGGACGACTTCATCTGGTACACCGCAACGCCACCGTCTTCAAATGCATCAACATAATAATACATGAATAAAATGTCTTCAAATGCATCAACATAATAAGACATGAATAAAATGGCTGTGACAGGTAGCTCTAATTAAAGATCTCCTTGATAAGATTTCGCGGGAAAACCCGTTCTCTTTATTCGACCGTCCAAAGCTGACTGCGAACATAAAGAGTGAATCATTCGGATAAAAATATCCTTATGATTGAAGCCGTCAATTCATGAACCTGGAACAAGTGAATTTCATATATGATTTTCATCATCATTGCTTTCCAGTTGTCACGAGCTCGATTCTAATAGAGTCTTGCTTGTCACCTACCGTAGTGCTGTTTGATGTTGACATTGGAAGGATTTCCACTCTTCACTATGAACACTAAAGAATGCCACTCTGAGTGTTCTAGCAAGATCACTTGAATTTTGCGTAGAGGCCCTAGAACAAGTTTGATTTCAATTAAGATTCAAACCATCGTTTATTTCCAGTTATCACAAGATTAGTTCTTTATACCGCACGTGTCACCTACCATGAGCTTGTTTGATATTGGCTCAAGCAAGATTTCCATCTTCATTGTAATACTTTCGCATCACTCAGATGTTCTATCAATATTACATGAATATTGCGTAGGACTCATAAAAAATATTTCTTGTTTATAAAATTGTATCCTAATGAGACTTTTGATGATCTCGTGGCTCTAGACTCAATAGTGCATTTTGATTTGGTAAGCGGAGGCTGGAGAGGGTTTCCACCTTTTCAATATCAATTTATTCAGAGTGAATAAACCAATAGATAACGTGTTGAACTCCGTGACATTAAAACAAATTTCTTTTGAAAGATATTTGAGTTGGTTGGGAGGGGTTGTGCATCGCATCACTGGGTCCATGATACTTTATCGTCTTCAAGATTAGTTGAGCCGATTTCTGCCTAAATTGTAAGGAGGGCTTCTTTCTTTACACCCTTTATCTTTACATTTCTGTTTCATTCTTCAACCCCTTTAATGCTTACCAATACATCATCACTATCACCTTGTTTTGATTGTTCTAGTGCGAGCATCAGTACTTGGTCGGCATTCAGCTACGTTCACAATCCATTCCCCATCTTTCCTAAGAACTTCTATTTTCTAACTATGGAATTGTCCTTGGGAATATTCCTCCGGTTCTGGAAGAATCATTGGACTACTACCTAATCCTACCACCCTTTTGTCACCATAACCGTCATGAGCTAAGTGTGTTTTGGGTAAGTCATGAAAATTCCTTAAAAATCACTGAGGTACTTGTGATATAAATATCAAGAGTTTTGTGTGTTCAACATTTTTTGACAATAAAATGCTCCCCCTTAACATATGCATAGCTTATATCAAGTTGGATTTTCTATTAAGCCTTTTTCATTTTTAGCCACGTATATTTACAAGTCTCCTTAATCCCATTTTCTCCCCTTATCCAAAATGTTAACCATCAATATTTTGGATATTAATGGATTAACCGGCCTTTGGGAACAAAATGAAATCGGTTGTTGGCCATAGAACATATTAATGCTCCCCCTCAACTTAATGAGGGTTAGTTGTAGTGCTTAAGTACGATATATTTTGAAAGATTTAGAATCTCGTGAGAAATTCTTGAAAAAAATATCATACTTTCACACTACTACAAGCCACAAAAGCCTAATGTACACATGATATATACATATTCACAAGTGAGTGTATGGAGTTGACCTGATGTAGTACAATCACCACGTTTAAATGGATTGTTCCATTAGCCTATGGTGAGCTCCATATGGTCTGCCACCCACGAATCGTTCTAGACTGCGGATCAACCGCCATTCCCTTAATTTCTCCTTAATCTTCTGGATGGTATAGTTGGCACTCTTGATGAACCTGCCTGTCCATTTATACGTCACTTCTGGAAGGCCTTGCTTGGAATTGAGCACCAACAGCTTGTCACGAACATGCTGGAGATTTCCATCGCTAAATTTGTGCAGTTCTGATAGTCTCATATATTGCATGACCTCTGCTTCCTTCAGGTAGAATATGCCCATTTTCGGTTCAAGTGTACCCATATATGGCTTTTTATTCTGGTGATAAGACTCAAAGGCGTTGTGTGAGGACATTGTGTGAGGACGTGAAGAAGACATACACCTTTTTGCATTTTTCAGAAAGACTTTTTGAAGACCAATTGAATTCCAAAATGATTTTATATTTTCTTCCCCTTAACACTGACCCATTTTCTAGTTAAAGAGCTGTAGTCATTGTTTAAAGATTCAAATACCCATGAAGATATTTTTCGTTTTAGTGTTTAATAGAAACAATTCTGGTGGCAATAATATTTCTCTTATTTAAAAAAAATACGTGCACTGAAACGTACACAAATTTGTGTCAGACCAAGATATAAAGTAAACTTGATCCCTTGCAAGGTTTTAAAGTAAACCTTGCCCGAGAAAATTAATTCCCGTTGTGAGCCAACATTTTCAAAAGAAATGCGTGACTTTAATGCGAAAAGCGGGTTGCAGTCAGAAATAGCTACAAGCCATATGGGCATATTTTAAAATATGTACAACTTTTATACCGACTCTATTTATGGCGTCGTGTCAATTTTAATCGACATGTCTAAAGCCGTAAATATTACCGTACTAAAAGACATGCCCGATTTAAAATGAAAAATATTTTTGGATTTTCCTGGTTTTATATTTTTTCTGGTTTATGCAGGTTTTATAGTTTTGTATTTTACTTTTTGATGGTTTATATATATACGATAATATACATGATCACGATAAAAGGATACTCCAGAATAGTTTACCACCACTATTCTTCAGATTCTTCTGCCAACTCTCGAAGAGTCGCCGGTGAGAATGATTTCATGCCCAGCTTGTCGATCAAAAACTCGATACGTCCTCGATCTAAATCCTTTGTGAACATATCCGTCAGCTGATACCCAGTGTTAACAAAATATAGCTCGATCACTCCATTTTCCACTTGATCTTTGATGAAATGGTAGCGTATGTCAATATGCTTCGCCCTGGAGTGTTGAACATAGTTGCAGCAAAGGGCAATGGCGTTTTTGTTGTCACGGTACATCGGAATTTTGTTGAATCCAAGACCGTAGTCAGTCAATTGTGATCTCATCCATAGAACTTGAGCACAACAACCGGACATGGCAATGTATTCAGCCTCTTTACTTGATGTCTTAGCGCTTTTCTGCCTTTTAGATACCCAACTAATCAGTCTATCTCCAAGAAGTTTCACACTTCCAGATGTGCTACATCTAGTATCTTGACACCCAGCATGATCCGCATCTACATAAGATGTTAGTGCAAAGGAGGAGTCCTTCGGATACCATAGACCACGATGAAGTGTTCCTTTAAGGTACTGAAAGATCCTTTTCACAACATGTAAGTGCTTTTCGGTAGGCCGAGCCTGATACCGGGCACACATGCATATAGCAAATTGCAAATCAGGCCTGCTAGCAGTCAGATAGAGAAGGGTGCCCATTATTCCACGATAAAGTTTAGGACCGACAACAATCCCATCCCTATCTTCATCCATCTTGGATCTCTCTACCATTGGAGTATCCACGGGTCACAATTTTCAAAGTGATACTTTTTCAAAGATTCTAGAGCATATTTGGACTGATTAATGAAGATGCCTTTGGGATTTTGAGAAATTTGTAACGCTAAGAAAAATGAAAATTTTCCTATCATCGACATCTTAAAGCGAGTAGACATGATTTTCTCAAAATGGTCAAACAATCTTTGAGTAGTGACAGCAAATATTATATCATAAACATAAATTTGTACCAGTATCATGTCGTTGTCTTCCTTGAGAATGAACAATGTCGGGTCCACTTTGCCTTTGGAGAAGTCTTCTGAGATGAGATAAGACGATAGGAGATCGTACCACGCGCGTGGAGCTTGTTTCAACCCATAAAGAGCCTTCTTAAGCTTGTACACATGATTAGGATACTTCGGGTTGACAAATCCATTCGGCTGACTAACATAGACTTCTTACCTTAATTCACCGTTAAGAAATGTCGTCTTAACATCCATTTGGTTGACGATCATGTTCATGCGAGCAACATAAGGAATGAATAGTCTAATTGTCTCCAATCTTGCAACATGGGCAAAGGATTCTTCAGAGTCAATACCGAATGCTTGTTCGTAACCTCGAGCAACCAATCTAGCCTTGTTATTTAAAACTCCACCTAACGCATCAAGCTTAACCTTAAAAACCCACAACAAAGTAAGAATGTCGACTTTTTTGGGTAAAGGAACTAATTCCCATACTTCAAGTCACTAGAAATTATTAAGTTCCTCTTGCATGGCTTCAATCTATGAGGATTGTGTCATTGCTTGTTGCCAAGTTTTAGGTTCCTTCTTTGAGAGAAATGCATCAAAGTAGCAATATAATGTGTGCTCTTGTAGTTGATGGCATGTTAAGACTCGTCGATCGATGTCACCAATAATATTGCGGATTGGGTGATCCTTTGTCCATTTTGTGTTGTGATTTTCAATCTGTGGTGGTCTGGAGTGAACGATTCCAGGAGCGTCCTCTAAGGTAGACGCACCGTTAGGGTTTTCGGGTATAGGTAAACCAAAGAATGGAAGCTCTTGTAAGTGAGCAAATTCCAAGTCGTGATCGTCATAATCCTCTTCAACATCATCAGGAACAAGTGGGGATATTGATTTGGGTGTAGTTTGACAATTGTTGGGGGATGGTGCATCCGGTTCAGTAGTGACTGTATATGCATCAGATTGATTTCCATTGTCTTGAGCAACAACTTCGGGAATCGGAGCTACTACTACAGGTGCTGGAGAATCATCACTTGGAGGATCAAAGAATTCATCAAACATAGGTTGAAATAACTCATCCCACTCGGGCCTTGTAGGTGGTGTAAATGATGAAGAAGTAGGATTGTTGGGAGTTAATCCGGAACTAATAGTATCGGTTCCCATCTCATGAAGTGCGGGTTCAGATATGTGTTGCTCAAAAGTCGTCGCTGTCAGCTCATCAAAATTGACATCAATAGTTTCTATTATCTTGCCAAGACGACGGTTATAAATCCAGTAAGCTTTCTTTGCGGGTGAATAACCAATGAAAATTCCTATATCAGCCTTCGGTTAAAGTTTGCCCAAATTCTCACTATTTGTATTTGGATAACAAAGTGCACCAAACACATGAAGAAATGATATATCGGGTTTACGTCCATGAAGAAGCTCATACGGTGTTTTTCCATGGCGCTTACGAATGTTAGAGCAGTTTTGGGTGTAACATGCGGTTGCCACTGCTTCAACCCATAAGAATAAAGGAGCATTCGCATAAATCAACATAGTTCTAGCAGCTTCCATAAGTGTACGATTACGTCTTTCTACGACATCTATTTGTTGTGAAGTGCGAGCAACTGATGTTTCGTGTGACATGCCAACCTCTTCATAGTAGTCTCGTAGAGTTTGATTAACGAACTCAGTTCCATTATCAGTTTGAATGCGGCGAACAGTAGCATTAAGACGCACTTGGATCATCTTAAGAAATTTGATAATAAATTCTGGTGCTTGATCCTTTGTTGCAAAGAACTTTACCCATGTAAACCTTAAAAAAATCATCCACCATGACGAGGATGTATTTTCTACCACTCACACTAGCCGTACGCATTGGCCCGCAAAGATCCATGTGCAAAAGATGTAGAATTTCCTGGTTGGTGTCTTCAACTTTAGGTTTGTAAGACTTCTTGGTACTTTTCCCCAATTAACACGCGGAACATAAATGATCCTTGTTAAACTTGAGCTTCGGAATACCACGAACAAGTTCGTTATTAGCCAAATGGTTAATTGCATCAAAGTTAAGATGAGATAACTGTCGATGCCACAACCATGACTTGGTCTTAGATGCTTTGGAGAGAAGGCATACAGGAGAAGCGGCCATCATGTTTTGAATAGACAGTGTGTAGATATTATCCCCTCGAGAACCTTTTAACAAATCATTTCCTACAAGATCACGAATGAAGCAAGTATGTTGTCGAAAAGCAACCTCAAGGTTTGAATCGTTAAATTGTCCCACTGAGAATAAGTTATGACCGAGTCCCTCCACGTAATACACTTGAAATCGTAACATTCTCAATTTGATATTCACCATAACCCATGATCTTTGCAATGTGGTCGTTGCCAAATTTAACCGTGCCTGGGAACTTGCTAACGAAATTTTTGAGCATCGAGCAATCTCCGGTCATGTGCTTTGAGCACCTAGAGTCCAAGTACCAGAGGATGATTTGGACCACCTGAAAATATCACCCGACAAAGACGATGTATCAAAATCTAATTGTTCATCTGTGTTAGCAGGTATAGATATAGTTATCTTAGATTTTCTATCAGAAGAGTTCTTAGGTTTCCAAATTTTCTTCCTAGATGTCGGCTTAGATTCTAGTTGTCTAAGATCCTGATGTACTTCTTCACAGGTAGGCACAATAGTGGACGCAGACCTATTTAAAGGGCGCTTTTTCCATTTCTTAATGCTAGAGTTTCTATTTAAAGGACGCTGAGACCTAACTTCAGTGGATGTGATCCTAGTTAAAGGGCACTTAGATCCATTTGTAGGAAAGGTCCTACCAGTGGGTAGCCATTTCCATCCAACTTGGGTGAATTTCTTCCCCGTTGGTTTCCATTCAAGGTTGTTCCTAATGACATACATTTCATTAACATGGTCAACAAGGCATAAATCATGACACTGAGAAAACATGCATTCATTACAATTCCAACATCTCAAATTAGAATTCACATTTTGCTTAGGCTTCTACATAGCAACAGAGCCTTTTGTCTAAGCTACATGATTCTTTTTATTCAAATCTAAAATAACATTCCTAGGGTGAACTTCTACTTTCTTCTTCATAGTGTCACTATTGGAAGGCTTGATCCTATATTTCTTTACTCGTGATCCTTTAGCCTTAGTAGACACAATTACTCCTGTAGAAGGCAAGGGAATATTAGTGCCAGATTTTGATATAGCATTGATGGGTGTACTTAAAATAGGTTTTGCTCCTGAGGTCTTATTGAATAGAGTCATGGCAATGGTAGGAGGTTGTTGTTTAAGTAGTGCTGATATCGGTTGACCGATATATTCTAAGTTAGCCAAACAATCTTGAATGCGATACACATATAGGCAAAGCTCATAAAGAAGTTTACTTGAGGGATCTAGTGTACACATATCATCAATGACATCTCTAGCGAGCTTAGCATGTTCTAAGGCATTCTTCATATAGGTTGCAAACTTGGTTGGACTATGCTTAAATTTTGGGTCCCGATAAAGCACACGTGGGTTGGGTGTGGGAGTACTAGAGGACGGTGCAGAGATGGTAGTTGAGTTATCAACAACTTCTTGTCCTTTGAGTTGAAGTGTCTTTTTTAATTCATCTAAAACCATGTTTTTGTCTATGAGCTGAATATTTAAGTCAGAGATTTCCTCACACTTTTGGTTCAGTTGGTCAACAAGTGACTTTTTCTCTGCCGTATTAAAAGTGAAGCGTTCTTCTATTGAACCATAAATTTGTGAGACACCCTGCTTTACTTTTTCAAACTCCCCTAGCATAAAACTAATTCTATTTTCTAATGCATTGTTTTTATTCTCTACATCCTCTAGTTCCACTTTCTCTGCTAATGACTCTCTCTTAAGTCTCATAATTTCTTCCTCTAATGCCTGAACTACCTGAATCATCTTGTCACTTGTCTCAACGTTGTATTCACAATCAGTTTCTTTTGGAAAGAGTTTCATTTTTTGATTGTTGTTCAATTTTAAGAGATATACAATGATGTTGAAGCTCGTCAAAATGTTTTGAAAGTAAGTTATAAGAATCTTGAAGCTTTAAAAAGTCGGCGTTAAATTCGTGACAAGAATGATTATCTACATTAATTACAGGCTCAACAATATTTATAGAGAGATCATGCACGTCATCACATTTATTCACAACAGATGTAATCTCATTAGCACAATTAATAGTCACAATTTCCATCACATCGAGAGACACTACTTGTTCCAAGAATCGGTCATACTCAGACAAAATCTTTTCTTTCTCAATTAAATGTAGTTCATAGGCATCATCCATTTCATGGAAAACTTTTTGAACTTCAGCCATTTCGAAATTTAGATTATCGCCGAGATCTAGAAATCCCTCTTTAAGATTTTCTACAGACGGAACGATCTCTTTCTCAAACATGTGTTCGAAAGCCCATTCTCCGTCGGTTTGAGCCGTTGGAGTCGTACATTCCTTAATGACCTTGTCAAAACCGGTAAAGTATCGTCTAATCTCTTTCAAGCTTAACAATACTGTACTTACCGGTGGAAGACCCTTTGGAATTTCCTTGGGTTCATTCGGGTTGAAAAGTGTAGGAAATGTACTAGGGTATTCTCTAGTGGACATGTAAGTTGGTGTAGTGATAAATTCCCTTTGTATATTAAAGCGAGTTCTAAAATCCGTTTTTGCATACTCTTGATTAAGTTTATCATAATCAAACTTAGGATATTCCAAAAGCATTTGAGACCGATTCTCTTCAACTAGTGATATATACTCGGGAGATCCGGAATACAATCGGATCTAAGACCAAACCTAATTTTGTTGCTTCATAAAGTCTCGGGTTGTGGTTAAAAGCTTGCTTTGCATAACCCGGGTTAGGTGGCATGTCTGTTAGACGCGATAGAGTAAATTCCTTAAAAGATGAATGAAACAAATGTACTAAATATGAAGCGGAGTATTGTTTTAAAAGCAAAATTTTAGTCTTTTTAATTTGCTTAGACGTATTAATTTCCGTTTCAACCCTTTTAGACTCGAGAATTTCGAGATTCGTTCGCAGTTTTTGAAAATTAGTAACGACTAACTCTTTTTCTTTAAGTTCTTTTGAAAGATTTGATCTTAAATGTTCAATCTCTAGAAGGTAATCCAATTGGACTTTCCTAAACTTATCAAACTCTGGATTAGTTAAGGTATTGGTCGATGGAGTTAGTTCCAAGGTTTGAACCTTTTTCTTGTACAAAGCAAGCTCGGCAGATAAGGTCTGATTAATAGTTAGGGTTTCAAGGACCGCTATATTCATTTGGTCAAGCATAGATGCTGAAACCATGAACAAATCTTGTTGGGCAGGAGAATTCGTATTAGTAATAGCTCCCGGTTGTGTTTCAATCAAAGTCTAGGGACTCGCATTGATATTGTTATCATTGTTTGTCTCCTCGTTTGAATTACTAACCACCGGAGGCTCTTCCGGATACTAATACTCTTATCCAGCTTGATAAGGTACAATAGTAGTATCATTGGTAGTACTTGGTACCTCAGAGATTTGGTCAGACCCATAGAGCGAGAGATTTGCCATAAGAGCTTCCTTGCCGGTGTTGTAGTCATCACAGTCTTAATCATATGCATCAAGATCATCACATTGATATGTTGCATTGTGGGTGAAAGCTGTTGTGAGTCCTTTATTATCCGCAACTCATGGATCTGCTAGAAATGATAACTCCTCTTCATCTAGCTCACGGCCATTTGCTTGAGCTTTGACCAACATGACCTTCTCCTCAAACCATGAAGCATCCCTTATCCTTTTGGGTTGCTTACATTCCCTAGCCATATGTCCTTCCCCTTTGCAGTTGTAGCAGATAATCATCTTCACTTTTCCATTAGTGTTTCCTCTTGGAGCAGTGTTAAATGGGCGTGCACCGGTATTGGATAAACTTGGTCTCCCCAGAAGTGGTTGCACCATGACTCTACCGTCTTGAATTGTATCTTGTTGACGAGAGTTAGAAGAAGTTCTCAATTGATTATTTGTTGGAGATGGTCCTCTGTAACCTCTTTTGTTCAATGTTTGAGTGATATAGGCAGACATGTGTGCTAGTGCATCAGTTGGCTTATCCTCTTGTTTGAACTCAGGAATTGGAACCTCATTATCGCAGTAGAAAACTGGTGTTGGTGGAGCTGCATACACATTTGAGGGAGAACTACATGTTGTGAATAGTAGGGTTGAAGAACTTCCGGTTGCGAGTATGTGATAGCAGGATTTGTTGGTGGTTGATAAGGATAGTATGGTTGTTGAGCATATCGTGATTGATGTGAATCCCTTTGTGATGACGATGCTGGTAGCTGATATTGTTGCTGATATGATGTAGGTGGTTGTGGTAATATCTAATAATGTGTAAAGCTTAGGGTCTGATTCATGGGCTTGTGATAAGATTGTTATCCCATAGCATACGGAGTGTTTTTATATGACAATGTTGGATGATTTACCATTAACGCCAATGGTTTGGAATAAGATCCTTGAGACATGCGTTTCATGAGCACATGCTTCTCGTGTTGCTGCAAGAAAGCATATAGTTGATCTAAATTTGATTTATGTAAATCTCGAATCAATTTAACGTCAGTGACGTATTTTCTCCACTCTGGGGGTAACGTGTTCAAAATCTTGGTGTTGAGCTGAAATTGAGCAATCGTTAGATTATACACATTCAAATCATTCATCAATGTAGTGAATCGCCAATAGTAGTCATGAAGAGTTTCCCCTGGAATGTATGAGAACCTATCAAACAAGTCATAAAGTTGACACTCTCGTTCCTTCTTAGAAAGTGAAGTCGCT
The DNA here is from genome assembly GCA_025667525.1 of Glebionis coronaria. Taxonomy (NCBI): domain Eukaryota; kingdom Viridiplantae; phylum Streptophyta; class Magnoliopsida; order Asterales; family Asteraceae; genus Glebionis; species Glebionis coronaria. The sequence goes on along the minus strand of JANFOE010001480.1, from coordinate 45,493 downwards.
TGTAACAAAACCGTTAAGCGATCCCATATCTCCTTTGCTATCTTGTGTTTACTTACCATACGATAAATATCGGGTGGAAGAGCTTGAAGAATAGTCTGAACGGCCTTCTCATCTGCATCGGCAATGATTTGGCTGGCAGCCGTTAACTCATGAAATTCCCGTAGCCGAGTCACATTATCTACAGTAATTTCGCCCCAATCAAGTGTTCCTTGCTTAATGAATTTAACCATAAGTCTCCCACTGGGTCTACCAATAATATAAGACATCATGCGACCCTGCCATGGTTCAAATGGCTCTTTGATAAGCAACGGTGGACGAGTATCAGTACCCGAGATGATAGAAAGGTCAGTAAGCGATGTCATTGTAGGCATGAATGAATGTGAATTCATTTTTGATCACTTGAAGAAAGATTACCAAAATGATCGAGCAATGAAATAAGGTAAAGTGTTTTAGTATTGTTGAAACAATATGTTGTTATCTTTTGGTTGTGTGTTGTTGTGATAGTCTTCAAACGAAAGCAAAGTCTAAAATCCTCTAAGTTGTTCAAAAAATTAGACAAGATTTCGCAATACCCTCAAAGATGTCGCAAAAACCTAAGAACTGCTAATCTTCGCAATGTTCAAATAATAAACTTCGCAATGTTTGAAAATGCCAAGTCTTCGCAATGTTAGCAAAACCCAATCTTCGCAATGTCTCAATCCAATTTTTCGAAATGTCTCAATCCAAGTATTCGCAATACAAGAAATACAACCTTCGCAATAACTAGAAATGGATTCTTCGCAATAACTAGAAATGGATTCTTCGCAATACCATACTTTTTCCACTCTTCGCAATGTAATAACCCTAGATTACTGCGACGGAAAAAACTGTCGTAATAACAAAACCCTAGAGTATTACAATGGGAAGATTTCGCAATGTGAGTTACTGTTCCGTACTTATGAAGACAAAATGAGATTCTTGCTTAGAAATCCGTGATTTTAACCAATCCAAAGCACCCAAATCTCTACCACAACTATGTAAAAGATATGTGGATCACTTTGAACAACAAAAACACGATTTTTTTTTAAGCTTGGGTATAAATCAATAAAAAAACACACAAACACAATAAAATAAGCATGAACAACACAAAACCCACCTCTATTTCATCCCATGGCTCTTGATACCAATTGTAGAACCTTGGTAATCTATGATCTAATAAGAGGGTTGATGTTTCTAGTGATAGAAAGTAGAGAGAGAAAGATGAGAGAAAATGTGTGTAATATATCAAAATAATGAAACAACCAACACCCCTTTCCATGAAGGAAAGGGGTTTATATACCCAAGTCCATTAGCGGACTTGGGCCTCCGGCCCATGAACATGCTCATGTGTCAGGCTAACATAAAATGTAGCTAAACTATACTACGAGCCCTTAACTATATTGTTGGAGTAACCGAGACTTTCTAAATACGAAAAACGTATTTCCAACAAGTTAAATGACGCCACTCGTAAAGATCATTTTCCCTTGCCCTTCATGGATCAAATGTTGGAGCTTCTTGCGAGAAACGATTTCTATTGCTTTTTAGATGGTTTTTCCTGTTACTTTCAAATCCCTATTGATCCTCGTGATCAAGAAAAAACTACGTTTACGTGTCCATATGGAACATTTGCCTATCGTAGAATGCCATTCGGACTTTGTAATGCACCGGGAACCTTTCAAAGGTGCATGATGGCTATTTTCATGACATGATCGAGAAGACGATGGAAGTTTTCATGGATGACTTTTCGGTAATTGGTAGTTCGTTCACGTCGTGTTTGGACAACTTAGACAAAATGTTAAAACGTTGTGAGGAAACCAACCTTGTGCTCAATTGGGAAAACTGTCATTTCATGTGTAAGGAAAGGATCGTCTTAGGGCACAAGGTCTTGAAAGCGGGGATTGAGGTAGACAAAGCTAAAATTGACGTCATCGCCAAATTACTTCATCAAATACTTTTCAAATATATCTCGACCCATTACACACCTTCTCGAAAAATATGCACCTTTCATCTTTAATGAAGATTATGTTCGAGCCTTTGAAATTCTTAAAAGGAAACTAACCGAAGCTCCCATTCTTGTTGCTCCAAATTGGATCTCCCCTTTGAACTTATGTGTGATGCTAGTGATTATGCTATTGGGGCCGTTTTGGGGCAACGTCATGATAAGCATTTCTTGCCTATCCACTATGCTAGTAAGAGATGACCGAGGCTCAACTTAAATAAAACACAACAGAAAAGGAATTACTTGCCGTGGTGTATGCATTTGAGAAATTCTGACCTTATCTCGTCTTGACAAAAAACATAGTGTATACGGATCATTCGGCCATCAACTATCTCTTTGCTAAACTTGATGCTAAGCCGTAATTGCTTCGTTGGATTCTCCTCCTACAAGAATTTGATGTCACCATAAAAGACAAAAAAGGAGTCGAGAATCTTGCGGCCAATCATCTCTCTCGTTTGGAAGATCCTCACCAAAGTGTTCACAAAAATCAGGAAATCACCGAAACATTTCCTCTCGAGACACTTGGTGTAGTGAATTCCAAGGAAGATTATTCTACCTCATGGTTTGCGAACATCGCAAATTACCATGCGGGCGACTTCCTCATTAAGGGTATGACGACTCAATAAAAACGAAAATTCTTTCGTAACGTCAAGTTCTACTTTTGGGACGACCCTTATCTCTTTTGGACTTATATATATATATATATATATATATATATATATATATATATATATATATGCGGATCAAATCATTCGACGTTGTGTATTTGGCACCGAAGCTACTAATATCCTTAGAGCTTGTCACGAGGGACCCACGGGTGGTCACCATGGTGCTAATCTCACGGCAAAGAAGGTCTTTTATGCCGGTTTCTTTTGGCCTACTATTTACCAAGATGCGCACGCACTTATCAAGTCATATGACTCGTGCAAACGTAAAGGAAAAGCCTCTCAACACGATGAAATGCCACATAATATCATCCAAGTATGTGAGATCTTTGATGTGTAGGGCATTGATTTTATGGGGCCGTTCCCATCATCTGGTGGTAATAAGTACATCCTTGTCGTCGTGACTACCTATCTAAGTGGGTCGAAGCTAAGTCTTTGCCCACGAACGATGCTCGTGTGGTAGTCATGTTTTTGAAGCAATTGTTTTCTCGGTTTGGAACCCCTCGTGCAATCATAAGCGATCGTGGAACCCATTTTTGTAACGACCAATTCGAAAGGGTTCTAAAGAAATATGGGGTTACACATCGTCTTTCTACGGCTTATTACCCACAAACGAGTGGGAAATTCGAGGTTTCAAACCGAGCCTTGAAAAGGATTTTAGATAGGTCGATAGGATAGAACCGATAATCTTGGTCGGATAAGCTCGACGATGCTTTATGAGCCTTTCGTAGCGCCCATAAGACGCCCATTGGGTGCACACCTTATAAGCTCGTGTATGGGAAGAATTGTCACTTTCCAATTGAACTCAAACACAAAGCTTATTGGGCCCTAAAGCATTGTAATGAAGACATTGAGACCGCGAGAAAACACCAGAAAATGCAATTGAATGAATTGGATGAATTAAGGGATATTGATTATGAAAATTCATTAATTTACAAAGAAAAAACTAAAAAGTTTTATAATTCTACAATTAAAAACCGGGTTTTTAACGTTGGGGATCAAGTGTTGCTTTTTAACTCAAGATTGAAAATATATTCCGGTAAATTGAAATCCCGTTGGTCTGGACCGTTCATCGTCACCCAAGTATTTCTATATGGGACCATCGAGCTAGCTCAAAATGATGGTCCTAACTTGAAGGTGAATGGTCATAGGGTTAAGCACTACTTTGGTGGGGAAGTCCCTTCTTTGGACGACCTCGACCAAGTCACCTTTCCTAATGATAATTAGTATTAAGGGGATCAAGTCAAGCTCATGACTCGTCAATAAAAAACGAGGTGCTTCGTGGGGGAGATCCCATGCTTATCCATGTACATATTATTGCTTTTAATGTAGTTTAATGTGAGGGGATTTGTGCCCTTCCAACCTTTGTTCCGTGGTTGTTTGTGAATTGTGGTTATTTAGATCATCATCTTCACGATTGGAGCATCTCGTGTTTGTTTTACGTGAGCCTCGATCGTTTGCTTTGAAGATTTTCTGATATCCAAATGATGTATCCTTGATTGTTCTAACCTTAGGTCTTTCACACTTCATAAACGGCTATAGATTTAATGGTTCCACCCTTTCCATGCTAGATTAAGCATTCGACCTCGTCTCTAGTATGGGGGTATCTTACCCTTAGACTCGAAACATTAAGGACAATGTTTAACTCTAGTATGAGGGGTTATAGATACTTGCCTTGCTTACGCCTTCACGCTTTCCAAAGTTCACGCTTTCTAAAGTTTATTGTTTTGTTATCGTTTTGTTGCAAATAAGGCTAAAAATTGCCAAATTTTAAAAATTTCTCATACTTTCATTAGTGTTTAAAACACGAATATAGATTTTCCGATGGCGAGAATAAGAGTAATTTTTTAGTCGATCGTGCGTGTTGAGCACTTAGCTTCTATTCCTTAACTATTTTTAGGCTAAGTCTCTTAAATGAGGACGAGAAATGATAGATTTAATTATAAGTTACTATGCTAAACGTGAAGTATTTATATTCTTTCAAAAACTCATGTGTTCAAATTGTTTGCTTATTCTCCCTTCACTTGAATAATAATTTTGCTAATAAATATTGACTTAGTGGTTTAGTCTTGATTGTTGGTTTCTATTTTTTTCTAGTAGCTTCAATGTCATTAAATTAGAAAAACATTAAGGTATCGCCAGCGTCACGGTTTTGAAGTATTGGCAACCCGAATAATCAAAAGCTTCCCCAATAATAATTTTTATGTTCCTCTTCACCTAAATCAAGCAAAAATTTCAAGCTCACGAGGCCAAAAAATCAATGCAAAATTGAAAGTGAATGTCTTAAATCTTGAAGCCTTAAAGATCCAAAATTTTCCTTTGCGTGAGGATATACGTCAAGTCATAATAAACACCTCATGGGGATGTTAAATAAAAGATAAGGGCAAGACCAAAGCCATAATAAACACTTCATTGCGAAGTTAAATAAAAGGTGGAGCTAAACCAATTCTAAATTGGTAATAAGTCTCATGTTCAAAACCTTTATAAAACCGTGTTTATCGATCCTTCTTGTTGACTTAATTTTTTGACATCGTTGTCTATTAGGAGAGGTTATTAATTTGATGGTTTTGGCTACACTGTTATGACTCTATTTTTGGACCTTAATCTCTATCTACGCATAAGTCAAAAATGTATCCTCGTGATCATTCAAGACAAAAATAAAATATAAGAGATACAAATTAGGATTAAGGGAGTCTAAGTACGTGATTAGGGCACATGAGTAGTGTTAGCATTACTAACTTATAATGACAATGATCTCATTACACGCTTAGCATGGAATTGGGAGAAAATTGAGGACGACGAAATTATTTCAAACAAACCATTCACGTGTTCTTGTTCTATGAACCTAAACGTCCCATTTTGCGATGAAAATCCTACATTATGTCCAAAACACAAGTAGTAGTAGTGTAGTAAGTTTACGTTTCCATAAAAGTCGATAAAAATAAATTTTGGAAGTGCTAAGATACTTTATTATAGCATTGCGTGAGGGTACGACAATGGTTTAGTATGGGGGAGTGATGAGACTGCTTTTATACATGGTCTCATCGTCCAAAACGGTTTAGATCTGCCATGTCACATATGACATGGATTAGAGGTGTGGTATCAAGTCATAGTTATACATATATATATATATATATATATATATATATATATATATATATATATATATATATATATATATATATATATATATATATATATATATATATATATATATATATATATATATATATATATATATATATATATATATATATATATATATATATATATATATATATATATATATATAAATATATATATATATATATATATTATATATATATATAGGTATAATTACGATTTCAAACCACACCTCTAATCCCAATCATATGTGACATGGCACCTCTAAGCCAATAGTATTTAAGAAATCACTAAAAAGATCTCCATTTCTCACGTTTTTAGGATTTGAAATCGCAATATTTTGAAAATCGCGTTTTTGAAACGCAGTTTTGAAAATCGTGTTTTGTTAAAGATTTTCGGAAATAATATAAAAAAGATTTCAAATACAAGATTTGACCTCGTGACCCTACGGTTAACAAGTAAGCAGGTTTACCACTAAGCCAGACTACATTTGATGATTTCCTATCCAAAACAATATTAATAAATTCTAAAAAAACGCAATGCCATTCATATACATCAAGATATACTCTAAAATTAGAACAACATATACATCTAAACATACACACAAATCATATACCTTGATACCAAAACGAAGATAACTATTTTTCTCAAACCCTAATCTCAGACGGGACTATTTTTTTCAAGGTACCTAATCTCAAGAAGCTTGATGAAAAGAAACTACCGGATCTAGAGATCGAGCAGATGATAAAGGTAACAATATTTGTTGACCTTAATTTTCTGGTGTAAATCGATGAGTTCTCTCATACCTGATTCTCGAGTTCACATCAACAATTATAAGGTTCAAGTTTTAACTTCATAAGAATCGTTACAACATCTTACGAATTCGATATATGAAGTTAATTATGAGTTTTTACATGATCTAATCGTTACGAATTCAAATCTGATGTTTTTCACTTCAGTTTACAAGGCAAGTTAATGATGTTTTCCATATCATTTTGTAGAAGGATATTTTGTTACAACATCTTACAAAATAAATGATTAATTTTGGTGACCGAGCAACTAAGAGCAATCCAGTAGTCAATTGATTTTGTTAACTGAACAATGATAATCGGCCAGGGGGTGTTTGGATGGCTGTTTGTTAACCGAACGTAATCCATATCTTTCCGCTGGCTGTCAAGGTTAGTAACATTTTTCAAAGCCTGTAATATACAATATGCCAAGTTTAATTTGTCGAATCAGCTAAACGAAATCAATTTGTTGCATGGGCTTTCAAATCAAATCAATTAAATCACCCAAACTAAAGAGAACCTTAACTTGATCTCATTAATTTACAGAATGGTCTTTTGTTTACATTGATTTACGTAACTTTTATTTTTTGTGGTGCGGGTTATAAAGAACTCTTTGAGATTTGATAAGACATCTAGACATGTAATTGAACATTGTGGTTTTATTTCATGATTATCTTCTCTAATTTCAAGATTCTGTACAAGTACGTACCAAGTGAACTAAAAGTATAGCTTAGAAGACCCTTATGGATGGTACAATTTTGACTAACAGAAAAGATACTTAAAAGGTAAGATGTTTTACAAAATGTGGAAGGTCTAAGGTAATTGTGAAATCCATTATTGCTATTGTAATTTTAAAGTCAAATAATGTTCAAATATAGTAGGTTAGATAACGAGTGAAAACATATGGACTTTCATTAATAATATTTATCAATACATCAGGATCTTTTCTGATTTTAAATGATAGGAGATGATAATTGTTGTGCTTGTGTTTTTTACAGTGGAGGCACATCAGCTCTCTGCCGGTGTCGAGTACCTTGATGACCGGCTGTAGGGGTGACCCGACGGCGAGTGTGACGGTTAGGGTCACATTGTGGTTATATCAAAATGTTCGAACCTAAAAAGATATTGACTAGATTGAGGTAATGACTGATGAGTCGGTTCTGCTCTACATTTGTTACTGGCTTGAACTGACTTGTAAGGTTTTATAATCTAATTTTCTTTTTCTGGTGAATACGCTAAAAGAGTGTTGAAGAGACTCCGTATCAAAACAGTTTCCTCTAATCGTCAACACAAGATTATTGGCTTTTGATCAAAAAAGTTTGTTGAGAACATAAGTAGGTTTCATCCCTTTCACGTTACAGACATAAAAAAATTCAATGGTCAAAACAGTTGATCTGTTTTATAGATCTGAAAAGAAAAGAAAGAATGGCAATAGTTTTGACACCATAGAGATGACAGTCTATGATTAACATTTACTTAATTCGAAGGAATGATTGTTTTTTCTATTTTGTTTCTTTTAGGTTTGATTGTTCGTATCTTCATTGAACTTACGTGAATCGGGTGGTGCTCAATAAATTAGCTGAAGCTTGGTTCTTCGGTTTTTATTACAACATTTCTTTTATTGAACTTATTTGTTTGACGTATAAAGAAAGAAAAAAAATAGAAGTTGTTGGGCTAATGTTTTCCTATATAAACTTTAGTTTTTATTTTGTCCTTGTTGGTTTTGAATGTACATGTGCAATAAACTCATCTTAAGCTTCCATTTTGTCACTACCAGTTAGATTGTAATCTAATGATTTTGAAGAAGTCACTAATAATATTTGTTTAATACGTGTTTGGTTAGTTACTATTTGGATGTTTGGTTTGAGTCAATCGCAAGGAAAGCATATGCGGTCTGCTCTTTCACCTTTTTTTATTTGATAAAAATGCAGAATGTCTGGCTCTTGCGCTGCACTGTATTGGATGTTTGGAGGAGCACTAAAAAGGTCATGTTCAGTATCCAAGACTAATCGCTTAATGTTCTCTTGGTAAGTTCGACTGCTTTGTTACGTATTTTTCTAAGTCCATTTAATGGTGTTAAATGTATGAAATGTGCAGAAAAAAGGAGAAACAATGCAGCAGAAAACAAAGGCGACTGAACTTGGTTGACTCTTGGTTCGGTAGCTCCAACTGCGGTCATGGATAAATTGTCAGAACAGAAAGATAAAGAAGCTAGGGTCAAGTTCAATTGTTTTCAGGAAGGGAGGCGCAACGGTATGATGATTAGTCTCTATATGTTTGACTTCAGCTAGAGGTTTAGAGGAGTGGGTCAAATAGGTCAAAACTTGGTGGGTCGGTTTTTATCTTAAAAACATGGTATCTCCACTAAGGTTTGTCATGGCCTTAGGAACACACGTATAATTTATAGGGAAATGGCTTGGAATCATGGTTTGATTAGTTATATACAAAGCATTATATTGTTCTAATCATTCTATAAAGTTTTCTTTTCAACAGCAAACTTGAATTCTTCATCTATAGTATTCTAATTTCTTAATCTATTGTATAATATCCATAAGAACTATTGAATATCTTGATCAAAGGCTTATTTGTCTGTACCACAACTATAGGAATCAGAATTATAGAATACGTCAAGCAAATATTATAAACACGTCCATCTTTTCTTTTAACCTATGCAGAACATTTAGACCTTCAGTTAAGCCAAGTTCCAAACGATATTTAATGCTACTTGCATCATCTTCTTTACCTTCCAAAAGGTATCTTTAATCCTTTTAAGCTGAATCTGAACTTATGAAAATATAAAAATCGTAATAATTTTAGAAGTGTCGTTCAAATAGGAATTAATAAAATCTGAGAGCATTCCTAGAAGGTAGTTTAAGTTCCATATATATACCCGTCAATAAGTTTTTTTATCTATCTGCCATTCAAATATGCTCTATTTATCTTTATTAAGATATATCATTGTGTCCCTACTGTCAGAATCCAACAACCCACATGGGAGATATGGTGCATCCCATGGCTGTAGGAATTTCTAGCGCTGGTACAGGCCTAAGTGAGGCATATCGTTGTTAGAGCCTTTTGCATCAGATGTAATTGATTTTGTGCGTCAAGGTGTCGTGATTGAAATGGCCATGGTGATGCTCCATCATTAGGATGTTGAGATCGAAAACTTGATTGAAGTGGCAAGATAGAAAGAACTCATCAACTTCATAATAATAAATCGTTAAATGTATCTATTAGTTATGTTGACGCACCAGCAAAAGATACTCGAATATCCTCTATATGGTCTGTAGTATTCAAGGATTCCTAACTTATCAAGGTGAGTAACAAAAGGCATGGGTATATTTCTAAGGAATCAACCAATCAGACAAAATAAGACCAGAATAATTGACCAGCAAACCTATAAACCACCAGTTGGTGTAAAGCCATCAGGAGACTAGAAATATGGTCTCAACAATGGCTCAATTCCGTTTACTTAGAAGTACATGTTTGCACCGTCAAGAGGCGATAGTGAAAATGAAGAGCAATCTGAACCTGATAAAAATACTTTCATACGGAGGTTAACTGCTTTATAAAGAAGCACAGGTCTGTGTTTATGGGTCACTGGAATCTCGATCATTATACTCAGATTGTGTTGATCAACAGTGATGACGAGTATTAGCTTTTGATCTTGACAATATGGATCAGACAAAAACACAGTTGATGAAGCATGTCCAACTTTGTTTATTGAAAATTTAGGTCCCAAATTCAACAAACCGAGCTAAGACCTGTTCTTACTAAGTAAGTTGAGTCAGAAAGGGGAACATTCAGTTTTGCTAAAACTGAAATATAATCTGTTAATTTGTGCAAATATGTTCAATGGACCTAAATACCTTAATATTAAGTGAATTTGGATATCGATATTAAGTGGCTGTTTGGTTAAGCGTATTTAAGTCACCCATTGGCTTATTGAATTTTGTATATAAGAACATTGTATGCATCCCTTTGGCTTCCTAATATGCTTTGATTGTTATAGGAATGACACAAACATTCACATTTTTCCAATGTGTCATTTTAGCTCACTGAAGAAGCATTCGTTTACTCTCAGGCATGTGAAGCAAATGGCCGCTTATGGCGTTATTAAAGATATTTTGCTCTCATGGACTTGAAGGAAACGATATCTTGTGGCGTTATTAAAGATAATGCAGTTGAGGTACCCGATTAACTCTTCTCTACTTGCTGATCTAACTTAATTTATACCATGTATCAAATCTTAAATAACAAGTTCGTTTTTATCTATATGATTATCCGCGATGTGATCCATAAAGGTGAAAGTATTATATGTCATGGCAAGTTTCTTTCTGTATGTAGATTGGGACTGCGTTGTCTAAAACTTAACTGATAATAAGTTGTATTGCATCATTTAATTGGCCTTTTATTACCTTTCATTCATTCAAATGCTAATGATTTGCTTTCTTCCTTTATATGTATGCGTAAAAAAACCCAATAGTTACTCTTGTGACCTCAATAAGGTCTAACAAGAAAGTTTCTGGATTGGTTAGTAACGTATGTTTTTTATGTTTCTAAAATCGTTCTTTCAGTAGTTATATCCCATGAAAGATCTTACTAATAGAGTTATATTCTTGAAGTGGAAGGGTGTGAAAAAAAACAGCATGAGATTGAGGTTTGACAAAATTATTTCTTTTTTGTTTGACCTAAGTGTGGACCGGTGGTGGTGGCGCTATAGGCCAATAGCCAATTGGAGATATGGTTGTGGTGCTATAGTACTTGACTGGTGGGACGATGCCATGCGATTGTTCAACTGTACCTTAATCTGGCCATCTACGTTCGCGCATAATTATTGGTAAATCGGTTTTAGAATGATAAGTATCAGCTAAATAGGTTAGAAGTGATAAGTACCTTAATCTGGCCATCTACGTTCGTATCGTTTTAGAATGATAAGTACCTTAATCTGGCCATCTACGTTAGTATCGTTTATAAGGTTATAATAGAAGTTTGTTTGAATATGTGTAACGTCAAACCTCTGCTTCTTATTCCTGATTTGGATATATAAGAGGAATCAGTTCTGGTTGCTGTTGATGAGATGCGAGTGTGGGCTAATAGTGCTTTAGCTACTGTGCATGAAATTACCGTTGAAGGAAACTTGAGGAATTTTAATTTGGTACAACTTCTTGAATTTTGTATTTTTTACACAAATTATCTTTTTGAGGTTAAGGTTTCCGTTGTTACTGTTCCAAACAGCCCGATGTCAGGTTACTTATTTGAGTGTCTAAGATTTCACTTTATCTCACTTTTTCTCACTTTTGGTCTTTTTGGCATGGAAGCAATTTTTGGTTTATATTGTTTCGTATGCTTTTTAGTTATCTACCCCAGTTTGTTTAACCATCCGGCTGATGGATGCTGGCAATGAAAAGCCTGAAGCTGTTGCCGTTTTTGTTGGACCTAAGTTTGCAACACATTTTGAAAGTGATTCTCTTTTGATGCTGCTCAAAAGAGGAGTCTGGCATATTTTAAGCAGGTAATACAACAAGAATACTTCCTCTGATCTTAATAGAAAAGGGATCTTTTTTTTAATCAAAATGTAAAAAAGACAAGTGATTATATTCAATAATTTTTATGGATGATTAGTGACTTTGAATGAACGCTAAAAAAGTACATTGATTATATACAATATAATAAAATAACATACGTATTCTATGTTATCTATGTAATAGACCAGTTACATCAAACGAAAATGTGCACCATATTTGCATAAACCATATACATGTCTAGAACAAGCACTCAGGTCAAGGAAGGCCCACCCAAAATTAAGGTAACTTAGAATTACTGTTACATATGTTTCTCTTCTGCGGGACTTGTAAGGTTTTCGAGTCTGAAAAGGCTAGAGGTAGTGGAAATATTATACAGAAAGGAACCACACATTTTAACCAAAGTCAAACAATGATAGGCATTATCCCGACTGGTTCAGTTATTTGCAAACCTTGATGGAATTATCCCGACTGGTGTAGTTGTAAGAACTTTAGCTAGAGGTTATATTTATATGATGGAAAGCATGTAGGAAACAGTAGCTAGAGAAACAAGTGGATATGCAAAAAGCTCATAGGTGATATGCTAAGACTCTACAAGGGAAGAGTGGAATACAAGTAAGAATGTGTATTTAGAGATGAGCAAACGTGGGGAGCAGAGGCAGTATAGAGTTAGTGAGTAAAATTAACGAGTACAGATTTATATCTGCAAAAATCATTTGAAGATGCAATAACATCACATGAAGAATCCTTATGTTGCCAGTTTTTCAATTTCATATGAATCAACCAAACCTGGGAACCCAATATGCAGTTCAACAGTTCATGGTGGTATAACACATATAAAGGGATATGTAAGTTACCTCTCTAAACCATTCAATGTAATTTTATATATACGGGTCAAAACATATGACGTCTAATTAATGAGAATTGAATATTACGTGCTAGCTAACCTGAGAAACCATCCTTACCAACATAATGTCGGTGACCACTTAGCTTTATGAGACGAGAAGCCAAGCTGCTGTAAGTATGTCTATGGTATCCACAAATGGCTACACCGCCAGTGGTCACCACAAATATAGGCATGAATACAAGAACCATGAGCAGAAGATACCAATCTGCAAATCTTTTCACCTACCAGAAAAATTTCAAATACCACCCATTATAGTCCACCAGCATCCCGTCCACTACGCCAAGTAAACCACCAACTATCAATACCATCACCCCATCAACCAGACCAACATCTACCACCACCCCAACCAATGAACCAAGCAGAACATACCTCCACTTAACATTAATGATCAAACACATGTCGCTAATTTGTTTTATTGCCCTAGCGAGGTATGTTAAGTCTGATAGAGGTAGTCATGGGCCTGACACCAGGTGGTGGTCTTCTTGGTGTATTGATTGGGGTGGTGGTAGATAATGGGGTGATGGTACTGATAGGTGGTAGTTTTCTTGGTGTAGTGGACAGGATTCTGCTTGAAATAGGTTCTCACTAGGGAAATAAGAGAAATCATTTCCTCACACACACAAGTCAAAAGCCTGCTTAACACACTTATTTTAAGATTTTGCTACAAGTCGATTAGACAAATGGTATGCTCACAAAGAACCAAATCAAACCCTTTGTTTGTTTAACGCAATCTTCTTTGATGACCAATGCACAGGATCTCTAGCCGAGAGTAAAATGAGTACTTGAGTTTTACAAAACAAGAGGAAAAAACATGTCTTGAGAAAATGTTATTACTGATGAAGAATCATTATTGGATGCATTTTTGTTCATGATTACTAATGTAATGCAAGAACAAGGAAGATTATTAAAAACATAGGATCTGTGTATGTGTTTTTGTGTTTGTGGTTGTGCTGGTATTTGATGGCTGCTATAACCAAGTTATGTTATTATCTTATCTTATTAGTCTTTGTATATATGATATAGTCATGGAGCATGGAAAAAACTGGAGTATGGGTCAAAGACAGCTTATTTGTCTCGGGTGTGTGCTACTCAAGAAAACCAATGTCTTAGTACTTGACGAAGCAACTGCCCTAGTTGACACTGCCACTGATGGAATGATCCAACAAACGCTCCATAATTACTTTATTGACTCTACTAGGATAATGACGCACATCGTATCACTTTTGTGCTCCACAGTGACATGGTTTTGGTTTCAGAACAAGGTTTGTCAAGAAACTCTGTAGATCCTTGTGTCTTTCTGATTAAGTCTTGATTTAACTTTAATTCCATTTGCAGGTGTGATCGACGAATATGCTTCTCTAACAAAGTTAACAGATTTTAAAACTTCTTCATTTTCAATCCTTGGATAAATGGGACTTGGGGTCCGACTACTCCAAACATATAAAGAAGATTTTGCGGCTGCTAAATGTGTAAAGTTTTCTTCAAAGGTAATAAGAACATGGGCGATAAACAAGCATGGATCAAATCGGCATCATCTTTTCAGATTCGTCTTATTCATCCAACTCAAAAATTATGGAACTTGAGATGAGGAGAAGAAGCATAAATGTTGCATCAACATCTAAGTTGCTAACTGGTGGATTTAAGCCGTCTTCATGGTCAATAGGTTCCAGATCTTTAGCACGTGAGAACAGGTCTTAGATTTTCCACTAAAATGACTCTAAAGTGAGTATTTTTGAATGTGGTTGCCGTCAGACGTGTGTCTTCCTTTAAGTTATATGAAGAATTAAAGCTTCAAATGTGATCTCTTGGCTTCATATTTCCTTTGGTGTTTGAACTTTGAACATGTATTATCTTATTCTATAAGACAAGTTATTATGTTGTTTTGCTGCCTATAAATAAATAAGCTTTAAGCATGTAGTCACTTTTTGGTAGGCAAGTTTAGAGCCGGTCACTCTATCTCAAGCTTTGGCTATAGCTCCTGCTCAACAACCACCTCGAGATATAGTCCTGGTGACCCCTTTGACATGATCAAACCATCTACTTTTTTATTGAAGTTTTGAAATTTTACCCATGTAATCTGTTAATGGGTTTTTGGTAAATAAGTCAGAAGTTGTCGCATCTATTATATTGATATAGTAAGTTAGTAAGAATGATAAACTTATTTTGAAAGGACCAAAAGTACCTTAGATAGTTACTTGTGTTATGTTCTATTTGTTTATGCAATAGGAGCACTTGAATGCTTTATGTGATCCAAACACTACAAAATATATTTACTTAAGCATCCGAGTTCTAAACGTTATTTTCTATTAGGATTAGTGCCTGGAAGAGGGAACAACTTGGACCTATATGCCTCAAGACCCTAACCATTGTTCACGCATCTCAACTATCAAATTTGCAGCTTGCAGAAAACATAACTAACTTTGTCCACCTTCAATCATCAGCAACAAATGGAGCCAGTGTACTACTCAAGACACTCTCCTCATTATGTTGTCGGGTATTTGGCAAGTAAGGGGAACGCCAGTCACCTGCATGCCAATGGTCTTGGCGTTGAGTTTTAGCTGGGCTCATAGTACTCATGGGTATATCTTTATGGAAGGTTGAAAAGCGTGGATTGGATAGATACAAAATTGAAAATAGATCGACTTTGGGATATGAAATATCGAGATTACTCCACACTATCATGAGAATCTTGGGCTTGGCTATTTATTTTGGTACTTTTATAAGTACTAGAAGGTACTCGCGCAATATGCCGGCGAATACCCTATGATTAAGCGAGAATAACAAAAACAAAATGATCTCAATGAGGCCAGATCACTCATTTTTATAGGTTTCAGTCGGTTTATTCTCGAACGGCTTTTATTTGCTAATTGAATCGATGGCCGCTCACGCTAACGATTGAACCTATCATCAGACGGATTTTATAGATATATGCTTTTAATTGTTATATAATGTGAAAATATAGTTACATATTTTTAAGAAAAATAGTGTATTAATTATATATTAATACATGTAACCCGTGCAAAGCCACACTGATACCGAGTATTTATTTTTATCGTATCTTGATTTCAAAGCGGCATGCAAGCCACACTGATACCGAGTATTTATTTTTATTGTATCTTGATTTCAAAGCGGCACGCAATGATATTCGGTATCTTGCTAAAGTTCTAAACAGGTAAATTTGTCTAATTTTCTATAAAATATATCAATACAAATATAAGCATGGATAGGAGGCATCGTAAAATTCTTAAATTCTTAACTTCAATTAATACGTTATAAAAAAACACATTTACATCATTTAGTTAAAAAATATGCATCATGGTATATAAGATTAGTTTTTTATTTGTTATTTTTATGTTTTAATACAAAAGATGTTAATAAAATTTTTCTTTAGTTTTAACGGGCTTTACTAATGAATAGCAATACCAAGTCTAAATAAACCAAATGCGCTTAATTGATGTAACAAATGTGTATAAGTGTGTCACGTAAATAGGGTTTAGACACACATCCTTTTTTTTATCCAACATCATTCTGTATTTCTAACATTCATCTTCAACCTCAAGTTTATTTTATCTTCACATAGTAATGCAAGAAAATGGATATGTGAAAGAAAAATTACAACCAGCTAGATCCCGTTTTAATTTTCTGAACCACCGAAATCGAACAAAATTGAAAACACAACCGAAACTACCATAACAACCAGATCTATCCACAAACACAACAAAATCGTGATAGTTGCGGCTAAGGTGGTGGTCAGGTGGTGGAGAAGGTTTCGTTGGAGGTTGTTGTGGCAGAGAAGGGGTATTAGGCTAGCAACTATTATTATTAAGTTCATAGCAAATTTATCACAGATCATACTGTATAAAGCAAGTAAGAATGTCTGAATTTTTAGACTTTCTATTTTTAGAATAGTCCCAAATGCTTTAAAATGTAGTATAGAAGTATAGATTAATTATAAATTTTAATTACGAAATATGTACACATATTTAAATTGGGACATGAAGAAGGGACAAATAAAGCATTGACATATGAACAAAGAGATGAAAAGAGATGGAACCTCGAATCATGAGTACAAAACTTTGTTCCACTCTATTTTATCAGTTAATATGGGGCAATTTCATATTTACTCGATTAAAACATTAAAATTCTAATTTTTTCAATGCAAAACAAAACTCTTATACCGACCTCTATTTGAAGAGTATTTTAAATTTTCCGCCAATGCTTCTAATAGCTCATTCGACATATGGATTTTGTACCAAAGAGATTCTCCTTCAAGATAATTTAGATATGATCGTGTTTGCAATATATTACAAAATCGGGTTGGGATGCTCGGTTTCAAAATTTAATTCGAGTCAACCTGAATCTAAATTAGAATCAGGTATCTGTTTAAAAATCTTTTAAAAACTTATATTATTTAGACTATAAAATTTTTTAAGTATTAACATTGTTTAAAATTTGTATTCAATTTAAATTAAAAAAAATTAATATTAATTTAACGTTACTTAAGCGTAAAATCTAACCAAACTATATTAAAGGATAAATTAAAAAAATAATAAACTAAAAACGCACAATCAATAAACCCTCCGGAAAAACAAAAAAAACGATCCCGCCCGTTAGGCGGGTTACGACGCTAGTATATATATATATATATATATATATATATATATATATATATATATATATATATATATATATATATATATATATATATATATATATATATATATATATATATATATATATATATATATATATATATATATATATATATATATATATATATATATATATATATATATATATATATATATATATATATATATATATATATATATATATATATATATATATATATATATATATATATATATATATATATATATGTATATATATATATATATATATATGTATATATATATATATATGTATATATATATATATATATGTATATATATATATATATATGTATATATATATATATATATATATATATATATATATATATATATATATATATATATATATATGTATATATATATATATGTATATATATATATATATGTGTATATATATATGTATATATATATATATATATATATATATATATATATATATATATATATATATATATATATATATATATATATATATATATACTAGTGGCAAAACCCGTCCGATGGACGGGTATGACTTCTAATTGACGTTTTACTTTTTTATATTGTAAATATTTGTTGGTAATGTTCAATTGAAAGCTTTGACTAATGATTGTTTTTATTTTTTACTTGGTAAGTATTTGTTTTTTATTTTGTTTTTGTTTAATTGTCTTTTAATGCATTATCATAGTTTTTTAAGCATAGCGCCTATTTTTTAAAGTGTTAGAATGTCCTATGTTTATATTAATTTTTTTTATTTTGTATCTTAATATAAGTATCGTTTATTAAAGATTAAGTAAATGTAAATCAAATATAAACATAGTAATTTATTTATCGATTGCAATAACAAAAAAATGTAATGTTCCAATATGAGAGTTTAAAATCTAATAAGTTGTGAGCAACAGCAAATTAAATATTGTCAATTCAAATGCGGAATAAAACTTTGTAAAAATGTAGCTTATTGATTTTATGTATTTATCATTATTATAGCAACGAAGATTCGTCAATCCCTTTTTTTAGTTCTGATGAATAAAAAAAATAATAAAATGTTAATGCGTTATTCCTATACTTTTATAGTGGTTTAACATCCAAACTAATAATAAAAGTGATAAAGTTCTAAGCAATATTTACTTTTGTGCATAATTACGTGCGTATATCTTTCACGTGACGTACCAACTCCAATCCGTCTTTCCAAAAACTGGATGCGTAGAGTGAAATTTTTTACCAATGCTTCACTTACAACTGCCTTTGCCAACAATGTCTTTCCCACTCTATGCGGTCCACAAAAAAATACCACCTGCAAGACATACAACATAAGATCTCAATAATAAAAACGACATCTTCTTAAGTGCTAAATATCTAAATCCATACTTACGAAACAAAATACTTGAAAACTTCCTTATCCTCATGTTCATGTCGTATTTATCCAAGCCCGACCACTCAACGACGGTAGACAACAGTGAACCACTGCAACTCCGCCATTGGACTGCCAGTCGACAGTGGTTGCCAGTCGGGTTGAGACCGGGTCTGAACTTGAGCGGTTAATTTAGTTTAACTTGATCACAGTGGTGTTTGTTGAATATGACTCGCATGCCACATTTGGGGTGATAAAATGTGTGTTTTTTAGCTTGCAAGATCCGGTTAATTAAATGCGTTTTTTGGCGCATCCCTATTTTGAGCATAAATTGATTCTGTCAGCACTCTTTTTTGCCTGGAGTGAAATTGGCCTTGGAGTTAAAGGTACACTTCACTAATTAATTAACAGTGTAGCTACTGTTATGTTGGTCATTGAGTAAAAGTATTAATTAAGACCAACAAAATAAAGCAAAATTACTTGCTTGATACATAACATGCTTACGAATAACTCCTACTTTTCTATTCTTATTGCCTTAGTCATCACTGTGTCTCTTAAAAGGTTCTGGATACATATTTTGGCATATCTTTTACAGGTGTATCTTCACATAAAGTGATACTAATGAGTTAAAGATTTTCACCCGAAAATAAACTCCATATGAAAATATATTCTTAGTCGGCGTGATTTTGTTTCGTTTCTATTGCCTATATCATAGAAAATTGAGAATATATTAATTATGTGTAAATAAAACTTCGTAAATCAAACTGGACGCTTGGCATATACAAATGTAAGTGGAAACAGGAAAGAAAAGATAACGATATATGTCTTTCGAGTATTCCGTATCATAGAGTGGCAATAGCTAACTCAATATATCATTTGTTAAATGAAATCTGGGTCTGCGAAAATCAACAAAAAAAAGTATATAATTGCAAGCAAGAGTTCAAAATGATACAATATCAATTTCAAGAAATTGCCAAAATAAAAAGAACCTCATCCTAAAGTGATAGTAAACCCTTTCTTTATCAGGTCTTCTGCTATATGTGCTTGTAGAACAGCAAATTATGCAAAACTAAATTCGTAAGCACAAAATGTGAATATTTAATTTTAAAGCAATAAAATCACAAGCAATAAACATACCTTTTCTATTTTTTTCTTCCAAACTCTCTCGCAAACACTCTTCTTACTTGCTCTCTCGAGCATCTTACCATATTGTTTAGTTCTAAGCTACAATATACAAAAGAACATTTTAAAAAGAAACTCAAAAAATTATATTAAGCATATCACGATAGAAACAATGTTTTTATACTCACCAGGTAGAAGAGTCTTGAGAGTCGTATAATATCTTAAACAACTTATCCCGCTTGTGACCTCTTTCCCTTGCCTACATCAGCATAAAAATAAAATCTATTTAGTTGACTAAAATAGATATTGGTATTCGACATCATATACGACAATATGGAATACATGTAGATACATTCTTCTTTCCATATGATTCTTGATGTTAAAAAATTCAAGAGGTGATTTATATATGAAACCATTATTCTAACCGGGCTTCAAAAGTCTTGTGGTTACCAGAGTCTTAATGTGAATGAACTTCATGTGGTGATGAATTTTCTTCATTTTTTTAATGAGCTTTTGCCAGGAAACCCTCCTTACGTAGATAAGAATATCTAAACTTCAAGGACTTCATATTGACCAAGTCTGTAAATAACTTGACTATGATAATTACATTGCAATAACTTTTTAAAAAGCTGCAGATCATTACTTGATATTAACCAAGTCTACAAATCGATACCTTTAAACATTAAAAATACAAAGCAGGAAACTTGACTATGATAATTGCATTTTATTTTACTATGCTGATATTCCAGATTCATAAATAAGCACTTTCTTCGTAGTGCTCGTTTGAGTTTGATTGGTCCTATGTTGTTACTGATAATTGCATCATTATACAAATATCTCAACTGTCAAACATACATGTTTCATACATGTAAACTATTACCTACCAGATTTAGAAGTTTATAACTCAGCGCGTTATGAGATTATTGATTTTTTACTATGACAAACTCAATTAATAAAACATAAAAGCTATATACACTTTTTTAAGTTGGCTTTATACACATAGGATGACTTTTGACTCATGAACTTTTTATTTGACAGGTTATATCTCGTTATAGTTTCGCCCGCTAGAGAATAAAATGCATACCCGAAACGAACACATTTATGATCTGTGGCGCCTCGTGCTAAGGATGTGAATGTGACCTGGCCGTCTCAGCTTCTCGTGCATCCAGATTCCAGACTTTAGTTTCACCAGCTACTACTCTGCCATATACTTCATTAAATCAATTAATAGTTCTAATCAAAAATTTGTTAGAAGTAAGGAGTTGTAATCAAGTGGAAATGCAAGATTATGTAATCAAAATCCTAACTATGCGGAATTAACCAAGTAGAAATGCATATTTACTTGAGCTCTAACAAATCACTAACTTGTTAATGATCAGCATCGTAAAAATGTATTTAAGTTTTGCTTCCAGAGCCTTTTTATAGAATACATAGAAGCTCAGCTTATTTGCATTTTCAGAAAGGAATGAGTAACTATTTGGCTCTGCTGGCAAAGATGCAAAGGGCACACGTTGCAGCCACTCTTGTTCCTGCTGTAAATGCCAAATATGAAGCAACAACTGTTATCTGCAATTTACCTGCCTTACCTGCAATTTACCTACCTTACCTGCAACTTTAGGGGGTTCTGATCAGTCTTGGTTGTTTACAAAGCTTCTAGTGTAATGCCACTTTTACCTGCCTTATCTGCAATTTTAGGGAAGTCCCATCATGGGTGGATGACGAATTTCAACTCTCCAGCAGATGCCGAGGTGTGAGTGTATAGACTCATCTGAAAAGATAGAAAAACAAAATGAGGGGCTGAATTCTTTCTCGTGTTGCAATGTATTGCACAGGTGGAATTCATTGTGAAAAAACCTCAAGTTTCCTCCTTAGCAAAGGATTTAAAGAAGTGAGTCATGTGTCTAGCTTACAATACTACCACCTCTCTATTCCATTACTGTTATCAGCAGGGATCGCACTTCACTTGGTGTATATTTAATCCACAAACCCTCTTGAGGCGATATGTAGAATATTGATAACCTCTGAATCTATGAAGTGGGTTGATGTTTTCTAGTGAGAGAAACTAGAGAGAGAAAGTGAGAGAATATGTGTATGATTTTATTAATATGAAAGTGTAAAATGGAACAACAACCAACCCCTTTCCTTAGTGGAAAGGGGTATTTATATTCCAAGCCTAACATTGGGCTTGGGCCGGTCCATGACAAGCCCATGGACCGGTTCTTACTTAAGTTAATAAGAAACTAATAACTAATTACTAACTACGAGCTATTACAACATAAATCATATTGTGGAGTGACCGATACTTCTAATATACGTTAAAACGTATTTCTAACAATCTCCCCCTAAGGGAGGTCACTCCACGTTACAAAGTTCTAAACCTAGCATACTATACTAAGTCTTCGTTCTTTAGCTCGTAGTCTTTTCTTCTTTTCTTTCTTTTGTTGTGAATATGTTGATTTGATCTTTTTGGCTTTGACTTGAGAGCATTGTTCTTTGGCCTTTCACGTGCGATCTTTGCCCTTCTTGTGAACTTTGCCTCCTCGTGACTTCATGTTCCACACACTTACGTCTTTTTGTTGAATTCTCGAAAGCTTCAGAGTTTGATACAGCGGAAGACTTCATCTTGTACTTTCTTGAATTTTTGATGAACTTTGTTGCAAAAGACATAAGCATGTGGGAACGACTTTTACAGGTACACCGCAACACCACCGTCTTCACTGGTACACAGCAACGCCACCGTCTTCAACAGGTACACAGCAACGCCACCGTCTTTAACAGGTACACAGCAACGACACGAATAAAATGGCTTTGAACATTTTATTCTAATTCGGTAGCATTTTACCTCCGGTCGGTGAAGACCGTTGGACGATATTAGATATCGTACCCGTGACGGATAGTTTCAATTAAGTAACTTCCTGACAGGATTTCGCGGGTAAACCCGTTCTCTTTATTCGACCGTCCAAAGCTGACTGCGAACATAAAGAGTGAATCACTTGGATAAATTATCCTTGTGATTTGAAGCCGTTAATTCATGAAACCTGGAACAAGTAAATTTCAATTAAGATTTTCACCATCGTTGCTTTCCAGTTGTCACGAGCTCAATTCATAAAGAATCTTGCACGTTACCTACCAAGTGCTGTTTGATGTTGACACTAGAAGGATTTCCACTCGTCACTGTGGTCAATAAAGAGTCACTCTGAGTGTTCTGGCAAGATCATATGATAATGCGAAGAGGCCTGGAACGAGTTTAAGTTCAATTAAGAATTAAACCACTGTTACCTTCCAGTTTTTCACAAGATTGGTTCTAAAAGAACCGCACGTGTAACCTACCATGAGCTTGTTTGATGTTGGCTCAAGCAGGATTTCCATCTTCATTGTAATACTTGCGTATTACTCGGATGTTCTGGCAATATTACAGGAATACTGCGTAGGACTCATGAAAATCTCTTACTTTTCACAGTGTGTGAGAAAGCAAGGAATAAATGAAAAGTGTCCTAATGAGACTTTTGATGATCTCTTGGCTCTAGACTCGATTGTGCGTTTTGATTTAGTGAGCGATGGCTGGAGAGGAGTGCCACCTTTTCAATACCAGTCTATTCGAAGTGAATAAACCAATAGATAACGTGTTAATCTCTGTGTGATTAAAACAAATACCTTTTGAGAGATATTTGAGTTAGCTGGGAAGGGTTGTGCGTTGCATCACTGGGTCCATGATGTCTTTCTTCAATACCGAGAATCATTAGCAAAAATGACCTCAATAGCATATGTATTGACCCGGTTTCTGCCTAAAGTTGTAAGGAGGGCTTCTTTCTTTACACCCTTTATCTTTACATTTCTTTTTCATTCTTCAACCCCTTCAATGCTTACCAATACGTCATCACTAGCACCTTGTTGTGATTGTTCCAGTGCTAGCTTAAGTACTTGGTCGGCATTCAGCTACGTTCACATTCTTTCTCCATCTTTCCTAGGACTTCTAATTCTATCTAGGGAATTGTCCTTGGGAAGATTCCATCGGTTCTGATGAATCATTGGACTAAACCTATTCCTACCACCCTTTTGTCACCACATCCGTCGTGAATTAAGCGTGTTTTGGGAAGGAATTGCCACCATGAAAAATCATTGAAAATCACATAAGGTACTTGTGATATTGAAATCAAAAGTTTTGTACCTTAGGTGTTTTGTTCATCAAAAACGCTCCCCCTTAACACGTGCTTTACACATATTAAGTTGGATTATCGTTAAGTCTTTTTCATCTTTTAGCCAAGTATCACTTACGTCTCCTTAATCCCATTTTCTCCCCTTATCCAAAATGTTAATCATTAATATTTGGGATATTGAATGGATTAACCGGTCTTTGGGTAAAAATGAAATCTATGTTTGGCCATAGAACAAGTTATTGCACCCCCTTAAGTTAATAAGGGATAGTTGTAGTGCTTTAGTATGATATATTTTGAAAGATTTAGAATCTCGTGAGAAATTCTTGAAAAATTATCATACCTTAACACTACATCAAGCCATTAAAGCACATTATTCACAAATATACATATTCACAAATAATGCCAATATAGAGTGACCTGAAATGTACGACCCTTTAGATGGATCGTTGCAGTGTCCTGTAGTGCACTCCATATGGTCTACCACCCACGAATCTTTCCAAGCTCCTCATCAATCTACGTTCACGGAGCTTTTGATCGATCTTCTTGATCACGTACTTCGCCATCTGCCGGTAACCTGGATGCCAATCCTCCGTCATTTCTGGCAAAGTCCCACCCGAGTTCAGATGCTCCAACTTTCCTCTGACTTGTAGAAGAGTCCCATCACTGTACTTGTGGAGCTCACCCACCCTCATAAACTTCATTAAACCTCGACTGTTCAAGTAGAAGATGCCGTAATTCGGGACAGAAATACCGGTATAGGGACATCTTTCTACATGTTGAGGTAGCACTTTATTCACTGGACGGGTTAGGTTAAGCTTCCTTTGATAGCTTTCGACTCCCAACTGAAGATCTTCAACTCGTGTCTTGATGACAACGCTTCGTGTGAACATACGAAGTGCTGTATTCAAAGCAATGAGGTCTTCACGAGGAATATGTGTGAGTTGATCTCTGGTCATCAGAAGCAGCATATCTTCGATATCCTCAAGGCGAATGATGGAAAAATCTCCCTGCTGGATTTTGTATTCCCTGTCATCCTCCCTTTTCAAACGAATCTCCGTCACATGATAATAGCCATTCTTGGCTTCAGTTTTCATCCCTAAAATGCTGGAGATGCGGATGTCGGATCTAACATTGCTTCCAGAATTGACCAGGCAGCAACCCCTGTACGCCCTTCGGACTCGTTCGTCCCAATGAGATGCACCTATGACAGCATACATATCATAATTACGATTTATCTTAGGGACCCAGAGTCGGTTTACCTTTTCCTCGATAAAGGGTATTGTCCCCCAGTTGGCAGCTTTCAGCAAGGTCAGGGAGGTTGCGTACTTTGATGACCCCTTCAGTAGATACACAAGATCATTGGTGACGAAGAAGTCAAGAGCAATCTGATTATCTTGAGCAGGATCCATTGGAGGTGGAGCTCTTTCTGATTCATGAAGTCCTGGCCGTTGAACGGTATTCAGAGCCTTCAGGATCTCATCGGCATAATATTCGAACTCCATTTGGGTCAACCGGGTTTTGGCGCGAAGTCTTGTATCCTTCAGTACTTTCTTCACCAAAGATGGAGTAACCGAAGTCTTATACTCATGAGCAAGAAATGCACATAAGTCAATCGGACTTCGGATACGAAGATACAAAACATCTTTGTCGGTGTCGGTGATCGGATCAAACTGCGCCGCTGCCGTGATCCAAGCCTGTGGTGCTGCAGTCTCGTCGATCTCCAACGTGTCCGCCCAGTCCCTTGTGCTTGGTTCAGGAATAGTAGATTGTGGGTTTTGTTGCAGAGGAGTGGAGACGTGAACATCTGCTTGTTCAGATTCAGGCATTTCAGCAGTGTCATGGACGGGTGAGTGTTGTGCAGCTTCAGGTTCGGTTACCGATTCTGCAATCACAGGGGCAACAACAATAGAACTAACAGGGTTAGTGGTAACAGGTATGGATGCAGCAATAAATGTACCAGGAATAGATGACCCTGTAGTGGCATTCACGTCGTGGCGCCACTTCGATCGTCTGGATTCCGTGGATGTAGATTTTTCCTTTGGTGCTGCATCTTTCTTGGATTTGGTGCCAGACTTAACAGGTTTCTTTGAGTTGGCACCCTTATCCCCTTTCTCAGGCTGTTCACCTCCGTCATCATTCTTATTGCTCCCCTTAACACTCTCCTGGTGACCATCACCACCATCATTACCATCATTATCATCATCATCTGCATCCTCATCATCATCATCCTCATCCTCATCCTGATCATCATCTTCATCATCATCCTCATCATCCTCATCATTCTGATCCTCATCATTCTCATCATCATCATCATTCTTATCTTCTTCTTCTTCTTCTTCCTCTTCTCCACCAGTACCCTCTTCTTCGTCACTCTCTTCCCTTTCTTCCTCAGGGAGAATGTGGTAGGGTACCACACTTCCAAACGTCTTGAACAACCTATCATCCTCCATGATAGCGTCATTTAGGGATTTGTATAGAGCCCGTTGAATCCTCGATTTATCAAACGATCCAAGTTCCACCATACGAGCCTTAAGGATCTTCTTCAGTTCAAAATCCGTCAAGTCATATGCGATCATGTAGGCGGCTTCTGAAGGATTGGATGATTTGATCATCAAGTTGTCAGCAGCAAGCGTCTTCAAATCATCACGCAGTTTAGGCATTAGGGATTCAACGGAGTCTTTCACTCTCTGCTCAATAGTAGCTTCAAGAGCTTCTTTTTGCTCTTTAAGGTCATCCTTAATAGCTTTAAGTCTCGTAATTCGTGCTTGATGCCTATCAGCTTCAGCCTTTTTAACCCGAGCAAGTTCTTCTGCATGAGCTTTACGTGTAAATTCCATGTCTGCAGCGAACTTAGCAATCAAATCTTCTTGAGCTTTCTTTGATGCCTCTTCACTTTGAGCTCGTCTACGTAACTCTTGGCGAAGTTCATCCATTTCTCTCTTGTGATTATCCACATGTTTATCCAACATCTCGGCCATCACTATTGCAGCCATTGCAGACGTTGCAGAGCTGCTCTGGGTTGATGGAATAGGCTCGGTTGTAACTGCGGGTACTGAGAATAGGAGCAATTGGTGGTGGACGAAATGGTGTAGAAACCGGTCTGGTTGGTATGGGTTGTGTTGGTGGAGGTTGAGTTGTTAAAGGTTGAGTAGATGCTTTTTCAACACTTGCTGTAACAGGGGGGTGGATGTCTCCTTCGAAGTAGAATACTTTTCAGGTGATCCAAATTCAAACACATCATCTGGTTCCACGTACTCTTCCTCAATATCTACCTGTGCACCTGAACCACTACCACCCGTATCTCTCCTACTCCTCTGAATAGCTATCTTCATCATTTGTTTCTCAGTTTTATCAAGAGTAGGATCAACCACGTTTTCTTCGTCACGTAGACGCATCTCATCAGCCTTACCCTTTCCCTTCTTACCCTCTGTCTTCTTCTTCTTGGCTTTGGGTTCAGGTAAATCTGTTTGCTTCCTTTTACCTTTGCTCTTAACCGTGGTAGATGAGTCTTCACCTGCTAGAAGGTTTGCCCGTTGAGTCTCAATTTCTTTTAGCAAGTTCTTGTAATCATCAGATGCAATAAGCTCATCGGTCAGAAGGTGATTGGGAATGGGACCAGGAATAACTGTATTCGAATGAGTCTCCTGCCTTAAGTCTACCAAATCATCATCATCGATCGTGTGTTGACGTCTGCCTGCACGCTTATCAATGGATGCATCGTTTTCCATAAAGTAATGTATGATCAGCTTAATAAACCTAGGGTACTGGTAACATTTAACCTTACCCTTCGTGTTTGTGAAGAGTTGAAAAGTAAACTCCTCCCATAGCAATGATGCATAATCAATACCCATACCTTTGAACATACCGTAAAACATCTTGATGATTGGTGGACGAACAGCATCAAACCCAGTTGTTTTGGGTGTTAAACATCGGCTTAGAATCCCAAAAATAGCTTTCCATGGTTGACCAACTTTGGCAGTAGTAAACTCAGACGGGGTTCGTATGTCAAGACATCCAATGGCGGTGAACATCTCCATGATCTGGTCCTTAGTTGGGTTGGCTGAGTATGATGATAGACCTTTGAGTATCGGTCGAAATCCAAAGATCTTCCTGAAGTCTGACACAGTAAGTGTCTGCTGCTTGTTGTCCAAGGAAAAAGTGATTTTGTTCGACGTCCTCTCTTTGGTAGCCCAGAACTCGTAAAGGTAGTCATAAGGCACTGATGCACTTCTCCTTAGCGCATGCTTGAGATGAGATTTATCAAGCAAGGCTGTACCTACCTTAAATCCATTATGGGTAGAGTGAGATACTTCCTTCAAATGGAAGTTGTTTGGAATAAACTTTAGAGATTTGGCTTCAGCAATGGCGGCGGCTTTGGTATCTTGTATATGTTGTACTGTAGGGTTAGTCATCGTCTCTGCTTAAGATAAAACACAAAGGTTGAAACATACAAACATGAATATCAATATGACTTTAAACCTAAGCATTGAACATATGACATAATCCCTTTAGCTTGGAAACCATTCAAACATTTTCCATACTGAATAATCACTCAATTCGGAATACTTGATCTATGCTGAATAAAAATGCTATGCGGAATATTAATTCTATTCGGAACATTTAGCCTATGCGGAATAAAAATCCCTATTCTGAATAAAGACCTATTCGGAACATTTGGCTATGCGGAATAAAATCTCTATTCGGAACATTTGGCTATGCGGAATAAAATCTCTATTCGGAACATTTGGCTATGCGGAATAAAAACTCTATTCGGAACATTTAGGCTATGCGGAATAAAAACTCTATTCGGAACATTGGGCCTATGCGGAATAAAAAATCCTATTCGGAACATTTTGTCTATGCGGAATAAAAACTCTATTCGGAACATTTGGGCCTTATGCGGAATAAAATCCTATTCGGAAAGACTTTGCCTATGCGGAATAAATTCCCTATTCGGAACATTTTGTCTATGCGGAATAAAATCCTATTCGGAAAGACTTTGCCTATGCGGAAAACAGCTTCTATGCGGAAAGATTCACCATGCGGAAAGTTCTTTCTATTCGGAAAACATTCCCTATTCGGAAAATCATCCTATTCTGAAAGTTCAATCAGTGACGATTGTTTTAATTTAGGCATGAAATCGTTTGAAGCAAGTGTTCTAAAGGCCAAATCAGGTCATTAGATCTAATCCGAATACAACCCAAGCAAAACCCCCAAATTAATTAACCCTAATTAAGCAGTAATTTGATTTCGATTGTTTTCAATTTAAACAGTTAATTAACTTGTTGTGCATGAAAGATTAATCCGATTTAATACCTTTTTGATGATCTTGATCTAGAAGATTACTGATTGGTGAGATGTTCTGATTGCTTTTCGTGAGGGTTTGTGTGTATGTTTGTTAATGGCGGCAAAAGGTAATGTAAACAGTGAAGGAAGAAAGTGGAACGGGGGTGGGTGATTTTGACTAAGTCAAAATTTTTACAAGTTTGACCTATTGTCAACTTTACCCCCTCAATTTATCTACTTTCAACAAACAAAGTTCTTTTGTTTTTCCAAGTTTTAAATCTTGTCATTTTGACCTATCTTATGTTAATAACCCTAGCCTTTGTGATTATCCTATCTTAACACAAGCACAAAACTATTCATGACAAGCTTATGAGCAACATCAAGACAAATGCCAAAGCAATCCAACCATTAACCATTAAGCTTTGTGAGTTTCCTTGAAAACTTTTGAAGATCTTTTTGATGTGAAAGATGATGAAACATTTTCTCCCCCTTAAACGATGACCCGTTTTCTATTTAAAGAGCTGTAGTCATTGTTTAACGAGGCACATGATGATGAAAAACATTTCCCAATTTATATCTTGAAAAAGTTTGATTCGTTGTGTCAATAAGATTTCTCTTATTTTAATAAATTAATGCACTGAGACGTACACAAATTCGTGTTAGACCAAGTTGTAAAGTAAACTTGATCCCTTTGCGTGATTTGGCTTGTAAATCACGCCCGAGAAAATTAATTCCCGTTCTGAGCCAACGTTTTCCAAGGAAATACGTGACTTTAAAATGAAAACCGGGTTGCAGTCAGAAATAACTACAAGCCATAATGGGCATGTTTTAAAACATTACAACTTTTATACGGACTCTATTTATGGCACCGTGTCAATATTAATCGACATTTCTAAGGCCGTAAATATTACCGTACTAAAAGACATGCCCGTTTTAAACGAAAAATATTTTTGGTTTTTCTTGATTTTATAATTTTTATGGTTTTTCTAGGTTTTATATTTTTTATGGTTTTTCTTGGTTTTATATTTTTTTATGGTTTTTCTAGGTTTTATATTTTTTATGGTTTTTCTTGGTTTTATATTTTTTATGGTTTTTCTTGGTTTTATATTTTTTTATGGTTTTTCTTGGTTTTATATTTTTGTATTTTCTTTTTGTGTTTTATATATTTACGATAATATACATGATCACGAACAAAGGATACTCTGAATAGTTTACCACGACTATTCAGCTGATTCTTCTGCCAACTCTTTGAGAGTCACTGGGGTGAATGATTTCATGCCAAGCTTGTCGATCAAAAACTCGATTCGTCCTCGATCTAAGGCTTTGGTGAACATATCCGCCAGCTGGTACTCAGTAGTGACAAAATACAGCTCGATCACTCCGTTCTCCACCTGCTCCTTAATGAAATGGTAGCGAATGTCTATGTGCTTGGCCCGAGAGTGTTGAACATAGTTGCAGCAAAGGGCAATGGCGCTCTTGTTGTCACAATACATCGGGATTTTGTTAAATCCAAGACCGTAGTCAGTTAATTGTGATCTCATCCAAAGGACTTGAGCACAACAACCGGACATGGCGATGTATTCAGCCTCCGTGCTTGATATTGCAGCGCTTTTCTGCCTTTTTGAAGACCAACTGATCAATCTATCTCCAAGGAGTTGCACAGATCCAGAAGTGCTACGCCTCGTGTCTTGACATCCAGCATGATCGGCATCTGCGTATGATATTAAAGCAATCGAGGAATCTTTCGGATACCATAGACCACGATGAAGTTTTCCTTTTAGATACTGAAAGATCCTTTTAACTACATGTAGGTGCTTTTCGGTAGGCCGAGCCTGATACCGGGCACACATGCATACAGCAAATTGCAAATCAGGCCTGCTAGCAGTCAGATATAGAAGGGTGCCGATCATCCCACGGTAAAGTTTTGGATCGACAATAGTCCCATTCCTATCTTCATCTAACTTGGATTTCTCCACCATTGGAGTGTCTACGGGGTCACAATTTTCAAAGTTATATTTCTTAAGAGATTCTAGAGCATATTTTGATTGATTAATAAAGATGCCTCTGGGATTCTGAGAAATCTGTAATCCTAAGAAAAATGAAATTTTTCCCATCATCGACATCTGAAAGCGTGTGGACATTATCTTCTCAAATCGATTAGACAATTCTATGTTAGTGGCAGCAAATATTATATCATCAACATAAATTTGTACCAGAAGCATGTCGTTGCCTTCCTTGAGAGTGAATAGAGTGGGGTCCACTTTGCCTTTGGAGAAGCCTTCCGTCATGAGATATGTTGACAGGAGATCATACCACGCGCGTGGAGCTTGTTTCAACCCATAGAGAGCCTTCTTAAGCTTGTACACATGATTAGGAGACTCCGTACTGACGAACCCATCCGGTTGACTAACATAAATTTCTTCCCTTAGTTCACCGTTCAAAAATGCCGTCTTCACATCCATTTGATAGACGATCATGTTCATATGAGCAGCAAATGCAAGGAATAGTCTAATCGCCTCCAATCTAGCCACAGGAGCAAAAGATTCCTCAAAGTCTATACCCAAGGCTTTTTTATATCCTCTAGCGACCAATCTAGCTTTATTCTTCAATACCGCACCCATCTCATCAAGTTTAACCTTATAAACCCATAACAAAGTAAGGATGTTAACCTTGTCAGGGCGAGGAACCAATTCCCATACTTCAAGTCGTTGGAATTCGTTTAGTTCCTCCTGCATAGCTTCAATCCAAGATGATTGGGTCATAGCCTGCTGCCAATTTTTGAGTTCAACTTCAGAGAGAAATGCATCAAAGTAACAATATAGTGCACTCTCTTGTAATTGATGGCGTGTAGATACTGGTCGATCTAGATCTCCAATAACATTCCTAATTGGGTGATCTTTTGTCCATTTAGTGCTATGGTTTTCAATCCTAGGTGGTCTGGAGTGAACAATAGAAGGAGCTTCTTCTGAGGTAGACGCGGCTGAAGGGTTTTCAGGGATCGCTACACCAAAGAAAGGAAGCTCTTGCAAGTGAGCATATTCCAAGTCGTGATCGGTAGAATCCTCTTCCACATCATTAGGCACAAGTAGGGGTGATGATTCAGGTGTAGTTTGAGAATCACTTGGTGAAGGTGCATCCGGTTCAATGTGAATTGTAGATGCATTAGATAAAGGTTCATTAGCTTGAGCAACCACTTCAGGTATTGGAGCAATTACTACAGGTGCTTGAACTTCATCAGTCGGGGGATCGAAGAATTCATCAAACAACGGTTGAAACAGTTTATCCCACTCGGGCCTTGTTGGTGGTAAAAATGATGTAGAAGTAGGATTATTGGGAACTAATCCGGAGCTAATAGCACCGGTTCCCATCTCATGAAGCACGGGTTCAGAGCTGTGTTGCTCAGAAGCCATCGCTGTCAGCTCGTCGAAATCTGCGTCCATAGTTTCTACAATCTTGCCAAGACGACGGTTATAGATTCGGTATGCTCTTTTGGACGGTGAGTAACCAATGAAAATACCTATATCGGCTTTCGGTTGAAGCTTACCCAAGTTCTCACTATTGATGTTTGGATAACAAAGAGCACCAAACACATGGAAAAATGAAACATCGGGTTTACGGTCATGTAAAAGCTCATAAGGTGTTTTTCCATGGCGTTTCCGAAGGATAGAACGGTTTTGGGTGAAACATGCAGTAGAAATAGCCTCTGCCCACAAGAACAATGGAGCGTTCGCATAAATAAGCATGGTCCTAGCAGCTTCCATAAGTGTACGATTTCGTCTTTCAACGACACCGTTTTGTTGTGGAGTGCGTGCAGCGGATGTTTCATGTGATATACCAACTCCTTCATAATAATCACGAAGAGTCTGGTTGACGAACTCTGTACCATTGTCTGTACGAATACGGCGGACAGTGGTATTCAAACGTACCTGAATGAACTTCAGAAAAGTGATGATAGCCTTCGGTGCTTCATCCTTTGTACGTAGAAATCTAACCCATGTAAACCTGGAAAAGTCATCCACAATGACGAGAATGAATTTCTTACCGCTCACACTTTCAGTTCTCATCGGCCCACAAAGATCCATATGCAAAAGATGAAGTTTTTCTTGATTGGTGTCTTCAGCTTTGGGCTTGTAAGATTTCTTGGTGCTTTTCCCCCTTGAACACGCGGAACATAAATGGTCCTTGTGAAATTTAAGCTTTGGAAGACCACGAACTAATTCGTTTTTAGCCAGATGATTAATAGCATCAAAATTAAGATGAGATAATCTGCGATGCCATAACCATGACTTGGTCTTAGAAGCTTTAGAGAGAAGACATACTGGAGAAGCGGCCATCATGTCTTGTAAGGACAAAGTATAAAGATTTGCACCACGAGATCCCTTCAACAAATCTTTTCCTTCCAAGTTGCGGATGAAACAAGTGTGTTGTCGAAAAGCAACCTCAAGGTTGGAATCACAAAACTGTCCTACTGAGAATAAGTTATGACCAAGACCTTCGACATAGTATACCCTAGAAATCGTCACGTTTCCGATCTGATATTCACCATACCCCATAATCTTTGCTATATGATCATTCCCAAATTTAACCGTACCAAGAAACTTGCTGACGAAATTTCGGAGCATCGAGCGATTTCCGGTCATATGTTTTGAACAACCGGAGTCCAAATACCACAGGATGATTTGGACCACCTGAAAATATCACCACACAAAGACAATGTAGAGGTATCGGAATCTGAGTGTTCCTTGTTATTAGCAGGTACAGATTTAATAATCTTAGATTTGCTAACTCT
This sequence comes from Glebionis coronaria, assembly GCA_025667525.1. NCBI lineage: Eukaryota > Viridiplantae > Streptophyta > Magnoliopsida > Asterales > Asteraceae > Glebionis > Glebionis coronaria. The sequence continues at coordinate 11,111 of JANFOE010001480.1, read as the reverse complement.
AGGTTTCTTAGATTTCCTAGCCTTCTTCTTCTTAATTGGTGGTGTAAATTCTAGTTGGCTTAAATCCTGAGGTATTTCTTCACTGATAGGCACTATAGTGGGGGTGGACCTAATTAAAGGGCGCTGTTTCCATACTTGAGTGCGAGTGTTCCTAACTAAAGGACGCTCAGACCTAACCTCAATGGATGCATTCCTAGTTAAAGGGCACATTTTTCCATCTAATGTAAAGGTCCTACCAGTGGGACGCCATTGCCAGCCAACTTGGGCACGAGTTCTACCCGTTGGCTTCCATTCAAGACCATTCTTAATAGCATTCATTTCATTAACGTGATCAATCAGACACAAATCATGACGCTGGGAAAACATACATTCATTACAATTCCAACAATTTAAATCAGAATTCACGAATGGTTTAGGCTGCTGCACAGGCGCAGAGCTTTTAGTCTTAACATGATTCTTTTTATTTAAAACTGAACTAGCATTCCTATTGTGGACTTCTACTTTCTTCTTTGTGGCACTACTAGTGGAGGGCTTGATCTTAGCTTTCTTGAGTGGCGATCCTTTAGCCTTAGTAGTCTCTTTTAATCCTGTAGAAGGCAAAGTGGGAATATTAGCAACAGTTTTTAAAGGTGTCTTACTTGATTGTGCCAATGACGGTTTCGCTCCTGGAGTCTTATTAAATAGAGTGACAGCAATGGGCCTATTATTAAGTAGTGCAGAACCTGGTGTAAGCACATCACACGAGATTACTGCAGACAAGAATCGGTCATATTCGGTTAAAATCTTTTCTTTTTCAACTAGTTGCAGTTCGTAAGCGGTGTCCATTTCGTAAAACACTTTTTGAACTTCACCAATTTCAAAAACAAGATTTTCCTTAAGAGATGCAAAAATTCCTTTTAGACTTTCGACAAACGGATTGATCTCAGTTTTAAACACCTCGTTCATATGTTCGAAAGCCCATTCTCCGGCGTTTAAGCCATTTGAAGTCGTACGTTCCAAAATGACCTTGTCAAAATTAGTAAAGTATTGATTAATCTCTTGCAAGTTTAACCATACAGTGCTAACAGGTGGAAGATCCTTTGGAATTTCCTTAGGACCTTCCATATTGACAAGTGTAGGAAAAGTACTAGGGTTTTCTTCATCTAATATGTAGGTTGGTGCTGTTATGAGATCTTTGTCCATATGGAATCGAATTCTAAAATCGGTTTTTGCAAGCTCCTTATTCAATTTAAAATAATCACACTCGGGATATTTTGCAGAATTGTATGACCGATCCTCATCAACTAGTTCCTTACTTGTTCGATCACCAGGAAAAACAATCGGTTCTAAGGCCAATCCTAATTGAGTTGCATTATAAAGTCTCGGACTATGTCTTAAAGCTTGTTTTGCATACCGTGGATTAGGGGGAAGGCCTTTTTGACGTGATAAGTTAAATTCTCTAAATGAAGCATCAAATAAGTGAACTAGTTGAGAAGCAGCGTATTGTCTTAACAGCAAGTAATCTAGACTTCTAATCTTATTAGTGGCATTAATCTCCATTTCATTCTTCTTAGACTCTAGTGATTCAAAATCCGTTTGAAGTTTTTGAAAATTAGTGACCACTAACTCTTTTTCTTGAAGTTCATTAGACAGATTTGCTCTTAAGTTTTCTATTTCTTGCAAGTGACCCATTTGTTTGTTTCTAAAGTGATCATACTCGGGATTAGTTAGAACACTAGATGAAGGCACTAGTTCCAAGGTTTGAACTTTCTCATTGCTTAAGGCAAACTCATCAGACAAATTCTTATTCTTAGCTAAGGTTTCTAAGAGAGCAGCATTCATTTGGCTAAGTAATGTAGCAGGAACCATGACCAAATCTTGTTGAGCAGGAGTAGGCGTATGCGAACTGGGTCCCGGTTGTGATTCACTCAAAGTCTGGGGACTCACATTGATATTGCTATCATTGTTTGTCTCCTCGTTTGAAGGACTCACCACCGAAGATTCATTCGAATCAACACTCTCTTGCACAACTTGATGTGGTTGAATACTAGCATCAGTGGTATTATCGGTGGTATTAATAAGTACCTCAGATCTCTTTTCTGGCCCTAAGCTGGAGATAGTTGCCATGAGAGCAGCCTTTGCAGATTGAAAGTCATCACAGTCGGAGTCATACGCATCAAGATCATCGGCTTGGTAAGCTGCATTCTGCGTAGTGACAACGTCTTGTTCAGCAATCCCTGGGTCAGCAAGAAATGCAAGCTCCTCTTCATCAAGTTCCCTTCCTTGCGCCTGAGCATTTACCAGATAGATCTTTTCTGCAAACCACTGTCCATCCCTTCTCCTCTTGGGTTTCTTACAATCCCTGGACATATGACCCTCTTCCTTGCAGTTGTAGCATGTAATCATTCTCAACTTGCCTGTATTAGCCCGTGGAGGATTGTTGACCATTGGAGCAGGAGCAGGATTAATCGTGCGAGCATTGGTTGAAGTGGAAGGTCTCCCCTGATATGGTTGAATTGGCTGAACCATGACCCTGCCATTCTCAATAGTAGCTTGTTGACGAGAATTGGATGAATTCCTCAACTGATTGTTGGTAGGAGCTGATCCTCTGTATCCTCGTTTGCTTAAAGTTCTTGTGAGATACGCAGACATAATAGTTAGCACTTCAACTGGGTCAGCTCCTTGTTGAGATACAGGAACGGGGACTTCCTCATCATCACAATACAGTGCTTGATCTGGATGAGCTGCATAATCAGTAGAAGGAATACTCATTTGATCAGGGTAGCTTGTTGGATATGCTGCATTCTCTTGATAAGAAGAATATGAAGGTTGAGCATAAGGTGCAACATTTGTTGGATGAAGTTGTGAAGCATACTTTGGTGAAGGTGCATTGAACCGATATTGTTGCTGATGTGAGGTGGGTGGTTGCGGTAGAATCGAGTATTGTGGGAAGGTTGGTGTCATATAAGGTGATGGATGATAGGCTTGATGTCCCAAGATATAAGGTGTGTTGTTGTGAGACAAGCTTGGTTGATTCGCCATCAAAGCTAAGGAATCTGGGTACATACCGCGAGGAGAACGGTGCATAATCACATGCTTCTCATGCTGCTGAAGAAAAGCATAGATTTGATCTAAGTTGCACTTATGCAAATCCCGGGTTAACTTCACATCGGTAATATACTCACCCCATTCAGCTTGAGGTAAAGTATTCAAGAACTTGGTGTTAACCTGGAATGGAGCAATCACGAGATTGTATACATTCAGATCATTCATTAGAGTAGTGAATCTGAAGTAATAATCGTGTAGTGTTTCCCCTGGGCTGTACGTGAATCTATCAAACAAATCATACAGCTGACACTCCCTTTCCTGTTTGGTGAGAGACGTTCCTTGTAACAACACCTTTAGACGTTCCCACAAATCTTTGGCAACAGTATATTGACTAACCATACGATAAATATCATGCGGAAGAGCTTGGAGAAGTGTCTGTAGAGCCTTTTCATCAGCATCAGCAATGAGTTGTTGTGCCGGTGTGAGTTCTTCATATTCTCTTGGTCGAGACACGTTATTTGCCACAATGGTACCATAGTCGAGTGGACCATTCAAAATCGATTTGACCATAAGCCTTCCGTATGTTGGTTTGCCCTTCAAGTATTGCATCATACGGCCCTGCCATGCCTCAAACACCTCTTTAATAAGCATCGGTGGACGACTATCAGTCCCCGTTATGATCGAGATATCCGTAAGAGATGTCATCTGAGGCATTAATGAACTTGGATTCATTGTGATCACTTAACAGACTCAAAGATTATCGGTTGATCGAGCAGTGAAGAAAGGTTGAGAATTTGTGTTGTGTTGGTTGAACTCAAGATTAAATCCACTAAAGATCGTCGAAAAAACTCAAATACCCCTTGAACTTGCTTATACGGAATAACCCAAACTCAGAATAAACCCTATTCGGAATAATACCTATTCGGAATAATCCTATGCTGAAAATACCCTATTCGGAATAAACTCTATGCTGAATAACCTTTATGCGGAAAAACCTCCTATTCGGAATATTTCTTCAATTCGGAATATCTGGCAATTTGGCTTATTCGGAAAAAACCTCCTATTCGGAATGATGGGCAATTCGGAAAGATATTCGGAATATTTCTCCTATGCGGAAAAATTTTGGCTATTCGGAAAAATCTGGCTATTCGGAAAATTATAGGCTATTCGGAAAGTTTTTTGCTATTCGGAAAGATTTCTGCTATTCGGAAAAATTGCTGCTATTCGGAAAAATTCTTCTATTCGGAAAGTCTATGCGGAAACTTCTTCTATTCTGAATATTTCTCCTATTCGGAATCCCTATTCGGAATAAACCTTCTATACTGAAAAATTTCCCTATTCGGAATCCCTATTCGGAAAGTTCTGAAAAAATGTTTCCGAGACTTAAAAAGCAGCTTTTAACTCCGATTTTTGATCCAAAACCACAAAAAGTTTTATGATTTTTACCAAAATAAGCTAAACCCAATCCTTATCAATCAATCCCAATAACAAAAACACCAAAAACAACAAGATTCAAGATTGATTTTTTCTAAAGATCACTAATTGATTCAAAAACTAAAAAAGCAACACAATCCTTACCTTAAATCACCCCATAGCTCTGATACCAAATGTAGAATATTGATAACCTCTGAATCTATGAAGTGGGTTGATGTTTTCTAGTGAGAGAAACTAGAGAGAGAAAGTGAGAGAATATGTGTATGATTTTATTAATATGAAAGTGTAAAATGGAACAACAACCAACCCCTTTCCTTAGTGGAAAGGGGTATTTATATTCCAAGCCTAACATTGGGCTTGGGCCGGTCCATGACAAGCCCATGGACCGGTTCTTACTTAAGTTAATAAGCAACTAATAACTAATTACTAACTACGAGCTATTACAACATAAATCATATTGTGGAGTGACCGATACTTCTAATATACGTTAAAACGTATTTCTAACACGATATATCATTTATGGCTATAAACTAAAGCATTATTGAAATGATATACTTTTGGAATAATAAGCCTCTATTTAGGCATAAAATTGGTTAAAACTACAGATAATAGTATTTCTGTCAACCTAATTGAAATGTGTATAAAATCCCTACATTTGACCCATGGCTCAACCCTTTGATTTCCAAACAATTAGGACTGTAAGAAGACTATTTTTACATCCAAGTTGGTGTTGCAGTTCTTTTAGCTATACACAAACAAAATAAAAAATGCATTCCCTGATGTTTCATGGTTCAAAGTAATGTGGTATAGTCAACGCATTCAATAGGCCAATAACTGAAGATTTCAGACATAATTAAAACTTGAGACCAACCATTTGACTTGTGTTGTGTTTTATGCAATGTCTCTACATCGTAGGCATACCCAATTACCCTTCACAGCTTCTTCCGCAATCTCTGTATACCTAAAGCAACAACAAAGTATCAGCAATTGTCAAACGTAAAGGAATGTTTGGCTATTGATTCAATCAAAACATACTTAGATTCAATCAAAACAGAAAATAAAAATAAAAATTACCTTAAAAAGATGTATAAACTCAGGTAGCAGTCTGCATACATTCATATTCTGGAAACTTACCACTTGTCTATTTCGACCATCTATATCGATCATTTACCAATCTGTATGAAAGGAAAAGAAGTGTCTACAGGGTTTTGCCTGCAGACGATAAAAGAAGGATTAAATAAATAATTTTAATTAATAAAATTAGTCACATCCATGTCGAAGAAATATCCAAGTCTTTCCAAAATATTACCTTATCCGATATCATTCCACTACTTCTCCTCCGTAACAGATCCGATTTTCCCTATTAGAATGGAACTCATTAAGATAATTACCTGGTGGAACTGTTATCGTTTCTATACAATAAAATAGAACTGAAAGCGTGGATAAAAACTAAATATAAAATAACATACTTTCATCAAAGGACGGTTTACGGATTTTTTGAGCATCTAATCTGGTAGTAGTATAGCCACTTTTGCTTCCTTTGTCCCTTCTTCACAAACTTTGCAAGTTTGTTTGCGTTAAAATTTTTCTACTATTAGCCTAAAGAAGTCTTAATCTCTTACCGCATCATATAAATTGTTGCAGCAAATATAAGTCTTTTGACTTTTTGTAGATACTATCACGTGTGACTGGTGTATGAGGGCTGTTTGGATTCGCATTTCGGAAGTGAGTATCTGATATCATACTACCAAATTCAAAAAATATGCTCCAGTTAAACTAAATGTAGATAATTGTGCTTTTGTTCTTTAAGATTGTCTGGTTCAGATAACCAACTGTGAAAATTATAATTATTTGTTAACCTAATCGATGATATTGCCGAGAGAAGATATTTGAAAAAATACACTTTCTCATTGTTCCCTCAATCTCGTTGCAGAAAATCATGTTCCATAACGCAAATCCAAGCACGTGTTTATATGTAGAGAAATATGTAATGGATAGAAAGTGATTACCAGAGTTGCAAGATAAAGCTCGGGTCCCGTAGCGCTAATCTTGTAAGATAGGTAAGATAGGTTGGCATGATAAGCAGGAAGGGCGATACCAATTTCCATCAGGAATCCTTGGGAGTGGAGGGAGGGTCTAAGCAATATGTATGAGATTCACATTTATCACACAATAATACATTATCATCGTTTTATCCGTCCCACATACTTTACATACACCATCCTCCCATGGTGCAGAGGGAAGTGGGCCCTCACTTGTTTCAAGTGCAAGAGAGCTTAAGTGTTTCTTTCCTTTTTCGCTATCTGAATGAAAACTGGTTACCACTATCCATAAATTTGCTGATGAGGTTAATTACCGAAAGTAGTACATGAGAAATCTGCACACAAAAATTTGAAAAGATTAAAATACATTTTTTTATACTTTAATTGCAGCCATGTCTGAGTAACTTGTTTGGGCTTCACACCGAGTTAACTCAGAATTTTCCTATATATGATCTAGACTTTTAAAGAGTTTTATGTTAAATAGAGGGTCAACAAATGGCTGTTGTTAGCAAGTTATGTGAGGCCCACATGTTTTACTTTTACAGATAAGAGAAAAAAGTTTATACATGGATATGTGTCTCACAAGTCTGCGGTATAAGACCTGTAATGGGACGGGCTGAAGATTTTATGAGGACTTGTCATCAGTGCTGAAATTCCAACATCGAGCCAAAAAATTTAAGACCTGGTTCAATGAAGTCATTAATACGATTTAGTATGCCAAAACTCCATGCTCCTATAAGAATGAGTGGGATAGTAACCCCACCAGTTCAAAGCCTGTCCAAAGAAAGATAGCGATGACTCAATAAAACTCCAGGGAAATCATGTTTATCGGTGCACAAATAATGTACTCTTGTGACTATTAGGTTATAAAAAGATACACATACCATCATAATTGCACGCGTATTTAACAGGGAACCCCGATCAGACATGCCCACTGCCATTTGAAATTTACAGAAAACATATTAGACCAATGCTTGAATTGTGTAATAATAATTCCATTGAAAAATATCAAAACAGAAATTTTAATGCATATAAATGAAGTGCTCTTACCTGCATTACAGAGAGACCCAATGTATGAAAATCGGTGAATCTAGAGCCAAACAATCAGAGAGAACGGAAGTGAAGACATTGATTATGTAAATGAAATCAGTGAGTTGTTAAGCCTCTGAATAGAAATTTTAGAAAGTGAAGCCATTGATGTTTTCCCTCGGAATAGCAAGTTTAGAAAGTCAAATCCAAGCAATCTAATGTTTATTCGTTGCGTAAACAGGTAAGGGTTTGAAAAGATCTGGCATTATGCTGTCATATTCGTTGAAGTGGTTCCCAATGTTAAACCCTCCGTAACGGTATGACCCATATTCAGATCTATTATGCATAGTTTTCCTGCTCCAAAATTACATTAAAACAACCGCTAAGAAAAGAGAAAAGAAGCAAGTTTTAGACACCTTTAACTGTTTGGGACTTGGATTATGTGTGTAAGACTGATGGAAATCACACACTTTAAATTTAAAGACGTGCTCCTCTAATTAACTTAATGAACTGAAGTAATTAAAGGCAAGTTGCAGATCCCCACAGTAGCCAGGATTGTATATCCATCATACTAACGTTTCTACGCTCATTGGGCACTATTTTCTGAATGATCTTTGGTTGGAAATAAAAGTGATTTCATTTGGGCAAGAATAAAAATCAATGAATGTAGTGAAGTTTAGAAGGTTCCATACCTTCAGAAACAAAAGGGTTGCTTGGCGTCGTCTTCTGCCCAAGCAACCTTATCAATTAAACATCGAATGTTAATAACCCTCACTACATATAACAGATTATACTTGATGTGGTTAGTTTATATTTGAAACCACACTCACACGCTTTGCATTTTCTCATGTAATTTTTACGTAGATAACCTATGTGCATTGAATTTGCCTAAGACTATTCGGCATAAGTCAGAAAAACAACCCTTGGAGCTAAGTTACAGAAACGTGGCTATAGCATATCAGATGTGGTGACACCTAGTGCAGGTTCTGTAATGTTCCCTATACAGTATATGCATACTTTGGCCTACCTTGTCGAATCAATTCCTATCAAGAGAAGGCAAGAATATATTCAAAATTAAT